>JAFEMH010001047.1:0-200000 GCA_022495995.1 Adenophora triphylla var. japonica
TTGGCTCTGCTAGACGAGCGGACAGACTAAAGGCCATGGAACACGTCCGAGCCTACCAAAGCAGTGATGGCTAGAGCTTTCTTGTCAAGAAAGTCAAGTCCCGAGACATCAGAAAGGCGATCCGGTACTCAAAGAAAAGCCTCCCACTCCGAACCAACTCCACCGGGAAAATGAGGAACCAAACATGGATCGGCCCTTTCGTGGTTCAAAAGATCTTCCTCGAGGTGCCAGCGTAAGCCGGCGTGCACCTGGGGACTAAGGCAATCCCTTTCCATGAATCCAAATAACGGAAGCAACTCCGCAGATACTTCGCCTAAAGAAGAACAATCGTGCATCTCTTATACCTCCATATAGTGTCGAACTACGTTGCACTGAGGCCTCTAGTCCGGGGAACGTAGGCAACCTTAATTGTCCGGTCTAAAAACACACAAAAAGTCAAAAGTTTGAATGTCAATCAAGACCTTAATTAGACTACACACTTTCCAAGAGTATGCCCCCACCCATCACCTTGACCAAGTCAAACAATCGGCGGCAACATCAAAGGACATCAAAAAGGTCACTCAAAGATCAAACGATCGACCCATGTCTCGCTTCTGCCAGGGGCTTGCCTTCGCCCTCACGCGCTTCAAAAAAAAGAGCTCTGGCAAGCAGTCTCACAAAAAATAATAAAAAAGCTCAAGCGTAAGCTACAAAAAAGAGGTCAAGAGCCCAACGCCAACAAGAGGCAAGGAAGCCAGCCCGAAAAGACCGTCAAAACGTACTCTGTCGTGGGATCTATCCAATCCCTTCTCGCCAAACAAATACAAAGCTCTAAGCAAAGTGGGACGGTTTCCGTCAAGGCCCGGGGCCGCGTAGTCCCGCAAATACAAATGTAAGTGTCCAAAGCCGGACGCCGCCAAGGTTCACAAAAGACAACAAAAGGCGAACAAGAGATTCTTTGCTGCCTTGACTGTAAAAGCTTTAAAAGTAAATCATGTAAATCACTAACGTATTACTGCTAAACATTTCTTGATGAGTTCAAGCACGGCCTACTCCTCAAGTTCACAACATGCTAAAAGACAGCTTAATACATTAAACAAATAATGCTGTTTGTAATGCAATGTAATGGATACTCTAGGAGGTCATTCCGCGCCATCTCCGCGCTTGTCCCCTCGCCATTCTTTCCCTTTCTTCCGTCAGTCCCCGAAGCGCAGTCTTCTTTTCGTCTCCACGTGAGCTGGGGCTCTGCGTCTCTCGGCCCGAGTATCGTGGTCCTCCCGCAGATAGTCAAACAATCCTCAGCAGCCTCGTCAGGCTTCATCGGCCCAGGCCTCGCTCTGGATCTCCTCCCCGCGAGTCCCTGCAAAAGCAGGACCTTCTCTCAATGGCCGTTCAACTCTAGTCTCGTAGTCAAACAAAAGTGTCTCTGGTCACATCCCGAGGGCTCGACTGTGCTTCGGCATCTTGCCTAAGGCAAGTGGGGCTAGCGTACTATGGCAAATTCTGGGCCCCGTAATCGCCTTCTCCACGCCCGCTTCCCCAAAGCTACTTTGGGATCGCCCGACACGCTTTCATACTGTGCCAGTTACTGGGTGGGGTCAATACGACACTTTAATCTCCCGACGGGTCTAAGGAGCACCACAGTGGAGCACCACAGGGAGCAATTACAGAGGGAAAGCGGAATCACTTCACAATACCCTCGTAAAATACAAGAGCACCTGAGCGGCCATACAAAGAGGAGCTACCTCCACAGTCGCAAGGTCATCCCAGCCCAACAAAGTCTCCTGCTTCATCCCAAACTGTCGGGAAACAAGTGACGGAATATAAAAGGAGGACGAAGACAAACCTGGAACTCTGACAACATAGGACCCTTCCTGCAAGGCCCTCCTAGTCTCGATCCCCCAGTACGGAACCCACCAACGGATCTGATGAGTACCAAGTCGTGCCATCCATCTCTCCCAAGCGGACTGATCCATATCCAACAAAAGAGGTCGCTGAGCAAATGACTATGGGCTAAACAACGTCGGAGCCTCGGGCATGGCCTGAAGTCTCTCTCGCAGCCACAAGGTGAGCAGAGCTGGGCTTCCTCCTCTCATGAACCGATCCCCAGTCGCCAGACGGTCAATATCATGAAGAGTCTCCCCCAGCACCAACGGGACAATATCCTTCCACTTCCGCAAAGGCCCAACCACGTCTAGCAAAGCGCCATCGCAAACCCCAAGGGAGCTGACCATGAAGAGCGATGCTATCACGCACAAGGCAAACGCATCCCAGGAGACATCACTCTCATCATCAACCATGAACCGCTCTGGCAGCGCAGAAATGTCAATATGACCCGAATCAAGGATCATGCCCTGCACTTCTCCCAACGAAGTCCGAAGAAAGCCTGCAAGCTTCACACTCACGATAGCACTGCCAATCAAAGGAAGTGAGATGGTCTCCACCTCCGGTCCTCCAATCAAAGCCCAAAAATCCTCGAAGGTGGGCACCATTTATTGTAGGAGAGGCAATACACATGCCTCCTAACATCCCAGAACTTCGCGGCAGCCCGCAACAACTCCCAATCAGGAACCAACTCCTTAAAGGACCAAATCGAGCAAAGTCGAAACCTTACCTCGAAAGCCCGCCTCTGATGCCTCATACGGCGTCGCATCCACGTTTTCAGTTGCTCGAGGAAGTGTGCTTGCCGCTCCTGCGAAAGCCTTGGCAAATTTCTTGGAACGTACGAAGAATCC
Source organism: Adenophora triphylla var. japonica (assembly GCA_022495995.1). NCBI lineage: Eukaryota > Viridiplantae > Streptophyta > Magnoliopsida > Asterales > Campanulaceae > Adenophora > Adenophora triphylla. Next base: position 2,715 of record JAFEMH010001047.1, read on the forward strand.
ATGGCAAAAATGGAGGTTCTTAGAGAAAATGGGGAAGAAAGCTCGAAAATGGCTGCAAATGGGGAGTGAGGAAAGCCCAGACATCCGGAGAACATTTATTTCCTCCCAAAAAGCAAAGATAGTCCGTACGGACCTCTTTGCATGATAGGTATGTCCGTACGGACCTCTTTGCATCCTGGCTCCACTTTCCCAGCAAACAATACAACAACCACTGACCCCAGCAGGACCTTGCTCCAAACTGCCCAAACTCTGGCCAAAGCCATTCCCGGCAAGCATACACTACCCACAAACGCACTCCCAGCTCACGTGGCATGCACAAAAAATAAATAATAGCAACAATTCCTAGGACAATTCCCGGGAACCACAAAGACACATTACATCTTATAATAAAATACTTTGCAATACAAATGCGAATGTTTTATTATAGGTACATAAATGTCTGTTGCTAAAAAAAAGGGATATGGAAAGAGGGAAAGCAAATGAACCCTAGTCCGACTCCTCAGCATCATCATCATCATCAACGTTCTCAAGCGAGAAGCCGGGCATCCCGGAAAACTCGCCAGTCACACCCTCGTCAGCCGGAATACCGGACCCTCCCCGGGTAGGTACTCGAGATACTTAAGGTCGAAACCGACAAAAGGATCAAATAGGCATGCTCGACGAACCTCACCCCGCGCATCCGGCGGAGGAAAGAACTGATGAAGCGGTCTCGCGGCCTCCGAGCTCCCGAGGACGTCCCGCATCCATGCTATGCCACCCCGCAAAGGTCCTCCCGCCGTGGCTCCGACTCGGCTCTCGGTGGAGGAACGTCCACGTAATGCCTCGAAGGCACGGCCAGACGCCGACACACGCCACGAAGACCGCAAGACAGCCTTCGACGCCATCTTCTTCGCGAAGGACCGCATCGCCACATAACGGCGGGTCAGCATGTCATAGGCTCTCCCCGAGACCTGCACAAGCAAGCAGCCAAAGAAAAGCTCATCAATACAAGCCATACTCAACAAAAAGAGAAAAATACGTAAAAGATGCCAAGATGGAAAAGAGTAAGCACACTCACCGCATGTCGTATCCACTGCAGGCAAGCATGAGCTCGGCTCGTGGACGGGCATGCACACCCTCCTCCTCGATGAATCCCCACGTACATATGTAAAATCCGGCCCAGGCACCGGAACCTCTCGGGGACCCCGCGGACCAGCCTCCTCTCCTCGCCAACACCCGCGGCGTCCTCAACTTCCTCCTCACGAAGGCCCCATACTCCTCTCGATACAAAACAAACTCATAGGCACTCACGCCGCCCAAATACCTCTCAAACTCCAAGACGCCCATATCACGGGAATCCATCATCCCGAAAGGTGGGTCCCTGAGCCAAGGGGAGCATACCCGGGCCATGCCGCCGAAGACCCTCTCTCCCAAGTACATAACATCGCAGTCAGCCCCGCAAAGATCTTCCTCTCGCGCCGTCACCACAGAGCACCCTCGAAATCGTCGCCCTCATATCGAGCCCTGGGTACAAACGAACGCTCCGGCTATCTCTCCCTGTATGCGCCCGCACCTCCCCGTAGGTAATGGTGAGCTTCCCCGCCGGGTCCTCCTCCTCCTCGCCGGCGGGCCCACCTAACATGGCAGATAGGCCGCTATGGCCCTGTGATCTCTATCCCACGGGAAGCACCGGGAAGACCTCATAGAACCACACCCGTGATAAAAGCGTAAAAGGTGTCAAGCAGTAAAAGAAAACGGAGAAATGACAGGTTGCTAATCAAAAACAGCAATAAACTCATACCTCCAAAGCAAAATCAAAACAGGCCAAGGAACTGGTCACGCCCCGGCTAAATCGGTCCAAGGAGAAGTAAAGCTCGGCCAGGCATGCCTCGCCCCAAGATATGTCACAGACTCTCTCCAAGTCAATCAAGCTCTCCAGCAGAGCAAAAGGAGCCGTCGTCGCGTGATTCGAGAACAGAGTCTCGGAAAGGGCAAACCACAGAAAGGAGCGCGCCAGCTGCTCCGCCGTCACCTGGCCGGTACCCCGACAGTAGGCCCCAATACTAGCCGTAATCCTCATCTCCACATCGCTGTACAACATACCTATGCCCCTGCGAGGAAGAGGCGCAAAGCCCAACAGCTCAGTCAGCACGTCCTCAGCTATCCTATCTCTCCACCGCACTGGCCCTCCTTTGAAGGAAAGCCCGGTGATAGCAGCAAAATCGGTGGGCGTCACCGTCACCTCACCCCAGCTCAGATGGAAGGTGTGGGTGGTATCCCACCAATACTCAGATAAGCCCAGAAAGATGCTCTTGTTCTTCCTCGTGTCAGAAACCCCGGCCAAGTTCTCCACGAACACGCCCAGGCCAGAAGCATAGACCAGCCTCCTAGGGCTCGGCCCGCCATCCACAGAGATATCCGACATCTGCTGCCACAACTCAACTACAGCCTCGAGCGATCCCCGAGTCTTCATCTTTTTGGCTTTCCCATCCAAAAGCCCCTCATCCAGCAGGTAAACACAGCAAAGGTAAGTCAGTCACAGTACTTAATACCAAAGCATATATATAAAAAAAAAAGTCTGTCACAAAACACGGCATGCATTACGCATACTTTTCACATGTAACCCGTCACAAAACACGGCACACATTACTTTCACATGCAACCCATCACAAAACACGGCATGCATTGCACATAATTTTCCCCATGCAGTCCGTCACAAAACACGGCACACAATGTACAAATTTTCTCAACAAAGGGATTGAGCCCTACACAACACATTTTCAAAAGACCCGTCACAAAACACGGCACATATCGCACATATTTTCCCCACAAAGTCCGTCATCAAAAACACGGCACACACTGCATAACACATTTTCAAAAGAAAAGTCCGTCCCTACACGGCACATACTTTTAGACAAAACCCGTCACAAAACACTGCACATGTCACATTTTTCACAAGACTTGTCCCTACATGGCAATCTTTCTCACAATGTACATACAAAATAGCATAAGGTACAAAACACCAAAGCATGCATTTTCAAAGAGAGGCACTTTATTTTACAAATAAGAGCTAATCTACACATTTTTGCACAAAAATCACATACCCACAATTTTTACATGCTCAATTTCAACAATTCATCAAGAATTTCACAAAAAAGCATGGCAAATAACAAAAGCCCCAAATATGAAAAAAACTAAAACCTAGTTCTAGCATTCAAAAATTCAAGCAAGAAATCAAGACTAAATTGATTTCTTACCTCCCCGGCGTTCCTAACTCGCCGATTATGCACCTCCGGATTCGGATATAACACATCCGGATTCTTCGAAGAAGGCACGAAGGAGATCCAATTTCTTTGAAGCTCCATCCTTTGCTCGATCACTTCTTGGCTCTGTTGACGACGTCCCCTCCTTGATCCTTCCGCCATTGCAAGCAATTCAAGCTAAGAAAATGAGGAAATTTGGACAACAATGGAGTTTTTCTCCTTCTCTCTCTCTCTCTGGTTCACGCACGGGAAGAAGAAGAAATGAGAAGAGCCTCGGTATTTAAACCCAGTCAAAATCTGGGAACTGTAAAATTCAACATTGGTCTGTACGGACCTCTTTACATCCCAGGTTGGTCCGTACGGACCTCTTTGCAACGAAGGGCCAAATTACTTTTCTGCCCTTATAATCTTTGCCCTTGGCTGTCCAAAGGCCTATTTCAGCAGATTCAGTGCAGATTGGTCCTTAACCCATCAACGCAAGCACCGGCCGTCAGTGTAAGTCCGGATTTCGCCCACTAAATGGCAACGCAACCCCCGACCGTCAGTGTAAGTCCGGATTTCACCCACTAAATGGCAACGCAAGCACCGGCCATCATCGTAAGCCCGGATTTTGCCCACTAAACGGCAACGCAACCACCGGCCATCATCAAGAGCCCGGACCTCGTCCACTAAACGGTGAAACAAGCGCAAGAAGGAGCCCGCACCTCCAAGTACAAATATCAAGGCACAAAAGCCTCCAAAATGCTCAACGGCAACGCAAGCAAAGTAAGCCCGAGCTCCTTCCCCAGCAAGTCAAAAGGGAATTCTTGCAAACCCGTACAAGACCGCATATCCCCATACACCGGCCGTCATCGTAAGCCCGGACTTCACCCACTAAACGGCAACTCAAGCACTGGCCATCAAAGTAAGCCCGAAGTCACCTTCTCAGCAGAAAAAGCCCCTACAAGGCCACAATAATCCCCAACGGATCAACATCGGCAATCAGAGTAAGTCCAGCGGATAAAGCATGAGGTATCTACACCTCTCACCAATCAAAGCACAAGGTAGCCACGCCTCCGCAAACTGCAGTCAGAAGACGAATCAAGTCCTCATACATGACACAACCCCAGTCAGAAGATGAATCAAGTCCTCATACATGACATACAGGCAGCCCGGAAGGCTTTAAACCACTCGGTCCGAAAGACCGTATAAACCTCCCAAATCACTATCTCCAGCCCAGAAGGCTTTAAACCACTCAGTTCGGAAGACCGTATAAACCTCCCAAATCACTATCTCCAGCCCAGAAGGCTTTAAACCACTCAGTCCGGAAGATTGTATAAACCTCCCAAATCACTATCTCCGGCTCGGAAGGCCTTAAACCACCCGATTCGGAAAATCGTAAAATTTCCATCTTAGGACGCCACCACGTCCTCACAATCGACCTCGGCGGTCAACACATCTTAGGACGCCACCACGTCCTCACATCGACTCCTACGGTCACACCACAAACCACTTCTCGTAAGATTAACCATCTTCTCATAAGATTACCCATCTTCTATTAAGATTGCACATCTCGTGATGCCACCACGTCCTCACAAAGAGGACCTCTACGGTCACACGACACTTCAGTGGCACCACCACGCCCGCATTCACTCAATTTCACGATCTCTAAACTACGACTGTGCTTGATTCCCGCTTAGGATAAGTAGAAATCCTATCACAGGTCCACATCGACCTATACGGCCACCCAGACGCCACCACGTCCTTACATTCGACCTATACAAAGTCACCCCGACGCCTCCACGTCCTTACCATCGACCTATACAGTCACCACGCCTCCACGTGCTACTAACGACCCATGCATACCCAGGACGCCACCACGTCCTTACCATCGACCTATACGGTCACCCAGGACGCCACCACGTCCTTACCATCGACCAATACGGTCACCCAGGACGCCACCACGTCCTTACCATTGACCTATACAGGTCACCCCCGGACGCCTCCACGTCCTTACCACTGACCTATGCGGTCACCCAGGACACCACCACGTCCCTTACCACTGACCCAAACGGTCACACAACAGGATACCGCCACATCCTCACACCGACCTTCACGGTCACTTCCTATCCCAGCACGCGATCCAGATTAGGACCCTTATCTAATCGATGACCCCACTTCCTCCGTAAGTGACGTCGTCGAGGGGCTTCTGTAAGTACCCCAATCTGGATCACCCTCTTCCGAGCACATGGGAAACACCGCAGACTCACAAACGCAGTCTCGAAGACCTTGACACTCAAAACCCTCAAAACCCCAAGCCAAACCAAGGAAGAAACCTTTCTCGGGATAAAAAGGGACAAAAGGACCTTTTGGGAATTATTCGTAAATCGTAAAGCATAAATGGTCCGTACGGACCTCTTTGCTGCAATGATTACTAAATCCCCTTAAAGTCCAACTTATTCCCTCAAATCCCGGAGAACATCATTACTGGAATGCATGGTTGGTCCGTACGGACCTCTTTGCATGCAGAGATGGTCCGTACGGACCTTATTGCACCCAGACATAATGATTTCAAAATCTTCTTCATCATCACAGATTCCCTCAAATCGAGGAATACCAAAATTTTGGATTACCTGCAAGGTCCGTACGGACCTCTTTGCAGATTTCCTACACTATAAATAGAGGGCTCCCCCTCCCTCATTTTCACAGATCTCCCTCTTCTCTCCTCTCCCCCCAGCCTTCAGGCTCCCTTCTAAGACCCTTCGAGGCAATTCTGGCCCCTTTCGGATCATTCCGAGGCCTTCCGAGCCCCCTTGTGGTGCTCCGAAGCCTCTTCGAGCGCTCCCGCGATGCTTCCGCGCTGCCTCGAGGCATTCTCGAGGTACTCTGAGGCCCCTCATGGTACTCGGAGGCCTTGCCTGGTCTTTTCCGAGGCGTCCCGGCTCTTTCCGAGTCAAACCGGAAATTCCAACCCACGCCGAACCTCTGCCCGAATCCAACCAACGATTCTAACGCACGCTGAACCTCTGCCCGAATCCAACCAACGATTCCAACGCACGCCGAACCTCTGCCCGAGTGATCCCTGCGATCCCAACGCACGCCGAAACTCTGTCCGCAGACAACCGGCTCATCCCGAAGCAATCCCGGTCCGTACCGAAACACTATTCCATCCTCAAACACTATTCCCCTGCGGAAGACAGACACGAACCAACATTGGTAAGGCTTCCTTCCTATACTATTTCAATACATTTCAATAAAGCAGTGTACTATGTAGACATCCGACACAGCATGCATTTTTAAAAGCACATAGACACACACACACAACAGTTAAAGAATATTAGGGGTATTCGAAAGACTCGTTTTATGAGGCGACTCGGGTGAGCTCTAAGATTCTAATATTCTCATCCCGAGGATTCATCTGACCTCCGAACTCAAAAATCTCATCACACAACAAAAAAAATAGTTTATTTTTAAACTGATGCCCTTTTTCAATGTTTTGGGCTTAATAAAAACGGCGTGGCGACTCTACAAGCAAAAACACAGCGAGACACCTCCAACGCACCGCAAAACGGAATAAGCCAGATGCCGGGGCGCGAACGCGCTGCCTATCGGATCCGGGCGACATTCCCGAACGTGACCAAACGCGAGACGTGCCGGGGCCAAATCCGCGCGCGAGCCGAATCAAAGTAGTTTCAAGTACGCTTAAGTTTTTCCAACTTCATCTACCTCTATCTCTGATTCGAAGGAGATAGTAAAGCACGCTTAAGTTTTTCCAACTTCAGCTACCTCTATCTCTGATTCGAAAGAGATAGTGAAGTACGCTTAAGTTTTTCCAAACTTTAGCTACTTCTATCCCATAGATAGTGAAGTACGCTTCAGTTTCTCCAAACTTTAGCTACCTCTATCCCATAGATAGTGAAGTACGCTTAATTTTTTCCAAACTTTAGCTACCTCTATCCCATAGATAGTGAAGTACGCTTCAGTTTTCCAAACTTTAGCTACCTCTATCCCATAGATAGTGAAGTACGGTTCAGTTTCTCTAAACTTTAGCTACCTCTATCCCATAGATAGTGAAGTATGCTTTAGTTTTCCAAACTTTAGCTACCTCTATCCCATAGATAGTGAAGTACACTTCAGTTTCTCCAAACTTTAGCTACCTCTATCCCATAGATAGTGAAGTACACTTCAGTTTCTCCAAACTTTAGCTGCCTCTATCTCTGTTAGAAAGAGGTAGTGACGTAAGCTTTAGTTTCACCAGGTGACAACCTCCATTAATTGTCAATCAGGTGACAACCTCCATTAATTGTCAAGTAAGGTGACTCCTCCACGAATCGTTAAAACCTCAAGGATCCTAGACATTGTTCCTAACTATCTAGTGAGACTTGAACTACGACCAAGGCTTGATTCCTCCGGGATACGTAGGTAGCCTTTCATAGAGGTCCAGCCATCCGACCGCAGTGGTCACCCTTTTTCTTCTTCATCACTCCTTAGTGATGCATGAGCCTTTCATAAAGGTCCAGCCATCCAACCACATTAGTCACCCTTTTCCTTCATCGCTCCTCAGTGGTGACGTAGCCTTTCGTAAAGGTCCAGCTATCTGACCACATTGGTCACTTCCTTCATCTGGCATATCCCCAGTAGGATCATCCATTTGATCTCCTAGGTCACTTTCCTTCCATTTCCCTATGCAAGGGACCAGTTTCTCTTCGCCATTCCCCAGTAGATCCCGAACTACAACCTGGCTTGATTCCTTCGGGATACGTAGGTAGCCTACTTTAGGTTCAGCCAATTCATCACATATGACACCCCTTTCCCCAGCGTATTTCCGAACTACGATCATGGCTTGATTCCTCCGGGATACGTAGGTAGCCTTCCAAAGGTTCAGCTACTCGACCACCTTGGTCACCTAATCCGTCTCGGCAGTTCGCCAGATTGGATCCTTTTTTATTGACAACCCCACTTGCTCTGCAAGTGACGTTGCCGAGGGGCTTCTGTAAGTACCCAAATCTGGCACATGCCTTTCGGTTAAATTTCTCGGCGATTCCCCGAACTTTCATAAAGTTCAAGGGCAATTCGGGAGCTTTTCCAAGCTTTCCAAGTAAGGAAGGACCTGCTAGAAATTAAAATTCCATGCAGGACCTCGCTGGGAAGGGCATTCTAGAATCTGGCACCTTGCAGGCTTCTAGAAGGAAAATGGATAAGGCTTGTAAGGTCATGCGACACAACTTGCCATGACAAATTCCAATCTGCCACCTTGCATGCCTCTAGGAGGAAAACGGTTATGGCTTGTTCAGTCGTGCGACACAACAAGCCACTCCCATGCAGCTATAAATAGAGGCCTACACCTCTCATTTTAAGGACCTTTTTTTCCACTCCTTGGCGTCACTCTGCCAAAATACTCCCAGAAACTAGTCTCTCTCCTCATACACCCCCTAAAACACACACTAATTCTCATAATACACTCACCACACACTAATTTTCACAATACACTCACCATTCAATCAATCCAACACCCATTTCATATGTCCACATAGAACCAACGATTCTCATTGAATCAAGGCTTGATATCAGTTCCAGAGGCTGATGTTTGAAGGCTCCTATATCTAACTTGATATAGGAGTCGTGGATCTTCAAGGGTAAAGCTCTCTTCCTTTTTCTCTCTCTCTTTTAAACATGTATGGTTTAATAAACTAAATAGTCTTAAATGTGATGTAATAGTTGATATCTAATCATTGCATATCTATTTTAAGTCTCAGATCTCATAGATCAGCTGTTGTTTTTCATATCATCAAATGTAATCGAATCATTTTGACATAGTTTTGCATAAACACTAGAGATGAGTGTGGATCCCCCATATCCATGCCCTCTCAAAGTGTTCATTATTGAAATGCATGCTCTCTGAGATCCATTTGTGATACAACTTGACTATATTATTGCCTTGCTGTGTCTGTAAATCTCAGTTGTAAAAGTCTCTGCAAATGGCTATGTGTGTCACGCGACACAACTTGCCATGCAAGTCCTGTGTCACGCGACAGAACAAGCCAGTATGCAGAGACTTCATCTTTTCAGCTGTAAATCTGATTTTAACCTTTTCCAATCCCCCATTCCCCAATCACATGGGATTCATGGAGGATCCATCCCAAGGATGAACAATAAGACCTCAAATGGCTTGTTCTAGGGTGGATCTCTCACATGATGATGTGACAATAGCATCCTTTGCATATAAAAATGTCATCTTTTACATTAAAAATGTCATCTTTACTTTAAAATGCATTCCCCATGTCCCTCATGGTTGGATCTCTTCAAGGATTGCCTAGTGACCTTCATAAGGCACAAAAAGGCATAGGATGAGTATAAAGATCCAATCTTTATACCCCTCCCCTAGTCCCCTTTGGTACTTGGAGCATTCCTTGGAGTGTAATGGTGTAAAGGTTCTATATTTACATCATTTCCTCCACATAAAGATGACATAGACTGATTCTCCTTTAGAAAAGGATGAACTTGAGCCCCTATATCTCCGATCATCACTTGAGACGAGCATAAATGTCCCGACTAAGCTCAAATCGTCTCAAGATGTAGGATTGATGGGCAAAGGTCCTTCCCTTCTAAAGAGTCTCATCCTTGAACTATAAAAAAAAGGTGTCCCTATTTTGATCACATGTGACCCAAGGTCTCATAATGATGATCATAAGTTCAAGATGAGAACGGAACCAAAGTCCCTAACACATCAAAATCCAAGGAATCCCGAGCGATAATCAACTCACGGTTTATACGTCCGGAAGATAACTTGGTACATTCCCTCCTTTTCAAAAAAACACATCCCACACACGAAAACACAAAGGCAAGCATGAAAATCGGATCTTGGAAGACTTGCTCCGGCAAGGCTCTTTGGGTGAACGACGATCCGTTCTTCCCAAGGGGTAACTTAACCTCCGGACCCAAATTCTTTTTTTCAAAGTTTTGAGGAAATCAAAATGGCGTGACGACTCCGTTTTTCAATTTAAACCGAATGTTTTCAAACCGATGTGAGGCGGTGATCCCCTTACACGAGAAAGCGGTTCAAACAAAAAAATAAATAAAATAAAAAGCCGCAATCTTGGACACCACATTCACACATGGATCACTCCCATTACAATCAATTGATTTAAAGGTGAAAGCTAATATTTTAAGAATTATAAATGTACCTAATATATACAAATCATAATAATCTACTTAAAATAGAACGAATCATTTTGTGATTCCGTTATTACTGTTTACATGTTTACAGACATAAGATGCTATAAAACCAGAGTTATTGATTCCTGTTGAATTAGGTTGCAAACCCGAACATGACTTATGTGTGTAGCATTGGATTGGATGTGGAAATTAATGGGCTAACATCGGTGTCATATTGTGAAAATATCACAATATATTCAAATTATATTTATATTTATATTTGAGAGATATTTTTTAAAAAAAAAATTAGTTAACTAAGATGGTATTTAGCCAACTTATTATAGTTACCTTATTTAGAAGTATTTTTCAATTAAAATTATATTTACTATTATAATAAGAGATTTGTTAGAATCCTAATATAATTTGAACTCATATGTTTTGTGTATAAATATGAGTTATCTAGCTTATTTAAACTTTGAAACAATAATAATACATAGAGCAAGTTTTGGGAGAAACTAGTTTCTCCATAAATTATAAAAAGTCCACTTTTTTTCTACTTGCAAGTAGTTCGTGAATATTTAGGAACAGTTTATAAAACATGACTTTCTATAACTTAAGGAGAAACTAGTTTCCCCCAAAATCTTGTGTAATATATAATATATTTTGAGGTCTGCTTATTTTATAATGGTATCAGAGCATGATTTCAATCTTGAAATCATGTCTCTATACTATTGAATGACCGTTGTCACATTCTCTATTTGAGGAGGAGAATTGTGACATGGTGAACTTATCTTTAATGTCTCTCCCATGATTACCAAATTCAATTTCGCAACGAATTCCTAAAACATAGGGTTACGATTATTGCTTTATCCCTTTTATTAAACCACCATTACTATCCATTATAAAAATGATAATTGAGTACCGTGCACTATAAAAGTGATAATTGTGTGTCGTTCACTACAAAAACGATGATTGAGTGTCGTTCACTATAAAAACGATGATTGAGTGTCGTTCACTATAAAAATCATAAATAAATGTCGTTCACTCTAGAAACGGAGATTGAAGAAAAAGAAGAAATGTGCGAGCACAAGTTGTGCACGGAATTAAAGAAAAAAGTCCTGATGTGGATTACTCTTCAGATATTGGAATTAATTTATGTTGTTGGAAAAAAAAGACAAACTCGAGGTTGCTTGAAATGCAACACGAAAAGGAAGAATTTGGAACAGATGATGCATGTCAAAGTGAAAAAAAAAACATTTTTTAACGTTATAATTTTTATTTGGCAAGTTAGATATCTACGATGTAGATCCTCCAACTTGAGGGGGGTGTTGAGATATTGTGAAGATATCACAATATCTTCACATTATATTTTAAAGATACTCTGAAGAAAAGAAAATATTTAGTTAACTAAGTTGGCTTAAAGCCAACTTATGAAAGTTACCTTAGTAGTTAGAAGTATTTTTCAGTTAAAATTATATTTACTATTATAATAAGGAGATGTGTTAGAATTCTAATAGAACTAAGACTCATATTCTTTGTGTATAAATATAAGTCCTATATATTATGTAAACTTTGAGACAATAATAATAAATAATATATTTTGAGATCTCCTTATTTTATCACATTCTGTTTCAATAATCTCGCCTAGTCGCAAAAAGATTCTCAAAAAGCTCAGCATAAGAGATTGATATTCATGGACGGAATTTTCAATGAGTTTAGATTTGAGTGACACTACAAGAAAATGAGGGTTTAGCTACAAATTTTTTAGCTACAAAAATATTTTGTAGTTCAAAGATTTGCATTAGCGATGAATTATTTATTCGTAGACAAATCTCTTTGTTTTTGCGACAATATTAGTTTTGTAGCCAAATGCTAGACTAAGAAAACAAAACAAAAATATTTGTCGTTGAATGAATTGCTAAAATTTCGCTCATAGGCAAATTTTTTGACGCACTAAATTTCCCGCTCTAGTCAAAATGTAAATAAGATTTGGCTACAAAAATACAAACCATTTGCTATGAAATTATTTCATAGCCAAAATTACCTTTAAAATAACCCATAACATTATACTAAAATCACCCCTAAAATTTAAGTACATTTTATAATGCATATATTACAATTCATTTAATCAATATGTAAGGTTAGCTTATCAAATACTCCCTCCGTCCCACGTTAGTTGAGACTAACTTTTTGGGCACACCAATTAAGGAAAAGTAAGTGAGAGAAAAAGTGAAAGAAAATGTTGTGAGTATGAAGAATTAAATAGGAGAGAGAATGAGTGGGAGGAATAGTTAGGAGAGAGAATGTTGTGAGTGTAAAAGTGAAATAGGAGAGAGAATGAGTGGGGTAAATAGTGAAGATTCCTTTGCCATTTTGAACAGTCTCAACTAACGTGGGACGGGCCAAAAGGGAAAGAAGTCTCAACTAACGTGGGACGGAGGGAGTATAAAAGGTGCCATTAGTCATCCTCAATTTAAAACCTATTCCTTTTCCTTCCCTTCCCTACCCTGATTCCTTTAACTGCAGAACGGCGATTGAGGCGAGGCGAGGCGATTGAGATAGACGATCCGGACGGCTTAAGTAGACAAAGACGTACGACTCTCAATGGCTGCAACCCACATCATCAGTAGCAGCAATCGGCCGCAACCTAATTCCCAGGTACGCTCTCAATCGATTCAACGGGTATTATGATAAATCTCAATTTTATCTTCAATTTCAAATTTTCTGTTTGTTTTCGCGATTTTCTTGTAAGAATCAACTTCGATTGCACATCCTGGAGGGTAATAATTGCTATATTTGTGTGCTTGAAAAGTTGATTTTTTCGTACTTGATGAATTTATAGCTATATGCAAAGTTGTAATTTGTTTGAAGCTACTACCGTGGCATTTGTGTGTGTTGTAATGATTTGCTTGCTCTGTTGGTTGCAGCCACATAGAACAAAACACCGGATTGTCTTTTTCAAATTTGCTCTAGATAAATAAAGAGAAAATTTGAAAATTTTCGGTCATTCATTCTGGGACAGGGGTAGTATAAGACTGTTGAGTACGTCTTAATAATTTGATTTTCGGTTATAATCCTAATTATACAAATATTTGATTTCAAAAACCTGAATTCTGTTGAGAGAATTAGTGGGTTTTATTGCCAATTGGGGGTGTATTGGAAGCAGTTTTGATTGTGAAAAATCCTAAAATTTTCAGTGAAGGTTGAATTTAGGGTTACTCTTTTTGGTTTCTAATGCTTGATGGAGCTGGTGGAGTTTGTGTAATTAACTGGCTGTTAGTTTTTGTTGAACAGACGAGGCTTCCTCATGAATCTGTCTATTTGGATATTCGAGATACAACTGATGGATGGTAAGTTCCATAGCCCCTTTCCCGTCAGTTTCCGTGCTTAAGTATAGTACTTCCTCCTTCCCTAAATGAATGCCCATTTTCCGAGCAAATTAGTGAGTATTGGTAACGCTCTAATGTATGTATATATGTCTATGGGTTAGTGAGGTATTCCGTATTCTTTTCATGATCATAGCGATCTATATAAGCTTTATGCATACATAATCATTGGTAACACTTGTAGACAATCTCTTATCCATCTTAACCTAGTTCTTTCTATAACTGTTTCAAGCTCTTTTCCACTATTTGTTTGCTGTTTTAAATAACGATGCGCATAGTACTATTTTGTCAAGTGATAGAGTTGGTTACTTGTCGATATTTATGATCGGTTATTAGAGATTGTCTTAACTTCATATCTTGACATTAACTCCTGCTCTCCCCTGTCCCCTTTAATTTAGTCAGTCTATTGGTTTATATGATCTTCACCCATGAATAAAGCCTATGTTTGCAGGATGCAATTGTGATAAAGTAGATATTTTTACCCAAAATAACTATTGTCTTAACAACCAAGTGGTGCTCTGATGGTGTTAAATTGGTCACTCAATCAGTGTAAGGTGTGGCATGGGTACCATTGCAACTAGTCTGCTTCATGTGTCCCTATTCCCTAAGTAACCCCCATGTTTAGGGACTATTCCCTAATTGTAGTCCCCCTCCAACACTATGGCTATTAAGGAGAGGAAGGATTCATAGTTAGGTATATATATATATATATATATATATTTATATATATATATATATATATATATATATATATATATATATATATATATATATATATATATATATATATATATATATATATATATATATATATATATATATATATATATATATATATATATATATATATATATATATATATATATATATATATGTACAGAGAGTTTGTGAACCTAACTAAGAATCCTTCCTCTCCTTACTATTTGATTGGCATTAACGACGACATTCACCTTTGCCAACTTCCATTCCTAATATGCACTGATGATTAATCGGTATTTAGGCAAATGTGCTACCAAAAGCGCTTAAAGTCAATTTTCTTGAGTTCCTTGAAAATTTGAAATTAGACACTCATTTTGGACAGAGGGAGTTTTATTTATCGGTTCAGACACTAAGCGTAATCATGTGTGTTAATTGACGGAGGATGATGCTCTTTGCATATTGTCCATCGATCCAATTTTTTTTCTGTGTATTCTTTATTCAATTTATGTTTTGCTCCAGGACCGCAATAAGGGATATGGTGGTCCGAGGGGCACCTGCAATTGCCATAGCTGCTGCCCTTTCTCTCGTAGTGGAAGTGGCTAATTCAGGGACCTTTAACGGGACATCAGCTGATGCTGTATCTTTTCTTGGCAAGAAACTGGACTATCTTGTTTCCAGATAATTATTTATGAAATGATCTGCTGGCCACTGTCTTTGTAAACATGTTTTCATATTGTGAGTTTAACTGTCGTGGAAACTAAAGCCGATCGCTACTCATTTTTCAGTGACCAACAGCTGTGAATCTTTCGGATGCTACAACCAAACTTAAAGAGATCACGGTAAATGCCGCCGCCACCGTATCCGAAGCAGTCTGTTTTTCGGGTAGTGTCTTTTTTGTCACTTTTACATGAGCATATTTTCGAACCAAATTGCCCTGGTATTTATATTCTAATATGCTCTTATGTCTTCAATATTAGGCTTACATTGAAGCAGCAGAAATTATGCTAGAGGATGATGTTGCTTCCCATAAAGCAATTGGGTCCCATGGATCTAGTTTTATTCAGGATCAACTTAAAAACGTCAATAAACTCTCTGTTTTGACTCATTGCAACACTGGCAGGTATCTCTCTCTCTCTCTCCCCCTCTCCCTCCGTTTTGTTTTTATTGTGTTAACATGTATATTCTTCTATTATTAAACTAAATTACACAGCTTAATATATTTTTGTGACCCAGTTTATGTTCTGACTATTATTTACACTGTTCTAATAGCCTTGCAACAGCTGGGTATGGAACTGCCTTAGGTGTAATTCGTTCACTTCATGCTGATGGAATTCTTGAACGCGCATACTGCACTGAAACGCGACCATTCAATCAAGTGAGTACATAATTGCATTTCTTTCATTCTTCACTAAGCAGTCCTGGAAAATAACATCTATGTCAGACTTGGAGCTTTTTACTCAACACCAATTGGTAATGCGTTGTGTAGCCTCAGATTCTTTAGAACGAACTTTCCGATGATATATATATATATACACACACATATATATACGAAGTACTACTTAAAATTGAGCAGTAAGATAAATATCTTATGTTCTCTGCGGACTTTTTCATCCCTTCAAATATCTTTTGGGTGAATAACCAAAATATGTAACGTACTTTAACTCTTTTTACAATCAGTGCAATGTACTACGTTTTGACATCTTAATCATATGCACTTTACGAATTGATTACATATAATGCCATGTATTAATAGAGACCCTAACGACGTTATAAAACTTAACGAAAATGCCTACATGGCATCCTAGTCAGCACGCCACATAAGAAGAAGAACAACACCTGTTAAACACTCGAACATTTGTTAAGAAAAACACTAATCCCGTTAAATAGGCACCCATTTCAACATTTCATCTTCATATTCCAAACCTTACCTTCAATCCACCACCACCACTATCAAACACTGCCTTCCCTCCCTCTCAACCTACTATCACCACTTCCATTAACATCACCAAATTGCACAGTCCAATCAATGTAATTAAAACAAATTTGAAAACCACAACCGAACTACTATAATTTTGTATGTGTTTAAACACATCTGGAAAAACTTCATTGAACGTAAAAAAGAAAGAGAAATGTCTGAAAATCTTTCAGGCCAAAAAATCGACAAAATCGAGGTTTGAGGCAATTACATTATTGTCTCATTTTGCGCCAGTCCAGTTCAATTTAGATTTTGTGAAAATTTCTTCTGAGGTCGTCTAGATTTTTAAAGTGTTCAAAGGAGATGAAGAGATGACATCTTTCATAGCAGATTCTGCTGCAGCTGCTGCAGCTGCTTTAATGCAAGCTGACCGTGTTCATGCTGTCATTGTTGGAGCTGATCGGGTGTCTGCTAATGGTATTCCTATGCATTTTCTAACTAATCTCCTTTTTTTTTATATTCATATCAATTTTGATTTTGTTATATTAAACCAAATGCAGGTGACACTGCCAATAAGATTGGGACCTACAATCTTGCCATATCTCCAAAGAGGTCTGGACATATACCTGGGCTTGGCTTTGGTCCTAGATCGAGAAGTCCAAATTTCGGTTCGAGATGCCTCATTGGAGTCTCTTGTGTTGTCACAAGAGTATTTAAAATCTCAACAAGAGCAGTTAAAATCTCAAGATGACAAGATTAAACAATTAGAAGAGATGGTAGTTAAACTGGTGAATGCTTCTTCAACTAACGGTCAGTATGTTAACCTCTTTATTTATGAGTCCTCTTTGGTTGTTTCATATGCTTTAGTTTAATTAGAGATCATTTTGGAGTTCACTGTATATCTTTTATTATTTAAAGTTTATTATTTGGATTTGTGGAAAAAACATATGAAGAACTATATACTCAATTTTTTTCTCTTTTTGTGTATCATACAGGTGCAGGTGAATCTTAGTGGGTACATTGATAGAAGTCTACGCAGCAAAATATTGTAAGTTTTATATGTTATATAGCGTGAATGTTATTGCTCATTGTGATCACCCCCGTGGAATTTTAATAACTTATTATCTATTTTTTAATATTGCAGCTTATCATTATTATTCTCTACAGTCATTTGGCTAGAGCTACTATGTAATTACTTATGGAAAGAAAATTTATATAGTTGGACATTGAAATAGTGAAGATTTGAGATAGTGAAGATATGTTTTTGTCGCTTCAACTACATTCAGATAGTGAAGATATGTTTTTGTCGCTTCAACTGAGATATTAGAGACATGTATTTTTTTGCCTTCGTTATTTGGGGATGTACCGACAATTTTAATAATAATTAATTATATTTTGATAACGTGTAGTATTTTGATAAATATAATATTTTCACATATATATTGTTTTTTCTTGGAGCAGCAATTAGATTAAAATCACATTTTGCAACACAATATATCGTAGTAAAAAAGATGGCTACGCTATGAAAATGTTTCATAACAAGACATTAACATTCGACGACGAAAATATTTTGTAGTAGAAGAATATATTTATAGCTATGAAAATGTTTCATAGCAAGACAGTAACATTCGGCGACGAAAATATTTTGTAGTACAAGACCGGATAATTTGGGACGAATTAATTCGTCGCTAAAAGAATTCATTTGGCTACGAAAAATACCCTTTATCGACGATTTTATATTTTGTCGCAGAAACTATTTGGCGACGAAATTTATTTTTCGTAGCTAAAAAATACACCTACGACTACGAATATTATTTTGTCGCCAATACCCTTTAGCGACGTTGCATAGGCGACGAAATTGCGACGAAAACAGGTTTGTCGCCAATACTCTTTAGCTACGAAATCTTAACCTTTTGCTACAAATTTTTTCGTAGCAAAATCTCAATTTTTTTGTAGTGAGATAACTCGAGACCGAGATGAGTAGGCATAGAGAGTGGTGAACGTTGTCGTAGCTTCTCTTAATGGCAGTAGATGAGATAAGGGGATGAATGGTGTCTTCGCATTGTGCTAACAGTCATTTGATCTTGGCGATGGTGCTCGGGCATTATTGACCTAGGTTTGTTAAAGGAGGATACAAAAAATTGAGGCTTTGATATCCAGGTTCCCAGCTTCGCCGGACTAATCCTGGACCACCAAGTACCGGCCCCTCAGTATACTGGCGGAGGTAAATCGCGGAATGTGCCCTATGCAGCCAGGGTGGCAGCACCCCTTATACTCCAGAGCCCCAAGGGAGCCCTCTTACAAGGCAATTGCATCACTATTACATCACCAAATGGCTGCTCCACAAGCCTCGCCAAAGTGGCACTTACATCACTCTTACAACACCATTTGGCTGCTCCAGCTGCTCCTGCCAAGATTCGAACTCCCCACACTGAGGGTACAAGCTCAGCAATGATGCTTCCTTAACTGCACGGATGTGCCCCGGGGGACTCCAAGGCTCCTGAAACCCTAGGAAAGAATTAAACCACGAGATTCCCCCCAAGGGGAATCGAACTCGTGACCTCCCCGAGGGGAAGCCACTACAATACCATCAGGCCAGGAGACCTTTGGTCTCTTTCTTATTAATATCATAGCAAGAGTTTTATAGCCATCAAGTACAAGATATAGAAGTGTAGACATAAATTTATCTATCAAGCTGTTGATTATAATCCTTTGCAGGGCCTATATTTTTATGTATATCTTTCTCTTTTTGTTCATGTATATATTATAAAACTACAAAATGAACAACATGAACAAAGGAATACGTTAAAGAAGAGTAACAAATAAGAATTATAAAAAAATACAGCAGAAACTCAACTAGTTGGAAATAACATAACCAAGTGCCCAACCCATTTATTTTTCGAAAAGAGAAAATATTCAAAATTAGAAACCAAAAATTGCCAAAACAACAACTGTCATAACCATAAAAGTGTAAAAGATGTTCAAAGGGAGGCCATTTCCTGAATTGTCATAATTATCAGGCAAAGCTTAAGATTGGGAAGGCGAAGGACTTGGAGCCATCCATGGCAATTTGACGTTAACGCTAATCACCAGTTTTTGTCCGCGAATGCAGTGCTGGCCAACACCACAAATGTACCATTTTTTCCCTGGTGTTGCAAGGACAATTATGTCATTTCCTGAAGTTAGGGCTCCGCCTGGTGGTACAGTGCAACTTTGGAAGGCTGTTCCATTTACCTTGAAAACATTGTGTGCTCCAACTGGGTATTTGAAAACTGCATCATGTTAACAAAAACAAGCCTTCAAGTTAGTAAAGGCTGCTGGTTTCTTCAGTAAAGTGATATTAATATTATCATTTTAATTCAAAAGAGAAAAAAAGAAGTATAATGTGGGTCCGACTATTCCCTATAGCTCACGTTTCGTAGGAGTTCTTGTAGCACCAGTTTGTCTTTTTAGACCTTCTTTGTTTAGTAAGAATATCATTATCTTAAAAGTTTGATCTGATATGACCAATTAAAAATCACATCCTTATAAACTTGCATATCTTGACTTATCAAACGCGGCTATTTATTTGAGCATGAAAGTGGAAGTAATATTATATTACTACCTCTCCCAAAATAAATGTCCGGAAAAAAATTCATATTTGCTCTTAATCAATCAATCAAGAGCAAATTTGAACATTTTTGGACATTCATTTTGGGAGGGCGGAGTAAGAAATGCATTTGAGAATTAGTGAGGGATTACCAAGTCTATCTCCAACTTGAAAATCCTTGCCCTTTGCCCATGAGTCGTAAT
Source organism: Adenophora triphylla var. japonica (assembly GCA_022495995.1). Taxonomy (NCBI): domain Eukaryota; kingdom Viridiplantae; phylum Streptophyta; class Magnoliopsida; order Asterales; family Campanulaceae; genus Adenophora; species Adenophora triphylla. The sequence continues at coordinate 22,883 of JAFEMH010001047.1, forward strand.
CGAAACCAAGAGTCCAGCCAGATTCATCTCCAACTATGAAGTCAGTGGCAGAAGCAATGGCCGGAAAGACAATGGCAAGGATGATGAAGAAAAATGTGTAGGAAGAAGCCATTGTAGGATAAGTCTCAAGTGTTATCTTTGCTTAAGTTGTTTGTATGAAGATTGGAGTTGGAGTGATGATGAATGAAATCGTATATGTTTATATAGGTTTATAAGTCTTGTAATCTCCATTAGTATAAAATCTAGTTTTGGTCCGCGTTAATATGTTTATATGCAGGACAGAAAAATTGGCCTGCATTTTATATTGGCCAGCTCTAGTATCACAAGGTTTTTATTGTTAGTATCTCACTCTTATATTATTGTAGAAAAATATAGATAGATTGTAAAGATGATAATGCTGACGTTAAAAATAAAGAATGTCTTGATTGAGGGGTACATATGGGGTCCAAGTATATACTCCCTCCGTCCCACATTTATGTAGAATTTTTGGTCTGGCACGGAAATTATGGTAAAAAGTGATAAAGGTAATGTATTGTGAGTGTAAAAGTAAAATAGGAGAGAGAATGAGTGGAGAGAATAGTAAATTTAAAAAGTGTTGTGAGTAGAGAGAAGTGGGTCTCATTTCTATTTTGGGAAATTATTGATTATTGTGGGACGCCCAAAAGGGAAATTTTTCGGTATTATTGTGGGGCGGAGGGAGTATCTTCTAGTTGAACTGGTCGTACACTATCTTCTAGTTCGGCAATGGCAGGCCAATCATGTCAGTGTGATACTCCCTCCATTGTGGTAGGATGAGCCTAGATCACAACTGAACCACAATGTATTTTACAAGTAATTAACGGGTTATTTATCAAAGATTATATCACGATATATGATAATGTCAGTTATAATAATTTATAATTGTTAGATCATATATGTTACACAATATGATATACAAAATACTCATGTGATCTAGTCTTTGAAATGACCTATCTAATTTTATTTTATTTTGTCAAACTAGATACTCCCTCATAAATAAAAAAATATTAAAAAGTTTTTATTTTGGGAGTGTGTCTTTTTAAATGCGATTCCCAAAATAAAATTTTGTGTTTTTTCGAGTGATACAGAGTGAGTATTTTGTTTAATCATTTTAGATTAATTTAATTATCCTAATAAATATCTAAAAATAATATTAATAGTATCTATAATATTGTATTAATAAAAAATTTTAAATTTTCATTAAATTTTATTGCTTAAATTATATATTTGTGTGTATAGACAATAAAAAATTGAAAAGATAATTAAAAGTGGGAAAAGTATGTGATTATTCACTCTTTTTATGAAAGAGTGAGATTTTAGGAAACAATTGATTTCCTATTTCGAATTAATGTGGTATAATTGGTAAGTTGATTTTGAGATTTTCATGAAAAGATTTATATTGTCCTATTATGAAAAGAACTTTGTTAATATTGTAAATATCTTTTATTTATGTACATATATTTATATTAGGACTAACCTACTAACAAAATCTCTTTCCTTGTGAGTGTGCTTTATGTTTCCTTGTAGGAATTGAAAACTTACATATGAAAAGGTGTTGGATTCGTGAAGATCTTCTCAAGGTGCATATAAATATAAGTGATCAGCACAAAGAGAAGACACGGCTTTGAAGTATAATTTAAAAGACAATATATAGTTGTTCTTCACGATTAAACATTGTCATTTAGGTTGTGAGCAAAGGTTGTGTCTTACATCCGAACTCACATCTAATTTTTCTTCAAGTTCTTGGTTTTACTTCTGATTAGAATAGGATCTACTTGGGAAAGAGTGACTGTTCTTATCGGAAGGTGATTAGAACTTGTTTAGCATTTTAGTATTTTAGTTTTCACTAATTCGTGTTTTTGTAAGTAACACAATTTTAATAGTGAAAAGCTTTTTGGGCGTAAGCCTTGTTTATTGGGATCAAAATCAGTAAACGTTTATAATTCTTGTATTTTACTTTTTATTCCGTTGCTTTAATTGTGGATGTGTGGACAACTCAGTTGTATCTCACATCTGTACTCACATTCTTGAACTGTTGAGTTGACTAAGTTTCCTAGCTACATGAAACTTTCAATTGGTATCAGAGCTAGCTCTCTAAATATTACTAAGTGTTGATCCAGAAGGTGTAGTCATAATGGAATGCCAAAATCATCAAAATAGGTCTCCAGTCTTGGATGGCACATTTTATTCTCTTTGGAAGTCTAAAATGCGTAACTACATCAAAGGCATTGATGAAAGGGCCTGAATGTGTATTCTTGTGGCCTGACAACCTTACTGTGCAGAAAAGGTCGAAATCTGGTATTGGTGAAACCATCTTCGAATGAAAACCTGAAGAGAGGTGGACACTTGATGAAATTCATGCGGCTAATTACAATTCTAAAGTCATGGGTGGTATTTCCAGCCATATTTCTGGAAATATGTACAAACTCATCACTAATGAAAGCATTGCTAAGAATGCTTGGGATATCTTACAGATGCAATGTGAGGGGATTCCAAGTGTAAAGGCTACTAGACTTAGGATTTTAATGGATAGGTTTGAAATACATATAATGCAAGAGACAGAAGATATAGTCTCTTATGCTGCAAGAATCCATGAAATTTCTAATGAATGTACTAGTCTGGGAGAACCAATCTCTAATGCCAGACTTGTGAGTAAGATTTTGAGGACCTTACCCGAAAGATTTAATATAAAGGTGACTATTATAGAAGAGACCAATGACACCAACACGGTAGGATTAGATAAAATTGTTGGAATTTTGACTGTGTTTGAGCTGAATCTTGATGCTCAGAAAAAGAACAAGGTCATAAGTCTTGCCCTCAAAAGTGCAGCTGCTATTTGTAAGTACCCCAATCTGGGTCATTAATGTTTCGTCAGCCCAAATTAATGATTTATGATCATTTAGGGGTATTTTGGACATTATTTTGACAATTTGAATGAGGAAGGAAAAAATGGACAATTACCTCACTGAAAATCTGTCATTTTCAAGAAAAAGGAATATTGACCATTTGGAAACAGCCAAAACTGCCAAAATAGCTTTATGCAAAAAACAGGCACGCTGCTTGGGTCATCCGCGCGGACAAGATTGTACCTACAATCTTGTCCACGCGGATAAGATTGTCGCTCCTGACAACTTATAAATTCAGCCTTTCTCCTTCAGTTTTAACACAACAAACACCTTTCCCTACTGTTACTCTGCCAAAATCCCTCCTCAAATCAGCCTTAAACACCCCCATTACTCCAACTCAACACCAAATCCAACCTCAAATCCACTACCAAACCACTTCTAAGCCTTGAAATCTCTCAAACCCTAAACACCAACCCAAGAAACATTGGTAACCTCACCCACCCCCTTACTCAAATCTCCTTCATTCATGTATACATTTAATATTTAAATTATGTAACTTGTTTTATTTACTTGTTGCTCACCTCCCTTCCCCCTTTGTCCTAGGATCCAAGAGGATCTCCATGGAGTTCATCTCCATGGATGATTCTCTACAAGGATCCATATTTTACATTATGTATTTCCATTGTCCCTTTACATTAACTAGTCTTTACTTTTTATTTGCTCTAGTTCACTTGACCTAGAAGATGGTCATCTTGGAGTTCATCTCCATGGATGATCACTTCAAATGATCCATATTTTCTACTTTTATGCCATTTTGCATTTCTAGTCTTTACTTGCTTTCTTGACCTAAATATGGTCATCTTGGAGTTCAATCTCCATAGATGATCATTTTAAATGGTCCACATTATTTATTTCCTTGCAAATCCCCCTCCCTATGTCTAAGATGCTCACCTTGAAACCCTTCCCTTGGATGAAAATCATCTAGACTCATAATTTAGGTCACACAAGATGTAGGAGATGCACTTGAGCATAAATCTCAAGGATGGTCATCTTATGACCACCTTAGAGATCTTCCTCTAAAGTTGATACATCTTGACCTAACTCTCTTGTCAATTTACTTTCATGTCAAATTCCCCCTTTTCCCTAGCAAATGAAATGCTCACAAAGTACCAACGTACCCCCGGGATGACCTGATTAAGTGGATTCATCACTTATGACCACTAATCAAAGTCTAGGAAAAGAGAGGACAAGCATGGATGCCAAAATCCAAACACCTCCTTTATTTTCTATTTTTTTTTTCAGTTACAATTTCCAGTTAAGTCTTGTAAATTCAGTTAACTTTCTGAAAATTACAGTGACTAATTAAGAAACTGTAAAAATAGTGAGACTGCAGTCGTATCTGCGCGGATAAGATTGCACTGCAGTCTTGTCCACGCGGATGATATTGTCATCTGCAAACAGTCCCTCGTTTTTATGTTATTTTCAGTTTAATCCCTGTTTCCAAACTGTTTTTCAGTTCAGTCCTTACAATTTAATTTATTTTTAGAAAAGTCCCTTTAAAATACACACACACACAAAAGGTTTCAAGTGAGGAAGACTCATCATACGAGGCATTCCGGGTGAACACCAACGTTCTTCCCAGAGTGTAACGTGACCTCCAAACCCATTTTCTCTAATTTTGGATATTTTTCAAAGTTTTGACCCTTAAACAAAAAACGGCGTGGCGACTCCGAAAACGATTTTCTTTTAAGTCTGATACAGTTTTTTTTAAACAAACAAAAAAGTCTTGTCGGGCGAACCAAAGTTTTAAAATCGGCGCGGTCGGATACACATCATCACATTGTTCCAACATAACTTGTGGAACTATCCTCTAAAATAGATAAATTTGAGGATGTGGCTCTTATCTCTAAAAAATTCAGTTCAATGTTGAAAAATAAGAGGATAAGTAAGTTCCCCAACAGGCCTACTCCCAGTACTGAGATACCTATTGTCAGCTCAGAGAATGGCTTCAAAAAGCCAAACCTAGATACTAGAAAATCCTCTGATTCTGTGCAATGTAGGGCATGTCGTGGCTTTGGTCACTATGCTAATGAGTGTTCTAACACACTTAAAAAGAAGGAAATGAGCTTAACTGCTTCTCTAAGTGATAGTTAGGATGAAGATGAAGTTGCTAATATGTCTGTAATATACTGTCATTCTGTGTTTAATGCTCAATGTGCAGGAATTGAAGAAGGAGTTTCTGAGAAAAGTGTGGATGTGGTCTCAGATGTGAACACATCTGGTGACACATCTGACTTAATTCTAACTTGTTTCTCTGTAAAAGGAGATTCTAATGACGAGGATAGGGACATACCCTATGAGAAAGTCTTTGCAACATACAAAGAACTGCATGCTGATTGGTTGAAGGGGATGGACAAAATTGAGGTACTTGCTAAAGTAAATAAGTCTCTTTCTGATAAATTAACTGTTTGTGAAGATGAAAAAATTAGACATTCAAAAGAAAATGATGATCAAAAGGATACCATTGCCAAACTTGAAGTCTTGGTGACCAAAAGAGAAGTTGAGCTTGAAAAATTCAAAAATGAGTGTGAAAAAGCTGAGAGTACATTAACTAGGTTGAATATGAGTAAAATGAAACTTGATGAAGCTATTGCTCTTGGTCAAACTGGAAAAATTGGTATTGGATTTGAAAAACCAAAATTTGTGAAGGAGGGATATGAGGCTTCAACTTCAAAAATTGTGAAAAAAATAATTTTGAGTGAAAAAAGGCCAAGGAGAAGGCATTACATCTGTCATTATTGCTTTGCTCCTGGGCACATTAACCCTTCTGTTACAAATTAAAAGTTGATAAAAGGACTAGTTATGATAATCCGTCTCAGATGTGTGAGAAGATGTATACACATCCGAACACACATTCAAGTAATCTGAGACCTCTGCACCACAAAAAGAAAACTGAAACTAAGTGGGTGGCTAAACTAAGTGCTACCTGCAATGTTCTCTTCCCTTAAGAGTAGTATCTCTGGTTCTTGGTATTTTGATAGTGGGTGCTCTAGGCACATGACTGGGAACCAAGATGTTCTAATAGACTATGAGTCAATCAATGGAGCAAAGGTGAATTTTGGTGGTGGTACACAAGGTAAAATTATTGGGAAAGGAATCCTAAATGTGAAGGGTCTCCCAAAATTGCACAATGTATACCATGTGGAAGGCTTTAAAGCCAACCTAATTAGCATCAGTCAGCTATGTGATGATGACCTCTATGTGAAATTTGATAAACACTTGTGTGAGGTGTTTGATAAAGATAATAAGTGTGTGTTCACTGGTCCTAGGTCTGCTGATAATTGTTATCAATTTGGTGACAATATTTCTTGCCTAAGCTCCAAAGTTAATGATGTCAATATGTGGCACCAAAAACTAGGGCATGCTAACAGCAGAAAACAAGAGGAACTTCAAAGGTTTGAAGCTGTAAAGGACCTCCCTAATCTGAACTTCAAAAACACTGATGTTTGTGGTTCATGTCAGAAGGGAAAACAAACAAAAGGCTCACACAAAAAGGTCCAACAGTGCTCCACATCTAGGTGTTTGGAGTTGATACATACTGACTTGATGGGACCTATAGAAGTAGAAAGCTTTGGTAGGAAGAAGTATGCTTTTATGTGTGTTGATGACTATTCTAGGTACACATGGGTGATGTTCTTAAAGAAAAAATCTGAGACTATAGGAGAGTTCAAAACTAATATAAAAGGATTAGGAATCTTTATGGTCTTAAGGCTGTGAGGATTAGATCTAACCATGGCACTGAATATGAGAACTCAATGTTTACTGACTTCTGTAACTCCAAGGGAATCACTCATGAATTTTCACCACCTATCACTCCACAACAAAATGGAATTTCAGAAAGGAAGAATAGAACCTTGCAAGAAAGGGCTAGGGTTATGCTAAGTTCTAAAAATCTATCCAAGAAATTTTGGGCAGAAGCTTTTAATACTGCCTGTCACATTGGCAATAGAGTGTTCCTCAGAATTGGAAGCACTATGACACCATATCAAATCCTTCTTGTCAAGAAACCCACTTTAAAGTATTTTCATGTGTTTGAGTGTATATGTTACATCCTTAATGATAGGGAATACTTGTCCAAGTTTGATTCCAAGAGTGATAAAGTAATATTCATGGGATATTCCACTAACAGTAGAGCTTATAGAGTTTTTAATCTTATAACAAAAACCATTATGGAATCTGCCAATGTTGTTTTTGATGACTCACTTGATCTTAACCTCAAGACTGTTGAGGAAGATGTTTCAGGATGCTTGCTAGACTGGAAAAATAAAGAAACAGGTGTTGAAGAACAAACATAGGCTTCTAGAACTGAAACACCTATTGAGGTTGTGAAGGATGTGACAAAGGATGTGAACACATATGCATCCACATTTGAATACACATCTGTCCCCACATCTTCCCAAACTCCTGAATTTGAGGACAGTTCCTCTGAATATGATAGGGATGATGCTCCAGAAGGTAATACAGATGGATGTATGTAGGGCTGTTACACGAAACGAGCCTGCTCGAGCTCAGCTCGGGCTCAGCTCGAAAAAAGCTCGAGTTCGAGTGGGCTCGAGTTGAACTCGAGTTCGAGCTCGAACCGATTTTTAAGCTCGTCACTTTTTTGAGCTCGGCTCGTGTTCGGCTCGTATGTTCGACGAGCTCTATTCGAGATTGACTCGTTTGAGCTCGACTCAGGCTCGGCTCGTTAAAAGATCGAATGAATTTTAGTATATATATATATATATATATATATATATATATATATATATATAAGCTCGTTTATGCTCGAGTTCGATTACAACTCGAATTAAGACTCGATAAAGCTCGTTTGATTTCAGATTTTTTTCAAAAAATAAGTCGAAGCTCAAGCTCGGCTCGTTAATACTCGAGTTCGAGCAGCTCGCGAAAAGCTTGCGAGCCGGCTCGCGAAAAGCTCGAAACTTGATTCGAGCCGAGCTCGAACAGGAATTCTTGGCTCGAGCTCGAGCTCGAGAAAAGCTCGAGCTCATTTAAAAGGTAACGAGCTCGAGCTCGAAACATCAAAAGCTCAGCTCGACTCGGCTCATTTACAGCCCTAGATGTATGGATAGATCAAGGGACATTCCCTCTAAAATCCAGGAAAATCACCCTACTTCACAAGTTGTGGGAGATGTGCATGATCAAATGAGAACAAGGCAGAAAGACAAAGTAAACTATAGAAAGCTGCCTGGATTATGGAGTTGCTCATCAGCATACTCCCAGGTAAGTTTTTGTTGTTTTGTTTCAAAGATTGAACCTAAGAACATTACTGAAGCATTGAAAGAAGCTGACTGGATTCTTTCCATGCAAGAAGAGTTGAATCAATTAAAAAAGAATGATGTTTGGACCCTTATCCCTAGGCCATCTCATGGAAATGTCATAGAAACCAAATGAATTTTAAAAAATAAAACTGATGAGAAGGGAGTGATTACTAGGAATAAGGCTAGGCTAGTTGCTCAAGGTTATACCCAAATTGAAGGAATTGATTTTGAAGAAACCTTTGCTCTTGTTGCCAGAATTGAGTCCATCAAACTCCTGTTGGCCATTGCTTACTACCTCAAGCTTACTCTTCATCAAATGGATGTTAAGGGTGTGTGAATACCCCGTCCCGATGCAACGCGCATTCGGAGGTTTGAAATAAATAATTATATAATGTCGGACCGAAATGGGATATTCATTTAGTGACACTCGCTTTAAACCATATTAAAATATTAGTTTAATTTTGAGAGTCGCCACGCCACTTTGATATAGCCCAAAGCTTTGAAAAAAGGCTAAACAGTTAATTGGGTTCGGGGGTCAAGTTACAACAGAAGAAGAAACGTTATCACTCCTATTGCCCGACGAATCGGTCTTTCTAACATGTGGGGTGTTGGTTGTGTGCGGTGTTTACGGGAATAGATAGAAGAAGCGGGATCATGCATAAGGAGGAGGGGAGAGAAAGAATTAATTGATGATCACACCCTAGAACCTTTGAGTTAGGCCCTCGGAAGGTGCACTAATCAACGTTCATCCTTGGGGGATTGTTGATCATGGGATAATTATAACTAAGGTGGAAGGAAAGAAATAGTTCCTAGATCCATTGGGTTTCTTAGGGCGAAACCTTAGATCATCCTCGGCTATTGCATATTTAAATATATTAAAACAACCCTAAATCTAGCATATATGACATAAGCAAGAAATAAAGTAATTAAAATACTAAGCATGCAAATAATAAATCTAGCATAATAATAAAGACAATAATAATAAAGACAGAAAAAATAAACAGAAGACTTACCTAATGATGGCAAGGCTTTTGGATCGAATCTATGAAGATTCGAAGAACGTGCTTGATAAAATATTTAGACTTAGAAAACTCGAGTTTAGTCTCAAGTTTTCTATGGAGGAAACCTCAAGTTTTGTCTTGAGTTTTCCGTAGAATAATTCTGTGTTCAAAGTGTGAGGCGGAGTGGGGTTTATATAGTGAAAAGAATTGGGGAGGAAGAGATACGGACGCGATGTGGGAAAAGGGAGAAGGGCCGATCGGCCATCCTTTTTTTGGCCCAAAATCAGCCTTGGCCCAAATGGCCTAGAATGGCCCCAAATTTCCTTGAGTGGCCGGCCACCTTGCTCCAAGCTCGGCCACATCCCCTTTGCAATGGCCCCTACAGCTCGGCCAAATCCATGGAACTTAATTTTATTTTGTATCCTTAATTATTCGTTTCGTCCCGCGATCTTCTCGTTGCATTTTGACCACTTTAATGACTTCTTTTGCAATTCGCTCTTTAGGATTTTATTTTTCATTTAATCCCAGGAATTTTAATATATCAATTTCGTCCCAAATATTCCATATTTCCAGTTTAGTCCCTGAATTTTCCAATATTTCCTATTTGGTCCAAAAGTTTCCAAATGCCAGTTTAGTCCCTGAATTTCCGAATTGCACTTCAGTCCCTTTTTTCGGACCGGGTACTAACAGTAGCCCCTCGGCGACGCTTCTTGTAAGACAAGTGGGGTCGACGATAAAAGAAAGGATCCGTCCTGAAAAAAGGGATTTCAGGAGGTAAGGAAATGCAAGGTTGGGACTCGATCTGAGTCGCAAAAAAGATGACCAGGTAGGTCAAGCGGCTGGACCCACGTCGGGCTACCTACGTATCCCAAAAGGAATCAAGCCAAGTCGTAGTTCGAAAAGGAGAGTCAAGTATAGTCTTGCCTTCTCCGTGAGAAAATATGTGGAAAGGAAATTCAAGAAGTGTAGTCTTGATTTTTCCGTGTGAGAATATGTGGAAAGGAAATTCAAGAAGTGTAGTCTTGATTTTTCCGTGTGAGAATATGTGGAAAGGAAATTCAAGAAGTGTAGTCTTGATTTTTCCTTTGAAAGTATGTGGAAAGGAAATTCAAGAAGTGTAGTCTTGATTTTTCCTTTGAAAGTATGTGGAAAGGAAATTCAAGAAGTGTAGTCTTGATTTTTCCTTTGAAAATGTGTGGAAAGGAAATTCAAGAAGTGTAGTCTTGATTTTTTCTTTTGAAAATATGTGGAAAGGAAATTCAAGAAGTGTAGTCTTGATTTTTTCTTTTGAAAATATGTGGAAAGGAAATTCAAGAAGTGTAGTCTTGATTTTTCCTTTGAAAATGTGTGGAAAGGAAATTCAAGAAGTGTAGTCTTGATTTTTCCTTTGAAAATATGTGGAAAGGAAATTCAAGAAGTGTAGTCTTGATTTTTCCTTTGAAAATGTGTGGAAAGGAAATTCAAGAAGTGTAGTCTTGATTTTTCCGTGTGAGAATATGTGGAAAGGAAATTCAAGAAGTGTAGTCTTGATTTTTCCGTGTGTTGTGCAAATGAACCAAGTTTAGTCTTGATTCGCGTACTGAGAGAAAGTGTATGGGGCAATGTGGGAAAAACTGTGTGGGAATCAAAAGCCAAATATTTGACTTTTGTGGGAGTCACCCAAAGATTTGACTGTCCGGGGAGTCACCCAAAGATTTTGTGAGAGTTTGACTTCTGCGGGACGGACCCTTTGAAGATGCGGGACGGACCCTTTGAAAGTACGGGACGGACCCTTTGATAGTACGGGACGGACCCTTTGAAAGTACGGGACGGACCCTTTGAAATGCGGGAAACTGTAGCTGCCAAAGGACTTAGGCTACTATTTATTGATGAAGAATAGTTGTGTGAATTGATTGGGATTATTATGGCTTCCCGAGCCGAAGAACCAAGCGATTAAAAGATTGGGATAATCATTGCTAAGGCTTAGAGAGGAGTCTTGTCTCCTAGGCTTAAGGCTAGGGTTTTAGAGAGGCATTTGTCACCTAGACATGAGGTTAGGGTTTAGAAAGGTATTTGTCACCTAGGCTTGAGGCTAGGGTTTAGAAATATATTTGTCACCTAGGCTTGAGGCTAGGGTTTAGAAAGATATTTGTTACCTAGGCTTGAGGCTAGGTATTAGAGAGGTATTTGTCACCTAGGCTTAAGGCTAGGGCTTAGAGATGAGTTTTTGTCACCTAGGCTTAAGGCTAGGGCTTAGAAAGGTATTTGTTACCTAGGCTTGAGGCTAGGTATTAGAGAGGTATTTGTCACCTAGGCTTAAGGCTAGGGCTTAGAGATGAGTTTTTGTCACCTAGGCTTAAGGCTAGGGCTTAGAAAGGTATTTGTCACCTAGGCTTAAGGCTAGGGCTTAGAAAGGTATTTGTCACCTAGGCTTAAGGCTAGGGCTTAGAAAGGTATTTGTTACCTAGGCTTGAGGCTAGGTATTAGCGAGGTATTTGTCACCTAGGTTTGAGGCTAGGGTTTTAGAAAGGTATTTGTTACCTAGGCTTGAGGCTAGGTATTAGCGAGGTATTTGTCACCTAGGTTTGAGGCTAGGGTTTTACATTTATGGTAAGTCTAAACAAGGCAGTTTGAGCAGAAAGGTTATTGGTTTAAGCTAGGCGAGGCCGAGTAAGTGTCGATGATAGAAGGTGGGATTAGGTAAGTTTGATGTCCAGAGATAAGGGCCGAGTCATCTTGAGAGTCACAGAGATATGTTTTTGATAGATTTGAAGAGTTTGAAAATTTGTGGAGACCAAAGAGTGATTTTTGTAAACAAGGTACCAAGGAGGACAGTATTTTGAAAGCATGTTTATTTGATAAAGAGGCCTTATGATTAATCATGTTTCTAACTAACTCAAAGAGTTTGCCACATGCTGATCTTGATGACAAGGGATGCCCTTCATGCTAGATATGACTTCATTGGAGCTCCGATTTTTGTTAGAGCACATAGTCGACCCATTTTTGTTGAGGGTAGCCCCAATGTTTGATGAAGTGACCTTGGCGAAGTCCCAGTTGATGATGAATGGCGAAGCCCCAGCTTGGAGAGATTCAATGCATCCCTATTTGCAGACAGAGTCATCTTGCGGTCACGGGCGCGACCCCTCATTTCGAACAATGGTCAATCAGTCGCTGGACAAGACTCGGAAATGTATATGTGCAGGGGCGCATTTTTTCGAAGGTGGGAATGGATCCCGAGTTCGTGTATGACACTTTCGCTTTTGGGTTTGACTCTTTTGGGAGAGTATAAGCATCACAAGGTGTGGAAAAGTGTATGGAAGCCCCTGCAGACAGAAAGACAGTGTTTGGCTCTATTTTCCTATGATGTAGAAAAAGAAGACTTGTCGAGACATTTGAAGAATTATTTTATTCAGGATTATATCTTGATTGCTCGTGAATGGACCTCACTGATTGGTTTATCAAATTCCAATTATATAGGTAAACAAATGAATGTTTTGATTTGAAGGTGAAATCTGGCTTGTCTTTAGAAGGAGAAGGATGTTCCGTTGTTGCTTGCTGCTCTGTTCGGTGGTAATTGTGGTGCGGGCTGCCGTTGCTTTGATCTCCTTCATGGGAAAGAACGAAAATAGAAAAAGATTGGGGTGGAAGAAAAGGTGGGAATTGACTCGATTATAACCCAAAGATTTTTTCATTCCTTCAAGCGAAGATTCTTTGTTCCTTTGTTCTCGCAAGCCGAGGGGAGTAGTCCCCGGCGCGTGTCTCCTTGCTTTTACCGGAGTGCCGCCGAGAGGCACGGATGCGAAGCCCAGCGAGACTTTGCGGAGACGGTGTTTGAGGAGTCGAATGAACGAATTTCAAGAATAGGACGAGTTCCCAAACTTTTGAGAGAATATGTAATATGCTCACGTAGGATAACAAGTGACTCAAAAATCTGAATACGCATTTCTTTTAAATAATCTTTTGAGAATGCCATCCGGTAGCGGTTGTAGCTGGTCTTTGGGTTGCGATCGACCATTGGATGATGCTTAACATGACCTCTTAAAGTGAAAGGTCGGTGGGCCATTTCACGAGAGGTTGGCTTGAGGGACGTGTTTGGAATTTCTAAGGTGAAGGGCTTTTCTTGTTGCTGCTTCTTCAGAACCTCTAAGAGTGAGGTTAACTTTGATTTTGATAAGGTCAAGGGTGGTGATGGAATCCTCTAAAAGTGAGAGGATGGACTTTGGAATTGGTTTACGGGATTTGTCCAAGAGGGAATTTTTGTTGCTTCTTCTCGCGAGTTTGTTGTGATTTCGGCAGGTAACTTGATCACGATAGGACCTTCACTCGATGTCTCGTTTTCACAACAGGTAACTTGATTACGATAGGACTTTCACTCGATGTCTCATTTTCACAACCTTTAGGAGGTTCACTTCGGGGTGATGAAGTTTTTTTTTTTTTTTTTTTTTTAAACACCCTCTTATCGAGAAAGGCCTTCGGATTTGTTTGCTCGCGATAGCCCCTAGTGTATGCCTTGGGATGGTTTTACCTTTTCCCTCTTGGGCTTGGAGGTGGTCCCTTCGAGGGAGCCCCTTGTATGAGTTTCTTTTGCATTCTGCCTTTCTTGAGCTTTGAGGTGATTACTTCCTTTGTGAATCAAGAGAGCCCCTAGTATGGGCTTCTTCCTTAGGGTCTCAAAACTTGTCGATCTTGAAATGAAAGGGTATTATTTAGTGAGGATAAGGTTATGGCTTCCTATGGTGAGAGGTTTAAGCTTCAATCGCTACTGGATGGCATTCTCAAAAGAGTATTTAAAATAAATGCAAACTCATTTAACCGACTCATTGAGTAAGGCAATAATATATTCGGACCATGCGAAAGATATGTGAGCATATTCAATGAAAGCTTATCGATCAAATGGAAAATCAGAGGAGACGCGAGATTGGGGGGTTGGTGAGCCCCTAGTTGATATTTATGCAGCACTTGTGAAGGATAGGAACAACTCCTTGCATCTTCTTTAAATTGCCGTGGCGTGAGCAGCTATTTTCTGATGATGAGCAACAACGGTCTTTGTGCTTGTCTTGATCATATGGAAAGGAGGTCAAGTGGGGGAGAGTGTATGAAAAGTGTATGGTGGAGTATGGAGAGAGTGTATGGAGATGGTGTATAGAGATGGTGTATGGAGATGGTGTATAGAGATGGTGTATAGAGATGGTGTATAGAGATGGTGTATGGAGATGGTGTATAGAGATGGTGTATAGAGATGGTGTATAGGGATGGTGTATATGAAGAAGGAACGGTGAGTTGTTTACTCCAATCAAAGCATTCATTCATTGTTTACTTTATTAGCCGGTGAGTTTATCAGTGAGATTAGCAATCAAATGATAATTATAAATAAAACAATCTTCTTGAAAGTAATGCGAGATTATGTCTCAAGTCTAGAGAGAAAAGAAAGAAAGACTCTTTATTATTGAAGCAACTAATCTAAAGTGGACATTACATATCAATGCCCAAAGTGGACATAAAAGACGCACTAGAACCTACAAGACTGAATGAATCTAAATCTTCCCTCGAAGGGTGACGGTTCCTTCATCAATGAGGCCTTGGGTCTTCCCTTGGTTGATCAATCTTTGAATTGAGCGTTTCAGTTGCACACATTTGTCAGTGGTATGCCCAATGTACTTGTGGTATCTGCAAAACTTGGATGTATCCAAGTTAGGTCTCGGGTTAATAGGCTTGTAATTCTCGAGCGGCTCGATCAAATTCTTTCCCACCAAAATGTCGAAGAACTCACCCACAGGCATTCCTAAGTCATCAAAATGTTCCTTGTTGTTCTCCTTCTCGGGAATTGGTGCCTTTCGTTGGTTGGTGGCCACAGCAGGCATCCTGAATGAGACATTCTGATGTGTTGGACCATAAGTGGGACCATAAGCATGTGGATGATAGGGACTCTGGAATTGAACAGGAGGAGGAACTCTTCTCAAGCATTCTTGGATGTAGGACAAATGGTGCTGCTCGATTTCATGCATGTCTTTGAGGAGGTTGATCACTCCCAACCTCATGTTTGAGACTTCTTTGAGGGCTTCAATGCTTTTCTCCAGAGACATGATGTGGAATTCTGTAAGAACATATGGCGGAGTCAAGCCAATGAGTTGAATTGGATTCATAATTAATCTTAAGGCATCCTTGAGAAAATATTTGACCTCCACAATTTTGAGTTTGACCGGGCTGAAGTTGCCTACGTAACCCTTACCATTTAAGATATGAGTCTCAGGTCACCGTAGTTCGAGGGGGCCCCGATTGATGATACAACCAGAGTTAAGTTTAGAGAAAGAGAGAGGATGAATGTAAAAGAATCCGTTTGGTGAAAAAGGGAGAGAAGATGACTCGATCCTTGGTCAAATGAGGGTGATCTAGGTGAGTTAATTCGACTTGGTAAGTTGGCTTAGGTAGGCCCTAGATGGTGGTTTGATCTATATGGGTCGAGAGAGGTTTGATCTAGGTGGGTCTTTGGCTGAAGGGTGCTAGAGATAAAGGATCTAAACTATGGATGGTTTTAAGACTAAGGGAGCAAACTGCGGATGGTTCAAGAGGCAAGAGGTAGAACTTTGAAGGGTCCTAACTTGAAGGATGTAGACCGTGGGTGGTCAAAGGTAGAGGAGTGGACCATGGATGGTCCAAGAGACGAGGGGTGAACCTTGAAGGGTCCAAGAGAAGAGGAGCGGACCTTGAACGGTCCAAGATATGAGAAGTGAACCTTGAAGGGTCCAAGAGAAGAGGAGCGGACCTTGAACGGTCCAAGATATGAGAAGTGGACCTTGAATGGTCCAAGAGAAGAGGAGCGGACCTTGAACGGTCCAAGATATGAGAAGTGGACCTTGAATGGTCCAAGAGAAGAGGAGCGGACCTTGAACGGTCCAAGATATGAGAAGTGAACCTTGAAGGGTCCAAGAGAAGAGGAGCGGACCTTGAACGGTTCAAGATATGAGAAGTGAACCTTGAAGGGTCCAAGAGAAGAGGAGCGGACCTTGAACGGTTCAAGATACGAGAAGTGGACCTTGAATAGTCCAAGAGAAGAGAAGCGGACCTTGAACGGTTCAAGATATGAGAAGTGGACCTTGAATAGTCCAAGAGAAGAGGAGCGGACCTTGAACGGTCCAAGATATGAGAAGTGGACCTTGAATGGTCCAAGATTGGGAGAGTGGACATAGTATAGGAAGAGCACCACGAAGGGTCAAAGAGTGGACCTTGAACGGTCCAAGATAGAGAGACTGGACCTAGGGCGGTCCGCAGTAGAGGGTGTGGACCTTGAAGGGTCCAAGAAGTAAAAAGCGGACCTCGGAGGGTCCTAGAAATGGAGGGTGGACCTTGGAGGGTCCTAGAAATGAGGAGCGGACCTCGGAGGGTCCTAGAAATGAAGAGTGGACCTCGGAGGGTCCCAGAAATGAGGAGTGGACCTCGAAGGGTCCTAGAAATGAGGAGCGGACCTCGAAGGGTCCTAGAAATGAGGAGTGGACCTCGAAGGGTCCTAGAAATGAGGAGTGGACCTCGAAGGGTCCTAGAAATGAGGAGCGGACCTCGGAGGGTCCTAGAAATGAGGAGCGGACCTCGGAGGGTCCTAGAAATGAGGAGCGGACCTCGGAGGGTCCTAGAAATGAGGAGCGGACCTCGGAGGGTCCTAGAAATGAAGAGCGGACCTCGAAGGGTCCTAGAAATGAGGAGCGGACCTCGAAGGGTCCTAGAAATGAGGAGTGGACCCCTCGGAGGGTCCTAGAAATGAAGAGCGGACCTCGGAGGGTCCTAGAAATGAAGAGCGGACCTCGGAGGGTCCTAGAAATGAGGGATAGTTAAGCACTTTATTTACAAAAAAGCTCTCTATTTTGTAGAACCTACTCTTGGTTGGAAGGGATACCCCTTTTTCGCAACTAACTAAATATCCTAAAGTGGTGAATCCTTAACGACTAACCTTCTCGCATAGACAGTCAATATGATTTTTATGAAAAGTACCGCAAACCAATGATAGGCCAAGATTCTTTAACAATATATCATTCGACCTCACATAGCACGTCCTTTGAAAGGAAATCAATTTTTTAGTGCTCTTAATCTCTCGATAGATCTTGACTTATCATTGGTTCGTGGTGACTTAACATAAAGACCTTATTAATTGTCTACATAAAAAAGCTAGTCAAACCAACCGGTCATATGGAGTGTATTCCTAGAAAAGTGGGTGACGCAAGGGTTAGGTTTTAGGCTCCCACCGTGCAGCCGAAGCGCACTGATGAGTGGATGGCCAAGTGAGACTCGGAAGGGAGGCGACATGATCACCACACTTCCCGCACTTTGGCTTCTCCGAAGGGTAAAAGGGTGTCTCAGGCAAAGGTGACACGGACTCTAGTGGTAGTGTGAGGTAGAGAAGTCTAATTCTTTTTAGAGAAAAAGAGAAAGATTTTTTTTATTTACATGAAATGCATGCATGCAATGCGACAGTTAAGAGTAAATAAAATAAAAAGAAAGCAAAATACAACACCACTAAAAAAAACGAAAGTCTGACCCACTTAGTTTGAAAAGATTTCAAAATGTCCCCAGCGGAGTCGCCACTGTGAATACCCCGTCCCGATGCAACGCGCATTCGGAAGTTTGAAATAAATAATTATATAATGTCGGACCGAAATGGGATATTCATTTAGTGACACTCGCTTTAAACCATATTAAAATATTAGTTTAATTTTGAGAGTCGCCACGCCACTTTGATATAGCCCAAAGCTTTGAAAAAGGCTAAACAGTTAATTGGGTTCGGGGTCAAGTTACAACGAGAAGAAACGTTATCACTCCTATTGCCCGACGAATCGGTCTTTCTAACATGTGGGGTGTTGGTTGTGTGCGGTGTTTACGGAATAGATAGAAGAAGCGGGATCATGCATAAGGAGGAGGGAGAGAGAAAGAATTAATTGATGATCACACCCTAGAACCTTTGAGTTAGGCCCTCGGAAGGTGCACTAATCAACGTTCATCCTTGGGGGATTGTTGATCATGGGATAATTATAAATAAGGTGGAAGGAAAGAAATAGTTCCTAGATCCATTGGGTTTCTTAGGGCGAAACCTTAGATCATCCTCGGCTATTGCATATTTAAATATATTAAAACAACCCTAAATCTAGCATATATGACATAAGCAAGAAATAAAGTAATTAAAATACTAAGCATGCAAATAATAAATCTAGCATAATAATAAAGACAATAATAATAAAGACAAGAAAAAATAAAACAAGACTTACCTAATGATGGCAAGGCTTTTGGATCGAATCTATGAAGATTCGAAGAACGTGCTTGATAAAATATTTAGACTTAGAAAACTCGAGTTTAGTCTCAAGTTTTCTATGGAGGAAACCTCAAATTTTGTCTTGAGTTTTCCGTAGAATAATTCTGTGTTCAAAGTGTGAGGCGGAGTGGGGTTTATATAGTGAAAAGAATTGGGGAGGAAGAGGTACGGACGCGATGTGGGAAAAGGGAGAAGGGCCGATCGGCCATCCTTTTTTGGCCCAAAATCAGCCTTGGCCCAAATGGCCTAGAATGGCCCCAAATTTCCTTGAGTGGCCGGCCACCTTGCTCCAAGCTCGGCCACATCCCCTTTGCAATGGCCCCTACAGCTCGGCCAAATCCATGGAACTTAATTTTATTTTGTATCCTTAATTATTCGTTTCGTCCCGCGATCTTCTCGTTGCATTTTGACCACTTTAATGACTTCTTTTGCAATTCGCTCTTTAGGATTTTATTTTTCATTTAATCCCAGGAATTTTAATATATCAATTTCGTCCCAAATATTCCATATTTCCAGTTTAGTCCCTGAATTTTCCAATATTTCCTATTTGGTCCAAAAGTTTCCAAATGCCAGTTTAGTCCCTGAATTTCCGAATTGCACTTCAGTCCCTTTTTTCGGACCGGGTACTAACAGGGTGCCTTTCTAAATGGGGTATTGAATGAGAAATCCTATGTAGAACAACCTAGAGGTTTTGAGGACTCCAAGTTCCCTAACCATGTGTACAAACTGAAGAAAGCTCTGTATGGGCTGAAACAGACTCCTAGAGCCTGGTATGGTAGGTTGACTGACCATTTGCTTCACCTAGGATTCAAGAGAGCTGAGGTGGACAAAACTCTGTTTGTGAGGAAAAATAAAAAGGAGATACTTGTAGCTCAAATCTATGAGGATGATATTGTGTTTGGGTCAAATTCTGATTCTATGCTAACTACCTTTGTGGAAAGCATGACCTCCACATTTGAGATGAGTATGGTAGGAGAGTTGAACTATTTCTTAGGCCTAAATATAAAACAATTCAATGAAGGCATATTTATCTCTCAGTCCAAATATGCTAAGAATCTTGTGAAAAAGTTTTATCTTGAACACTCCTCACATCTCAAAACACCAATGGGACCTTGTACAGAAGCATGATAAGCAGTTTGTTATACCTCACAGCTAGTCGACCAGACATTATGTATAGTGTGTGTCTATGTGCTAGATATCAAGAAAACCTAAAGGTTTCCTATCTTAAAGCCCTGAAAAGGATAATCAAATATGTAAATGGGACTATAAACCTAGGGTTACACTATTCTAAGGAGACAAACACCAATTTGGTAGGCTATACTGACTCATATTGGGCTGAAAATAATGATGATAGGAAGAGTACTACAGGTGGATGCTTCTACTTAGGGAACAACCTTGTTTCTTGGTATAGTAGAAAGCAAAATTGTGTATCCTTATCCACTGCAGAGGCTTAATATGTAGCCCTTGGAAGTTGCTTCACACAACTGTTGTGTATGAATCAAATGCTAAAAGATTATGGGTTAAATAGCAAATTCTTGACTGCCTTTTATGATAACAAAAAGTGCCTTAGACATATCTAAAAACCCTATCCAACATTCTAGAACAAAACACATTGATATTAGACATTATTTCATTAGGGATCTTGTAGAACAAAAAACTGTGTGTCTGGAATTTGTTGGGACTGAAAATCAATTGGCTTACATATTTACAAAGGCATTAGATTTGGAGAGATTTTCCTCCTTGAGGAAGTCTCTTGGCTTATGTGATATTTAAGGATGTGAGCACAAATGTGCACACATCCACTGACACATATGTATATTTATCTAACTGAAAAAAAAAATATCATGCATTTGCACGAAATATCTCAGCGTGGTCACTTGTGAGTCTTACATCTTTGACATTTTCTGATCACTTAATTGTGGGCATTTCTTGTTCATGTTGTCTTTTTATAACTTGATATAATTTTCTTAGATATCTCACAGTGGGTACTTTAAATCAATGAGAAACATCTACTTCTCCCATTTGTATGAAGCCAAACCATTGTGATCAAGTGATTCTCAAGAGAAAGTTTGAAATCAAACTTGAAAAGATCATTGGGAAAAAGGGCTATCTTTAGGAAATAAGAAAAGTGAAAGCTATTCAAAATGCAAAATATACACATTAAAAAATGGGTGGATGCATCCTAGAGGTTGTGCAGATTAGATTATTGTCCAATGACTTTTTGTGATCTAAATATGTCCCCAAATGTGACTCACTTCCTATGCCACATTTGTAAAATTGAGATTTTTTTCTTCACCTGTGTGTTGCATCAAGCTAGACATACTGCATATTAGGTCATATAGGGTGCTTTGTAAATGTGCTAGCTAATTTATTTTCATTCTTAATTTATTCTTTGATTTAACATGTTTTTGTTTTCCAATATCCTTCATGAAAAAGAAAGGTGTGTATCAATCCTCATTGGAAAAGGAAAGACAATTTCAAAGGGATTATGTGGAAAAGATATGATTGAATTAGTTCTTGTTACCATAAAAGGTATGCAATATTTTGATAAAGCTTAATCCCTATTTTTATGTGATTCGCTGTGTGTGGAAAGGGTTTTATAGCCGGTGTGGACTCTTTCTGTATTTGTTGCATTCCTGAGTCCTGTTTGAGGAAGGAATCCTTGTTTGAATAGGAAAGGGAAAGTTGTGAGTATTTATGTGGCACAATCCTTGTCACAGCTCCTTAAACCCTCTGTAATTCTTGCTCCATGTCCTTGTAATTTCTCTCACACACACGCACCTTATATTTCTCTCTCTCTGTCTGTCTGACCAATCTGCAAAATCAATGGAGCTGAAGCTGTGGATGTGGGACAGGATGTGGCCACATCTTGTCACATATCTGTAACTTCTTTTGATGATCAAATGAAAGCCCTAGATGAAGAAATTGTTGCAGCTGATGCCCTTTCCACTATCCTCAATGCTCAACTAATTGCCTCCCAGACACATGCCAAGATCCTTAACGTTTTGAAGGTGGATCTCCAGAAATGATAAATTACACTTTCTAGTCAAAAAGGGGGAGAAGAAGAAAAAGGATGAGAATGATGATGATGTTGTCTTTGCTGCAGCTGTTGATTTTCAGTTGGGATGCTTAAACTCAGGAGGAGTTTTACTGTTTGTTCCTACTTGTGAATAAAACATCAACAGGATTGCTTTTGATATTTGTTAGTTTTAAACTTTGGTCTGTAATCCCTAATTACTTTTGCTGAATGGTTGCTTTAATCTATATTTGTTGAACTGCAATTTTTAGTTTAACTTGTTCTATGCAGTTTTGTGTGGATGTGTTGACACATCTGCACACACATTCATTCAGGGGGAGGTTTCAAGTCTGAAAATGTTGGTCATTATTATCTAAATCATAAATCTTTAGTTTTGACCAGAAAGTCCAAAATAGGGGGATATTGAAAGAGTGAGATTTTAGGAAACAATTGGTTTCCTATTTCGAATCAATGTGGTATATTTGGTAAGAGTATTTTGAGACTCTCATGAAAAGATTTATATTGTCCTATTATGAAAAGGACTTTGTTAATATTGTAAATATCTTTTATTTATTTACATATATTTAAATTAGGACTAACCTACTAACAAAATCTCTTTCTTTGTGAGTGTGCTTTATGTTTCCTTGCAGGAATTGGAAACTCACATATTGAAAGGTGTTGGATTTGTGAAGATCTTCTCAAGGTGCATATAAATACAAGTCATCAGCACAAATAGAAGACACGACTTTGGAGTATAATTTAAAAGACAATACATAGTTGTTCTTCACGATTAAACATTGTCATTTAGGTTGTGAGAGAATGTTTTGTCTTACATCCGAACTCACATCTAGTTTTTCTTCAAGTTCTTTGTTTTACTTATGATTAGAATAGGATCTACTTGGGAAAGGAAGACTGTTCTTATTGTAGAATATGATTAGAACTTGTTTAGTATTTTAGTTTTCACTAATTCGTATTTTTGTAAGTAACACAGTTTTAATAGTGAAAAGCTTTTTGGGCGTAAGCCTTGTTTGATGTGATCAAAACCATTAAACGTTATTAATTCTTGTGTTTTACTTTTTATTTCGCTGCTTTAATTGTGGATGTGTGGACAGATGTATTTCACATTTGTACTCACATCCTTGAACTGTTGAGTTTACTAGGTTTCCTAGCTACACGAAACTTTCAATTCTGAATGACCTTACTGCCTTGCACTTGTCCTGCTCACATATTATTAAGCATTTATAAATGTTTCTGCTAAGACTATCCCCATCAGTGACCCCGACCCGACCCAACCCAATTTCAAATAAAATATTAATTTCTCTCACTTTCATATGCACACTCCCAACCTTATATAATTTATACTCCTATCAGTGACCTTGACCCAAACCAACCCAATCCAACCTTTTAAAAATAAAATATTTATTTTTTCTTTACTTCAACTTACCTAAAATACTTATCATTTTATTTTTAAAATAATGTATTATTAATAATAATTTTAAAATTACCCGTACAATTATTAAAAATAATTACCAATACAATTATAAAAAAAAATTATAAATTTTGATATATTTTTATTTTTTATTTTATATAAAATATATTAGTTTTAAAAATATATTTATATAAACACAAAATCAAAATAATTTGGTGAAACAAAAAAACAAAAACAAAAAAACAAAAACAAAAACAAAAACAAAAACAAAAAACAAAAAAATAAAAAAAAAGAAAATGGTGATGCAACCCAACCCAACCGGAGGTCGGCCAATTGCCCAAAGTCATGAGTTTTGATGACTTTTTTTTTTTTTCCTTTTTGGTTTTGTCTTATATGGTGACCCTCCCTTGAGGGTCACCGCTGGGAGTAATCTAAAGGGGGGATGTTTATAATATAATGGTGTCGTTGTTAGTTTTAAAAAAATGTGTTGAATGATATTTCTTAGTTAATTTTGTCAATATTTTTAAGGATTATGATTTACTTATTTTCAGGCATATCTAAAAAATTTGTAATCTATCAAAATATGATGCAGGAAGTAATATGCTACTCCCTCGAATATATCCACAATGGATGTCTCTTTTAAATTTTTAACAAGATTTAAGAAAGTTAATTATTGTTACAACTTGATGATGATGATTGAACGGAATATTCTGTGATGGGTCGAGCCCAATACCTCGCTACGAGCTAGGGGCCGACCAGGCCCACCATATGAAGGATCCGATCAAGACCTGGGTTATGGCCCGTCCAACAACGGATGGCGGTCGTCGCCATTGAGCGACCAAGCCCATCCAAGCGACGAACCAATACACCCATGAACAAAGGTTTGGGCTTTAGCCCGTCGTTACGTCAGGAAGAGATCGTCGCCAACGAATAGCGACCCACCTAACGACGAGGTCTCCCACCATACAGAACCGATCTCACCCTAGAGTGAACGTCGTCACTGAACGACCAACTCTCTGATTGCTTGCTCGTCGGATCATCTCTCAAGAAGACGACCTGATTGGACGCACGGCCACTGGTCGTCCCTTCAATTAAGCTTCCTCAACAAGCTTGATTAATAAGCTAATTTGGGATAATGTCAGACCTATCACAGTGCTTTGTTACACGTGCAATCATGTAACCAGTAATAACACCAAAAGGCGTGCAGGTTGACTTTCCTTTATAAGCTAAGCTACTTATCAGTGTCAGGCGTTGCAGGGTCCTTGTTTAGGCGGACCAACCCCAGCGTGACACGCGTACGCTTAGGAGACAGAGCCGATCCAATGGTTGGCATCCACCCCATCCAACGGCTCAGATAAAAACACTAATATCATTCTATCCACTATAAATATGGGAACAAAACATGGACAAAGGTAATGCTTTACTGCATATTTACGTATCCTTGCACTCTCCATACCATTATCACCATATTTTCAGTCCATCATCTTACTCTCACACCGGAGGGGCTTGCCGGAAGACCCCCGACGCAGTTTCACGGTTGTTTTGTGGTGTTGTGCAGATCACAAAGCTAGCTCAATATTTGCAGGACACGATAACTGAGCCCAAGACACTTTCCTGCGCGATCAGATTGGTTCCATTGCCGGGAAACGTTTGTCAGTGATCTTCAATAACAGAAACACAGCCGGAAAAGTCTGAAAAAATGGAGTCAGATGGACACACGGCAAGCAAATCCACCGGAGACCAAGATATACCTCCTCCTCCTCCTTCTCCGCAAGGCCAACAACAAAACCCTAGACCACCCTCTCCACCTAGGAACCCTAATCTAAGGGTTACCAGGTCACAAGGGGTGGTTGATGACACAGGCCTTCAAACATCTAGAAGGAGGGAGAAGAGACCAGCTCCAGAGAGGCAGCGACGACCACCTCTGGAAATGAGACCTGAGGTAACTACCGAACGTCGTGTGGGAGCCCCATCCAACCCACACCTCGACAGAGCTGCTTTCCTCGTCGAAAGGTCAAATGCCCTTAAGGAATTCCTGCAAATCCAGAATGAACTCATCCAAATGGCGGCGCCGCAAGCCCCACAGGCGTCTCACCATACTGTCTTGTCTGGAAGAAGAAGGAATCGGAGGAGAGAAGGTCGTCGAGATGACGTCGTCACTGGAGAAGAACGAGTGGTACCCCAGATTGACCTCAGAGACCACATTAATCAACGCCGTAGCGAAGGAGCGCCCTCCCAACAACGAAGAGAGGGAGAGATAGACGCTCGTAGAATCATGGCAGTCGAAAATCCAGAAGCAAATCAGAACCAAGTGGTTCAAGGTCGTTTAGGGACACCCTCATTGAGAAATGAACGGGCACCGAGCTATAAGGAAAGAACCCGAACTCCCCCTCGTCGTGAACGAGAAATATCCAGATCGTACAGACCATCCCCGTCGCCGAGCTTCAGAGGGGAGAGATCCATCTCATGACGACTCGCTCCCACAGAGAGACAACGGTCTAATACCGTTGCCCGGGGGCCTCGTCAAGATAGGGTCCCCCCAGCCGGCCCAGCAGGAGAAGTTGATATGAGAGAATTCTTGAGACTCAAGCGTCAGGTGGAAGAGCTGACAAACAAAAGAAACAAGATAGATAGCGACGACTCAGAAGATGATTGTGGTACCATGAATCCCTTGGCTCCCTGGATGCTTGAGACGGGACCTCCTGAACCAGGCTTTAAACTTCCCGACTTGAAACAATATAACGGCTCTACGAGTGCCGTTGATCACATACAACATCTCGAAGCCCAGATGTATGTAGTGGCGAGAGCCTCAGGCCATGACGATGTCATGTGTAAGGCCCTCACAAGCACGCTAAACGACCTTGCTTTACGATGGTTTAGGAGCCTACCTAAGGGGAGCATTGAATCGTGGAAGCAAATGAGAAAGAAGTTTTTGGGAAGGTTTGCAACGGCGGGAGATCGTCGTAAGACTGTAAACGACCTCAGTAACATTTCGCAAGGAGCCGGCGAGAGCTCTATGAGCTATTTCAAAAGGTTTAAGAAGTTAGTGGACCAAATTGATGAGGACCTGACTGATAGGGAAATAATAAATTGTTTCAGACACGGTATTGTCTCCTCCACTCTGGACTACGAATTGCAAGTCCACCCAGCCAAATCCCGAAAAGATCTCTACGCCAAAGCGTACGCTATCGCCGAGGCTAAGGAGAGGAAGTTACAAAGAGAGGGAAAGGCTGTTGACGAGGTGGAAACGACAAAATTGAAAACGGACAAGGCTGGGGAGAAAGGAAAGAACAAGCAAGTAAAGGGTGAGAAGGTCCCAGAGTCGTACACTTCTCTGACCGTATCACGAGCTGAAATTCTGAGCAACGTTGATTTAGGCCCGGCGCCGAAAATGAACCCCAATGGAAAGGGGAAAAAGAATATGAACAAGTATTGTGAATACCACAGAGATAAGGGACATGACACTGAGGAATGTTTCAGTTTGAAGAAAATCATCCAGAGATGGATCGATGATGGTCGTCTCCAAGAGTACGTGAGGAAGGATCGTCAAGCAGCCAACACTCGAGTTGCCAACGATAGCCCTCCGGAGAGGCAGCCAAGGATGGTCTTGGTTATTTCTGAAGAGACGAGCAAAAATCAAATCAAAAGCGCCATCTACCATCTCAAGAAAGCCCCTCATGTCCCCCACAAGTCGGAGGTTCCAAACGACGTGATAAGCTTTTTTCCCTACGAGTTAGCAGCTAACCCATTGGCTCGTCAACAGACGCTGGTCATCCCCGGCTTCATTGACAACTGTGAATCGAGGAGAATTCTAGTCGATACTGGAGCGGCCAAGGACATTTTGTTTTACAACGTCTACCAACGGATGGGTCTACCCGATAGCCGCCTAAGTCCTTACTTAGGTCGTCTAGAAGGATTCACCAACCACCGAGTTGACGCAAAGGGCCAGATTGACCTTCCAGTCGACATTGGAGAACACCCGTTGAGAACCATCAAAACTGTGACTTTTATTGTGATTGACGTCGTCAGTGACTACCACGCAATTCTTGGCCAACCTGGCCAAGCCGCTTTGGGGATCGTTGCTTCGGTCCCTCATCAACGAGTCAAGTTTCCCACGCTTGCTGGAGTTGGATGCGTGTTGGGGACGGCTCCAGAATTCCTAGAGCATGTACTGAAGGCAAAGCGGACCATTGAAATAGACGACCCAGATCACACGGTGAAGCTCTCCAAGTCTGTTAAACAAACGACGACCTCTTACGCCAGTGTCTCGACAATCAAATGTGTCGACGACCCACGAGACTTTGTGGAAATATTCATGGACGATCAAGCCGCTGAACCACAACTTTTGACCGCCCATGAATCGGGGTCCGAGCTGGACAAGCTCATTGAGGACGAGGTTCCAGAACTAACTCCTGAGGCAAGAAGGAAAATCAAAGAAATTGTCATTGAATCAATGGACTTTAGAGACGACGCCCCTGAGATGAAGCCATTCGACGAACTAACGGAACTGATCATCAACCCAAACTATCCAGAGCAGAAAATCAAACTGGGGTCTCAGTTATCCACTAAGGAGAGGGAAGAGATAATCTCCCTACTCAAATAGAACCTCAATGTTTTTGCCTGGAGAGTAGAAGATATGAAGGGTATCAAAGAAGACGTGGCCGTTCATAGGCTTGGAGTGAACCCTACCATGAAGTTCAAAGAACAAAGATGCAGAGTTTTTTCTTCTGAGAATCGCTATAAAACAAGAAATTGAGAAGTTACTGAGCGCTGGAATTATTGTGAACGCTGGTTTCACGACTTGGTTGGCTAACGTGGTTCTAGTGAAAAAACCAAATGGGAAGTGGAGACTTTGCGTGGATTTCACCGACCTAAACCTGGCGTGCCCCAAAAATAGTTATCCCTTGCCCAGAATTGACAAGCTCGTCGACTCTGTGGCCGGTCATACAACCTTGAGCTTTCTCGACGCGTATTCTGGCTATCATCAAATCAAAATGGCTGAAGAGGATATACCAAAGACGGCTTTTCAGGCGGCGGGGGGAACTTACTGTTACACGAAGATGCCCTTTGGGCTCAAAAACGCCGGGGCCACATACCAAAGGATGATCAACAAGGTGTTCAAAGATCAGATCGGCGACAACCTGGAGGCATACGTTGACGTCATGGTTGTCAAGTCCAAGAAGATGAAGCACGTCGACGACCTCCAGCAGACTTTCACCAATCTACGAGCCAATGACATGGTCCTCAACCCAGCTAAGTGTGTCTTCGGAGATGCAGCAGGAAAATTCTTAGGATTCATGCTCTCACAGTGGGGAATCGAAGCCAACCTCGAGAAAATCAAGGTTTTGATTGACATGGCAGAACCTACGAGCATCAAGGAGGTTCAACGTCTGAATGGACGAGTAGCGGCCTTAGGTCGTTTCATTGCCAAGTCTGCCGAAAGGTCGCTTCCGTTTTTCAAGGCTCTCCGAGGTGCTAAGGATTTCAAATGGACGGAAGAGTGTTCCTAGTCATTCAAACAGCTAAAAGAGTATCTTGGCTCCCCACCACTCCTCCAAATCCCCGTAGCAGGAGAAGATCTATATGTTTACCTCTCGGCGAGTGACAAAGCTGTCGCCGCCGTATTGGTTAGGGAAGAAGATGGGACACAGAGGCCAGTCTACTATGTTAGCAAAGCCTTGTCGGATGTAGAAACCCGCTATTTCAATGCGGAAAAGATTGCTTATGCTCTCGTCATCACAGCACGAAAGCTACGAGCTTACTTCTCCGCCCACCCAATCGTTGTTTACACCAATGCCCCACTCTGAAAAATTTTACATCGTCCTGAGAGTTCTGGTCGCCTCCTGAATTGGAGCATTGAGCTGACAGAATTTGACATCCGTTATACAGCAAGAAAGACTTTACAAGCACAGGCCTTGGCGGACTTCCTAGTTGAAACGTCATTCACCATCGACGACAATCAACGGTCGCCACCAAAAATGAGCAAGGGCAAAGAGGTTAGCAACCAGCCAGTGGAGTTAGTTTTGCCTCCGGGATGTTGGAAAATCTATTCAGATGGGTCGGCAACAAGGGACCTCAGTGGAGCAGGAATCGTGCTAGTCGAACCAGAAAACAACAGAGTTTTTGAAGAAGTTTTAAGATTCAAGTTTCAAGCGTCGAACAATCAAGCGTAGTATGAGGCGCCTGATAGCGGCAATCGAATATGCAAAGTGCTTTGGAGCCACTAAGATAGCGGCTTTTTGTGACTCTCAATTGATCGTGAACCAGGTCCGCGGCGATTATCAGGTCGTCGACTCAACCCTCCA
Source organism: Adenophora triphylla var. japonica (assembly GCA_022495995.1). Classification (NCBI taxonomy): domain Eukaryota; kingdom Viridiplantae; phylum Streptophyta; class Magnoliopsida; order Asterales; family Campanulaceae; genus Adenophora; species Adenophora triphylla. The sequence continues at coordinate 52,093 of JAFEMH010001047.1, forward strand.
GAAATATCATGCTTTGGTCGGCGAGTTAGTTCAGGGGCTGGAGTTTTGGGCCATCCAAAGAATATCCAGAGAAGACAACGAACACGCCGACCTACTATCAAAGCTTGCAACAGATCAACTCCCTGAAGACGAGCATGGCCACCATTTGGCCTACCTCAACCAAATGGACCTGGGCGAACGAGTAAGGGTCATGTGTATGGGAGGCGGACCGAGGTGCTGGATCGACGAGCTAAAAGCGTTCATTGAGAAGGATGAGTTACCAAATGATGAGGTTCTGGCACGACAAATCAGGAGAAAGGCAGCCAGATTTTCGGTCGTAGAAGGAGAACTATACAGACGATCTATCACCAGACCGTTGCTGAAGTGCGTCCACCCTGACAAGGTAGTTCGATTGCTCTTTGAGGTACATCAAGGAGAGTGCAGGGGCCACCCTGGGGCCCGCACATTGGCTGATAAATTAATTACCATGGGGTACTACTGGCCCCATCTCCGTGAAGATGCCAAACAGTTTGTGAGAAAATGTGATACCTGCCAGCGTTTCGCCGATCTCCCCAAACTCCCGACGACTGAGCAAACCCCGGTCATGGCTGCTTGGCCGTTTGACATGTGGGGTGTTGACCTAATTGGGCCTTTTCCACAGGCCAAGGGAGGAGTCAAATATGTGCTTGTGGCGGTTGACTATTTTTCAAAATGGGTGGAGGCCAAGGCCTTAAACAAGATTACTGAGAACAATGCCCTAAGCTTCATCCATGATTCAATATGGTGTCGCTTTGGAATCCCAAGGGTAATTGTTTCAGACAACGGCCTGCAATTTTCGAGGAAGTTTGAGCAGGAATTGAATAGAATGGGCGTCAAACATTCTAAGTCGTCTGTTGCCTATCCCCAAGGCAATGGGCAAGCTGAAGCGGCAAACAAGCTCGTCTTGTCGGCTCTGTGTAAGAATCTTGAAGGAAGAGATACGAGATGGTTGGACGGACTCCCATCAGCTCTCTGGGCTGTCCGCACAACCACCCGGGGGCCTACAGGGGAAACCCCATTTGCTTTAGCCTACGGCTCTGAGGCAATGGCTCCCGCCGAGCTACAACTTCCAACCGATCGGGTGGCATTCTACGATGTTAGAAAAAATATACACAACAGACAGGTCGACCTAGACCTCGTGGACGAACGGAGATTGGATGCCCAATTGAGAATGGAAAATTACAAGAAGAAAACCAAGGCTTACCATGATAAGAAGGTGAAGAAAAGGTTCTTTAAAGTCGGAGATCATGTTCTCAGGAAGATTGAAGCGACGGGACTCAAGGCCCGCCAAAACAAACTCTCTCCCAACTGGGAAGGACCATACATCGTCACTAGTGTGATCAGAGAAGGAACCTACCGCCTAGCTAAGCCAAACGGTGAGAAGCTAAAGCATCCATGGCACGCTAACCATCTCATGAAGTACTACTTTTGAGATCGTCGTCATCAACAACTCAACGCCCTCAGGGCACCCTATCTATGGTTCATAGTTAAAATTTTTATTGTCATTTTACGAAAATTCTGGAAGTATGTAAGGGATGATCTATAAATCCCAGGAGTCGTAGAAAGTGATCAAGTTGACTATGTACGATTGTTAATCAGAAATTATCAATGAAAACTCATCACTTCGCCGAACTTCGCCCGTTACAAACTCAAAGCTTAGAATGATTGAAGCCTTGACTTCGATCCTTACAATCACTTTGATCCAAGTATAAAGGTCAGTCGAAGCCAAAACTTCGACGCTCACATTCACTTTAGCCAAGTATAAAGGCTAGACGAGGCCAGACCTCGTCGACTGCTATAACGGAATAAGACGACTCGTCCATAGAACATTGCCTACGAGCAAAGACCTACGGACCTTCATATTATTCCTATGAGCCATTGAGAAGTTGAGAAAATACAAGGGTGAACAGGCGTCGGCCACATTAGGACGACCCAAGTTCTGGTCGTCACTCACGACGACCATGGGCACTTGTCCTCAAACTTACTCACCAAATAAAGTTATCACATGCTATCTATACGTTAACATCAGATTAAGAAACGGAAAGCAAAGGCATTGAATAACTTAAAGCATCCGTGAAACACACAAACATCATACGACCCCCTCTGAATTACGAGGAAATGGGCCAGTTACATAACAAAAATTTGAGAATTGTTTGAAGCATTGTTTAGGACTACCAAACCAAAAGACGAACATTGATTATCACATTACAATCTCAGAAAAGTCAAAGGGTCACTGGGGGTCAACGCCGGTGTTGGAAGGAGCTGCATCAGGATCGGGGCCGTTTTCGACGAAGTGAGCGTAATAGGCATCAAAGTTCCCTGGGACGACGGCGGGGACGGGCCACTCGTCCTTCCCATCCTTCGCATCGTCTTCCCTGATGATAAGGAAGTCGTTGTCAGTATAGGGGACGAGAGGATGGACCGAGCGAGCCTCATCATCGTATGACTCATCAGTGCAGAGGTCGGCCAATTTCCTGACAGAAAGCAGATCTTTCATCAACGGATCCACCAAGAGCCGCCTAGCCATATGCTTGGCCCCGTCCTTAAAAAAGCCACTAGCCTTCTTTGTAATCATCTGGAGGCACTCAGTACTCTCCTTAAATTCATTAACGGCATCAAGTCTGGCTTGGGCCAAGGCAGCATCATGGCCCGCCTTCATCTCTTCAATCTGGGCATGAGCAGAGTCAAAACTGGCCGTCATCTTCTTAAGCTTGATCTCACAAACCCGGAGTCCATCCTCAAATACCTTCGAGTCAGCTTCAGCTTTGGCTTTCCCATCTTTCAAGGCATCAACCTCCTTCACGATATCATTCTTCTGATTCGTTAAGGACTCATAGGCAGCAGCAAGCTCACCCACGTTGGTCTCCGCCTCTTTCAATTTCTGTTCAGCCGTCTCCTTGGCACCGACGGCCTGGACCAGCTGCTCATTGCCTCGTAGCTCGGCGTCAAGACAATCTCTGTAATCCGACGTCATAGCGTCCATCATCGACGACAGCTGCAACAATCAAATTATTAATACAAGTATGGAGAAACGGGGGGAAAAATAAAAGCATAAATTTGAAGTACCTCAGTCTGGATTAGCCCAAGACGGGCGTGATAGGTTTCAGGGGAAAGTTTGGCTTCCTTCATCCGACGGGTCAGATCAACATCACGAGCGCATCTAGTCAGGGCCGCCCCCAGCAACAACGGATTACCATTCCTCAACAGATAGGGGATCCCAGCAATTGGAGAGGCCTGGGCAATCAAGGTCGCCATCTCTTTGGCCCTCGTCTTGGTCAAGACCGCTGATGACGAGCCTGGAGCATCGGCCCTTGGAGTAGAGGGTTCAGACGAGCTAGGCGGGTCGTCGCTGGTTTTCTTATTCTTATCTCTCCTCCCCTCAGAGCCAACGGGATGATCCTTTTTTTTTCTGGAGACCCGTCCGCCAGCCTCAGGCAATTCCGGGTTAGAGTCGGTACTCCCCACTGTCTCTACAGAAACATGCTCGGCCTCGTCGACAATGACCATTTGGGCTCCCGTAGCCTCCATACTTGCATCAGTCTCAGTCCCCACGGCTCTCTCAGGCACATCAAAAATGGCCTGACGACCTCCAGTATTGAGCCCCCCAACAACGGGCTCCCTCTCAATCATAGGAATGGCACCCTCAGGATCCTTTGGAAGTTCCTCATTCCTCGTCGTCATCTTCGCCTGACGATCAAGTATGGCAATGGTAGCGGCCCTGCCTTTCTTCTTGGAGCCCCTGTCGTTAGCTCGAATTGCTCCACTCATTATTCTCGCTTCGATCCTGTCCACGTCGGCCTAGGTAAGAACTGCAAAACGACCAAGTAAAAAAGGTTAATTTTACTCACGACGAGACAAGAGACAAATGTCAAAATAGAAGAGGTAACAGGAGCCCAACCCCCATTCATCTCAAGATTTTCACAACATTCTTCGGGACGATCAATACGTGTTGCCGCACAAGTCACACAATTATCCTTAAAGGCCAACTCGCTGTGAACGATCCAATTGGGATAGCGGGCATCTAGACTGATCTGCACCAAGGGTTCAGGCCCAATGGACGGCTTAGACATCATGCCGGCTCTGATATATCTCCACTGTGAGGCCTCTATGTCCCTGTACGAGACCCATCCTAGGGCTAGCAAATCATATAGCTTTTTCTTTAGCTCGTTGGCCCACGGAGCGTCGAAGACATACTTGTCAGCAATCACCTTGTTGCCCGCCGGAAAAGGAAACTGCCACCCCACTCGGCTTTCCACCAAAATCATGTGGTTCTCCCAACCATATACCTTACTTGGGATATCCAAGAAAAAATTTCGTACGTTCTTGATCGAAGACACGCTCACAACGGATTTCCCTTTGGAGGTAGTTCGGACCGTCCGATAATATTGACGGAATACTTTGTCACATGGCTCATAGCCAAGAAACCTGCAGACGATGGCAAAACCAGACAGAATTCTAATAGTGTTGGCACTAACTTCCATTGGCACACAGGATGAGTCCTCCAAAAATTCATTGATGAAGGGGTCTAGAGGCAACCTCAAGCCGAGCTCAAATTATTTATAAAAGAATGCCACTTTCTCCTTGCTGGTCAGAAGGGACTGACGACGAGGCTCATGCTCTGCCAGGCTGAGATGCTCGAGCTTGTACGTCGAAGCTTGAACTCTAAATGAGCCTCGTAGTGCATCAATCATTTGTTTCCCAACATTGGGCTTCCTGAGCTCGATCTTGGGCAAAGCCCAACTCCCTTCAGCCCCACCTCCAAAGTCACTTTCACTCATTCCAGCTCGTACAAATGTATAAAAGGCCTTAGCCGTCTGAGCGCCCCCAACAATTGTGTTGGCCTCGTTTGCTTCTTGGGCCGGTTGGCTAGGTCGCCCGTCGTGATCCATGTCTACAAAACAAGGAAAGACAAAAGGGGAATCAGTCCTAACGTTCTCAAGCGACGACCTAACTATGGGCAACCTAGATTCCCCTATAGCCAAAATCCTAATTGAATCACGACGGGACAAGGAATAGTTGGCTCGTATATGGTTGGGAAGGTCGTTCATCGACCTAAAAGACGTTATCCTTGGGTCATCTTCCTTGAATTCCCCAAGGGCCTCACCAACTGGAAACTCCAAAGGTTCATCCTCAAACCCAAACTTCAACAAAATTGAAGAACATTCAACCAGTGGAATCTCTCTCCAAATCCCCCTAGCACATTTAAAAACCCTCTAATTTAACCCAAAACCAAACTTAACCCCTCTCTCAAAGCTTATAGTTCTTGGTCCCATTGAAGATACCCTCAAAACTTAATGAAAAACCCAGAAAATAAAGAACAATCAAGAGGATTACCTGGGAGAGAGATTGCCGGTGAATTCTCCGATGAATCTTCCGGTGGGTTTGACGGTGACAAGTCGAAGAAATCTCTTATCCACGCTACTGGGTTGCTCAGGGGTGGTGAAGCCAGAACGGTCAAAGCTACCGGAAAGCGTTCGAACGGTGGTCGGAATGTTCGCTGGTGGTTGCCGGAAATCGCCTCTGCTAAAAGTGCTCTCAATGCTCAAGGTCACGGAAAGATCACAATGGAGGAGAGCGGAGGTTTTTATACTTAAGGGAGATGAAGGGATGGCGCCTGGGAAACCCAAACGGTGAAATGATGGGCATTAAATACCCTATGTGATTTCCGAGGAGAATGTCCCATCATGGGACGCGTGTCAATTAATGGAGGGATCCCAGCCGCCCACGTCATCAATGCTGACATCACCTTAATTCAAAATTCAAATTGACGGCCGTACGGATGGCCTTGGAGGGAAAACGACAACTCCTGGCCCGTTAAGACGATCCATGAGTTGGGCGCCACTGAACGGAATATTCTGTGATGGGCCGAGCCCAATACCTCGCTACGAGCTAGGGGCCCACCAGGCCCACCATATGAAGGATCCGATCAAGACCTGGGTTATGGCCCGTCCAACAACGGATGGCGGTCGTCGCCATTGAGCGATCAAGCCCATCCAAGCGACGAGCCAATACACCCATGAACAAAGGTTTGGGCTTTAGCCCGTCGTTACGTCAGGAAGAGATCGTCGCTAACGAATAGCGACCCACCTAACGACGAGGTCTCCCACCACACAGAACCGATCTCACCCTAGAGTGAACGTCGTCACTGAACGACCAACTCTCTGATTGCTTGCTCGTCGAATCATCTCTCAAGAAGACGACCTGATTGGACGCACGGCCACTGGTCGTCCCTTCAATTAAGCTTCCTCAACAAGCTTGATTAATAAGCTAATTTGGGATAATGTCAGACCTATCACAGTGCTTTGTTACACGTGCAATCATGTAACCAGTAATAACACCAAAAGGCGTGCAGGTTGACTTTCCTTTATAAGCTAAGCTACTTATCGTTGTCAGCGTCGCAGGTCCTTGTTTAGGCGGACCAACCCCAGCGTGACACGTGTACGCTTAGGAGACAGAGCCGATCCAACGGTTGGCATCCACCCCATCCAACGGCTCAGATAAAAACCCTAATATCATTATATCCACTATAAATATGGGAACAAAACATGGACAAAGGTAATGCTTTACTGCATATTTACGTATCCTTGCACTCTCCATACCATTATCACCATATTTTCAGTCCATCATCTTACTCTCACACCGAAGGGGCTTGCCGGAAGATCCCCGGCGCAGTTTCACGGTTGTTTTGTGGTGTTGTGCAGATCACAAAGCTAGCTCAATCTTTGCTGGACACGATAACTGAGCCCAAGACACTTTCCTGCGCGATCAATGATAAAAGTATCAAATTTGTTCTTATTTATTATCTCTTTTCTACATTACTTCAGCAATAAACTAGTTAATAAAATAAAACAAGTTTCAATTGAAGGGTAAAATAGATTTTTATTTATTTATTTTTTTTATCATGAAATGTGATCCCATATAAGAGATAAAGACTTTTTGAAGCTTTATAAAGTTCATAATTGGACAAGGATATTTAGGTTTCAAGGGGCACCCAATTATGTGAAGGATGCGTTAGCTAGTCGTCTGCTTCATTTCGTATAGTGATAACGCTTTCTCTTTCTTAGCGCTCCACCCGCTTATATAATTGGTACATATATTTTCACTTTTAAGTCCAAGAACCTAGCTCCATTAGTCCACTGTTATAATTCCATTAGAAAGGTAACAAAAAGACTTATCTATCTGTTAATTTAACGAAAAACATGATTTTTCATTAGAAACTTAATGAAATGTCACTTTGCATTAAATATTTGACGAAAAATCTAACTTTATGTTAGAACATAAACATAATTTGTGAGTTTAAGTTAACTATTTAACAAAACTGATATTTTTAACTGATTTTCAGTAAAAACCCTAAGGGATGTTTTATTTAAACCTTGTTTCAATGGATGTGTACCTCGAGAAAAGACACTATATATGAAATCATAAATTGGCTAGCCAATTCATCACAACATCAACTCCTCAACAACTCAATTTTAAGCAACAAAATGATGTAATTCTAGTCTTTTTTTATTGTTCGTCTCCCTTTGAATATCCTATTTTATCTAAGTTCATCGAGGAATTTCTAGCTAGGGCAAATTAGAGATTCAAAATTGTTATATCTTGGGAGACTTTCAATATATCATTGCATGCACCAGAGCAAGGATCAAAATAATGTCTAAAAAAAAATTGCAATTGCAAGTAGACGTTCGAATCATCAAGTAAGTGTTTACTCTTAAATGTTGTGTTTATTATACTTGTTAATTAAATTAGTAAGTATCTCTACTTTATCTCCTTCTTCTTTGATAAGGTATACTCCCTCCGTCTCAATAGTAGCTTCTCATTTTGCCATTTTGGGTGTCCCGTTAATAGCTTCCACTTTCCTTTTTTGGCAAAGGAATCTTTACTATTTCCTCCACTCATTCTCTCACATACATTATTTTAATACTCACAACATCATTATAATTTACTATTCCCTCCACTCATTCTCTCTCCTATTTTCAAATTTGGATCTAAGATAATTGATTATTATCAATTTGGTCATGTAATAGGGCTTACCGATTCTTGAAATTAGTGATATTCATATAAATACCATTATCAAATTGGGTGATTTTTTTAGAGAATGTCCATAAAATAAAAAGGAATAATATACTAGTTCTAGTAGAAGAACGTATGAGTCAATCGTTAATGAAACGGATGAACCTTTAATACCGAGAGTGTTGAATAACTTTCAAGAGGTACAAGAGAATTTTTTTTAAATCGTTTTGTCCTAATTTCTTAAAATATATGTTAGAAGGTGAGCCTCAAACATAAAAATAATCCATGTCAATTCTTGACATTGTGTTGAAATGAGGCGATGGGTTTTAAAATACAATCCATTATTAATATTAATACCTAGGAATTGGCTAACCTTTCACCCGAAAACAAATCAATTGAATCTAAATAGATTTTTAAGATGAAACTAAAACCTTATGGTTCTACTGAGAAGTATATGGCTAGATAAGATGTCAAAGGGTATTGTCAATCTAGAGATTATCAAATGAATATTAAAACGTTTCTTAATGGTGAATTAAATGAGAAAAATTATTTGAAGTAATGTGAGTGTTTTCAAATAAAGGAACAAGAGAACAATGGATGTAAACTAGTTTGATCCCTTTATGGCTTGAAACAAACTTTTAAAGATTTGCACAAAAAATTTGACAATGTCATTATTAAAAATGGATTTCAATTCATTGAGTGTGAAAACTGTATACTCCCTCCGTCCCAATAAAAGCTTCACCAATTACCCAAAAGGGCGTCCCGTTAGAAGCTTCACCTTTCCTTTTTTGGACATAAAATATTATTATTTCCTCCACTCATTCTCTCTCCTACATTATTTTAATACTCACAACACCATTATAATTTATTATTCCCTCCACTAATTCTCTCTCCTATTTTCAAATTACACTCACAACATTTTTTTTTCCTCCCATTACCATAATTCCCGTGCCCAAGGAAAATGGTGAAGCAATTGGTGGGACGGAGGGAGTATGTATAAAACAAATGAGACAATATATTGTCATAATTTGTTTATATGTAGATATGATTATAGTTGGGACAAATATCGAGCATATTAAATTTACAACGCAATATATTGTCATAATTTATTTATATGTAGATATGCTTATAGTTGTGAAAACTGTATATGTATAAAACAAATGAGACAATATATTGTCATATGTGCAGTTGATGATATTTTGAGAAGATAAACTTCCTCAAAGTGCTTTAAAAATCTGAGAAATGTGGAATCAAAGGAACTAGCAATCTTTTATCTCCATTACTTGTTCAACACAAGAATAAGATGATAGTGTGTCACAATAGAATATTTGAAAGCAGTGGCGAAATCAGGATTTTAGGAAAAGGAGGTCAAAAATTAGCAAAAAAAATTTCGCGTAGTAGTACAGACTAAATACCAATAATATAAATATCATTACACGGGTCCAAAAAATAGGATAAGCTATATTATCATTGTTCAAAAGGAAAAGATGTAGCTATAACCTATACAAAGTTATCTTTCTTTAAACAAGAAAAGACATCCACAAAATATACCTTTCAAACCTACAAATGAGCCAAAATAAATTACAGTTCCTTTCGCCTAGTACTCATTGTTTGGTACTGTTGCAAAATAACTCCATTATTAATGCTATCAAATATTTCTTTCTCCACATATGTAATCAAACAGTTAGCCATCCACTCATCCCCCATTTGATTGCGCAAATATGTATTCACAAGATTAATAGCCAAAAAAACCCTCTCAACTGAATCTGTAGCAACCGAAAGAATCAAAGCTAAACTGATGAACTTATACACTAATTGATACACATCATTTTTTCTTGTTTGAACCATTTTCTCTGCAAGCTCACCAATTCCTTTCAATTCTAAAAAAAAATCATCGGACGTCACATCAAAAATGTAAGTCTCAAGTTGATTTTCAAGAAAAGAGAGTTCTCCATTTGTGAAATCATTGGGATAAAATGTAGCAAGGTGAATCAACTTCGCTTTATCGTATCAAGCAAATGATTGATACGGATCTAAACAAGCCATACACAAAAGTAAATCGGTATGTACCTCATTGAAATGATTACTAAGCTCTTGAAGTTGCATATCAATGACGGGATAAAATACTTCAACACGAGAATGATGAATATATGTTGCTTTCTCAAGATTTTGCCTTTATCTTCCACGAAGAACAAACATATCATCCATGTTAGGAACATCAATACTATTTTTCACACAAAATGAGGCAACTTCATTCAACAAAGAATCCCACCTTTCATCTCGCAATAATTGCAATCTTTGTTTGGAAACCTTAACAAGCCCATTGCATTTACAATATCTTGGTTTTTCGTTTACAAAGCTTGTGACAATTCATTTGTGATTCCCAAGATCTTTTTCATCAAGTGAAGTGAAAATACAAATTCAAAAGATTGCGATGTATCTAACAACTTACTTGCTTTAAGCCTTTGGTGGGGATCTTTTGTAAGAATTTCAAGTACATCAATTACGGAAGAAAATTATCAACTAACCTCACTAGTGAATTATAATGAGAGCTCCAACGCGTATTCAACACTTTTGAGTCTAGTCTCTTGATTCAATCCCCTTCCACTTTCAAGAACTTCCTTGCCTTTTGCGGTTTGAGCATCAAGAAGGATGTAATTGCATTTGCTAGAACCCCCAACATGATTGACAACTCTAGCAACATATCAAAGAGAGACTACATATTCAAATATTTTTTTCAACACCGACAAGTGCCAATTGTAGTTGGCGTACAAAACAATGAACATAATAAGCACATGTATTCTCCTTTAATATTAGCACTTTAAAACAACTCACCTCGCATGTTACTAGCCCCATTACCATATAAATTTGATATACTAAGATTATGCTTGTAAAAGAAATCATCTATTCCATTCTTGAGTGATAAAGATATTGTGCTGTTAACATGAATAATTCCCATGAAGCGCTCAATGACATGTCCAAACTTATCAACATAACGAACTTGCCTTTTGTTCTTTTGTAGATATATCACGAGTTTCATCAACCAAGATAGAAAACAAGGAATCCCCAATTTCTTCTATGATCTTTTTGGTGGTTTCCTTGGCACAAGCACTAACAAGATCCTTTTGAATGTCGGAAGGAACAAGTTTTAGATTTCCCAGAATTTTATCCAAACAAGCTTTTCCCACATTTTCATTGTGTTGGGCAAAGAATTTCAAAAATTCAAGAAAGTTTCCTTAATTGGAAGAATTGTCCGATTCATCATGCCCACGAAAAGGTAACCGTTGACGCAAGAGAAGCCGAGCAATATTAAGAGAAATGGTCAAACGAGTTCTATAATCTTCTTCATTCTCCATTGTCTTCTTATTCCACCTAGGCTCAATGTGATGTTCTTCATTCATTAAAGCTTGACAATCACTCTAAGTTTTATTATGAGCAATATTAAAGTCACCCACATGACCATAGAGTTTGTATTTTTTTCTTCCAACTAGTAAATCCATCCACTATAAAAGCATCACAACTAAAGGAGTGTCGCTTATCATCGGGCTTGAATAAATAGCAGCATAAACAATAGGTCGCTTCTTTTGAAATGCTATATTCTAGCCATGGTTTAAATTCTTTGAACCAAGAAACTTGAAATCTTATTGACTCATTTGCTTTTACCGTTTGTTTAAAGTTGTGCCCTTGACAAGGGCCTATTTGCAAGTAAGCTCTTCGGACTTTATCTCGTACATTATCATCATAAACTGCTATGGGCTTTCTTAATACGGGATATGTCGGAAGACTCTCGGAGTCAAACTCTGTACAAATTCTCTTTGCACAACTTTGTCCATTATGATCATCATCCGGCTTGGGCAATGACTCATTGGAAACAATGTTCTCAATTGTTGGTGAAGACACATTTTTCGTATTTAGAGTCGGTGAAAATTTTGGTACTTTTGAAAAATACTTTTCCACGATGAAACTAGATAGAGAAAGAAAAATAATTAGAGAATATTGTAAACAATTTGACCATTTATTATGGGACGATTAAACTACAAATAATTAAAAATACCTCATTCAATTCAAGTAGTAAATCAATATATATATATATATATATATATATATATATATATATATATATATATATATATATATATATATATATCATGTGATTTTGACCCTCTAAAGTTAAGTAAAATTCTATGAAACCTGATGTGATTGTGAAAAATGAATTTGGATCTGAACAGTAAATTAGGTCCAACGTGGCGAAATGGGCCAAGTGGGCCAAATACATATAAAATGTGTATTAAAAGTAAGCCCATGTTGATAAGGCGACATTCGAAGTGAAGCGACATTAGTGGTCCGACGCGTGAGAGTATGTATTCAGCGAGAAGTATCCCTTGGTTGTTAATAGCATGCCCTGATATTAGGGGTGGAAATGGTTTGGTTCAAACCGTGGTTTGGAGTCGAACCGAGCTAAACCGTGTGTTTTGGTTCGGTTTTTAGACATGAGTGTTTATCTCGGTTTGAGAAATTAACAAACCATGTGGTTCAGCTCAGCTTAGGATTTGACACTCCTAAACCGAACCGAGCCAAACCGTTTAAGACCGAACCGCGGTTTGAACCGTGAAACAGAACCATTATGTTTACATATAATGTGTTGCTGCAAGAATTATAGTAGAGTTTTCCTTGATAGCTCTAAGATTGTTTAAGATTGTTGTTTTGTAATTGATACTTTAAGATTGTTGTTTGTAATTTTCATATGGTATGTTTTGTATTCTACTTTAAAGTTTGTTCTATGATTGTTGTTTGGTGATTGGTATTTAGTACTTTAGTTTCAAAGTAATCAAGTTATACTTGTATTTATTCTAAGTACTTATTTATATTCATTAGTCATAAAATGGTTAACAAAAAAAATTATGGTTTGAAATGCGGTTTGGACCGTGGTCTAGATCACGGTTTGGACCGATCTGAACCGCAAAATCAAACCGCAAATCAAACCTCAAATCAAACCGCGTTTTAGACCGAACCAAATCGAACCATAGTGGTTCGGTTTAGCTCGGTCTGAATTTTTTTATGATTTAGCTCGATTTGAAATTTCTCCAAACCGATGCTAGATGTTTGACTTCTAAACTTGTCCAAATCGAACTAAATCGAACCATTTCCACCCCTACCTGATATGATCAGCAGGCGAGAATGACGTCTATATTGTAGATAGGATTGGCGGCAATGCGAGGATTGCCGCCCTTTCTCTGGTTGTCACTTGGCGACAAGTGTGAGTGGTGAGTTTAAATGATTGATAGACTGACACGTGTGTACGTCACTATAACCGTCAAAATGGTGTGATGTGACAAGGTGAACAGTGCTTTCTCACTAATTTTGGGGTGGCTGGCACCTTGCTTGGATGATTGACATGTGTCCACCATGTGCAAGGCACATGATGCATGGGAGTATATAAGTCTTTGGGAAAATAGTATTTGTAAGTCTCCCATACTCTCTCTAGGCTCTCTCTCTCTCTCTCTCTCTCTCTCTCTAAGTTTCTATTGTTATCAGTTTGTTAATCAGTCACTTACTCTCACGTCGGAGGGGTTTTGTCGGAGCCACCCCCGGCCTAGTTTATGTGCGTGCTTGTGTGTAAGTGACAGTTCGACCATTCGAAGAGGAGCAGCCGGAGTATTCGTGTTTTCTGATTCAGACTCAGTCCCTGTACAACCCGTTTGGCGTGGTAGCATCAGAACCCCCTTAAATTTGAAAAGAAAAAAAAAACTAGAAAGCAATTCTAATATTTTGTCAAACCAATCTAGTATTAAAAATTAAAACTCAAAAAAGTATATTGTAAGGTCTTAGGTTTTATATTTACTCACTTTAAGGAGAATGCCTTATGCCTATATCAACTTTCCCTTTTACATTTCATTTTTTACTTTTAATTTAATTAATATATATAGTACTTGTTCTATTGAGAAAGATTTGTTTATGAGTGTTACAATTGATGATGAAATTTAACGTTTTTAATGTACGAAAATGCGCAAAAAGCAAATATAACATGAAGATTTCTATGATAATGTGTAAATGACATGTTTTGTATTTGTATGTTTTATATCTATTCCATATGTCTATAAATCACGTTTTTACTTAATATATTAACGCTTTTTCATTAATATTGACAATAGGTCTTATAAAAAATTAGTTCTTCCTAACTCTTCGAAAAAAATTAGTCTTTGAAAATGTGTGTCCCTCATAATTGTCAATGCTAATATTACAAAATGTCAAGTTTCAAAGTGTTAGCTCATACTGATGCTTTAAAATATTCAACTGACATTCTTAATACTTGTTAACTAGTGTTAATTAGTGTGTTTATTAAAGAGTGTCAGTGTAATTTTATAAAGTGCCAATGAAAATGTTAAAAGTTAGTAATAGTGTTAAAAAATGCAAGTGATGGCGTTAAAAGAGTGACAATGTAGTGTTAAATAGTTTAATCAGTAGTGTCATAAGAGTGAATCTGGTAATGCTAAAGAGGGTTAGTGTGTTCATAAGTTCTGTTTTTTTTTTTTTTACTAAAATATCACCTCGTACTTAAAAATAAATTTGGATTATTTGCAAATGTTATCACATTTTAAAATAAGTTTTAATTATTTACAAAAGTTTCGTGTGCATCTTCAAAACATTTTGAAAAAAAAAAAATATAAAAAAACTGATTTATTTTCCCTAAGATATTGGCACCATTTGCTAGTGATGTTAAAAAAATGATTAAAAAGATTTTTTTCTGAAATAATTCCTTTTTAAAATAATAATTCTCAAAATAACAACCCTTCCAAACTATTGAACAAAATATCTCTTATTTGAAACTCGCTACTTCATGTAGCGATTTAAAAAAAAAAAAGCTTAAACTCGCTACTTCGTGTAGCGAGTTCAATAATTCCTTTTTTTTTACGTAAACAATTTCGAGAATTTATGAGAATTTTATTAAAATTTAAATTCGATACTGTGAATAGCGAGTTTTATAGTAATAAATGATTAGTTAATTAAGGTTGTAATTAGTTTAAATAGAGAGGTTAATTCGCTACTCGTACTAGCTAGTTTACTTAAAGACTCGCTGATGACAATATCGAATTTAGAAAACCCTTTTTTCGTATAACACACACACACACACACAATTCATACAAAACACCCAAACAAATGACACAGAGAGATGGAGAAACTGGGAACGACGAAGAATAGAGAGAGCATAACTCGTAATTTGTAATAACGACATCAAATTCGCTAGTGTAAGTCCTTGATTTCATACTCCCTCCTATATTTCGAATCAATTTAGCATCATTTCAACTTAGGATTTTCGAAATTGATTGATTTATAAGTTATTCTTTTTACTTAATTAGTTATTCTTGATTTCTATGGTATTGTTGATTAAATTAGTATTTTTGTTAGTTTAGTTAGGTTTTTCGTTACTTAAGTTAGGTTTTTCGTTAGTTCAATTATATTTTTTGTTAATTCAGTTAGCATTTTTGTTAAATCTTTGTTTTAAATTTGATCTATTTTGTCTATTGTGTTACAGATGAATGTAGAACATCAACATGAAGAGCTTTTTAAGCCGTTTGTCGATTCGGGTCCTTTGCAATGAGATGTTTTGAAATTACAGGATAAGCATCGAACTAAATACATCTGGGCCGGAAGACATGTTAAGAAGTTATCTTTTCGTCGTGGTTCGACTCTGCAAGAAGTATTGGGCGTGAGGATACATGAGATACTAGCAGTAGCAGGATTTTACAGAGTTTATAAGTTATGGAAAATCACGTATGATTGGGGTTTGCTTACAGCGTTGATTGAGTGATGGCGTCAGTAAACCCACAGTTTCACAACAAGAATAAGAGTTTTTAGCCACGATAGTCAGACCGTAGTAAATAGAGATAAAACCGTGGCTAATATAGTATTTACCAGGGTTTTGTCACGTTTTTATGTCCAATGCTTTTGTGAGCGTCACTTATACTGTTCTACAGTTTTTAAACCGTGACAAATAGTATTTGCTACGGTTATGATCACGGTTAAAAACCGTAACACAATAAGTGTGATTTATGTTATTTTTTATTTGTCACGGTTGTTGTGACATTTAAAAATGGTGCAATTTTTTATACTTGTAACAATTTGAAACCGTCGTAGAAGTTATGTGCGACATATAAAACATAATTTGTATTGGTAATTAACGTGTCAAATGATACCATAATGTGTGTTTTTCATATTTGTAACACAATTCAAAACTGTGATATATAGACTTTTTTTAATTATAAACCTAGTGTACTATATATTCATTGTACTACATTTAGTAGCAATAAAATATTTAAATGACCATTTTAATCATAATGCATAAATTTCCATAAAAATCCAAAAACGGTGACATAAGTTCTTAAACAAAACCCTAAATAATTTATTCTACTAACTCAAATCTAACAACTATTTATATAAAGCATTTGCTACTATTAAGCATTTGTCTGAAGTTAAACATGTACAAAAGTGTAATCATGGTCATAATCTAGTCTAAAACATCAAAGTTTAGAAGTTGAAGTTGATGTTTAAGTTGAAGATCAAAGAGACATCATCAAGGCTCCAATCCTGTCATGCGTATACAGAAAAATAAATCTTCATAAGTGAATGAATATTGTTGACAATTGAAAACATAAACAAAATCACGAGTACTTCATATTTTAGATTTAAAACAAATGGATAATAATTACTAATCGATGACATGACATATTATAAGTTTGAAAAAAAAAACTAACAAAGAAATTAAGTAAAAAAAACTTGAGTATGATTTTAAAAAATTTACTTACAAAAAAGTCATCTAGCTACAAATCTCATCTGACCCATCATCACCCAATGTTGTAGGAATCTGTGAACAAGAAAACGATGTGGATTAGTCATAAGGTGGAGTAACCTTATGAAATAAATACAAGAATAAATAGAGTACTCAATTATATTGTAGTCGGTTAATACACAAATTCATCAATTCTTAATATTATTATCACTACAATAGGGCTATTGAATTTAAAATACTAGCTTTGAAATAAATATAAGACTAAACAGAGTACTCAATTCTAAGTAATATGACTTACTTGACCAACGCTTGATGGGATATGAGGAGATCCATGTAGAGTATCTGAATATGGAATGATCCCATGTGCGTGTAATTGACGTTTTACCTCGGCTGCAACTCCAGCGGCAATTTCAGCTGCAATTTCCTCTTTGCGGATGCACTCTGATTCTTTCAGTTTAGCAGCTACCTTAGCATCAACAAGTCTTTCTATCCTATCAGAAGAGGCACAGGAAGAAGATGAACTTGAACTAAATGTCGTTGGAGTTGGGCCTAGACCAAATGTCCGAACACGACCATGACCATCAGGTCCCACAACTTGAGTAAAAACTTCATCTATCAACTCAAATGTGCGCTCTAACTCAGGTACCTCATATAGTTTCTTATTCATTTTCTCCTGCAAGATTTTATATGAGAATACAAATTTAAAAATATAAATTGATTTAGTTACTTGGTTACATATACAAGTGCAGCTTCCACTACTTTCGCATGGGCTCCATTCTTCTTCAAACGTTTACGGCGAAACACGTTTTAGCGTGATATATCTTCTCCTTTCTCCATCATCTATGATACAAATATATTACAAAAGTGTAACACACTTGCTGAGAGTTACATTATTTATTAAGAAGGGCGTGATATATCTGGTTTATTTATTAATAAACCAGATATATCTACTAATGTACTCATTAAATAAACATGGAACCCTTACCTCAAGCCGGATATCAACAAATGAGGTTCTTCCCGTCCTATGAGGGAACTCTGACTGCCCACGGTTTTCCTTGTTCCTCTCTGCATCTTCCTGTTCGGTAAAAAAATATCATGTAAAGTATACAAATATGCTGACCAGTTAACAAAAGAAAATGCCCTTGGAACATGATATAAGGTATTTATAGGACACTTGGAACATACTTCCAAGCTTAGGAACATCAAAATACTAAGGAAATGAACCAAACATTAATTATTTGAGGATAAGATATATAAATCATCAAAAGCAGCATTATCTCATCATTTCCATAGTAACCTGTTACACAAGAATTAAATATATCGGCTCCCAAGTACCAAACTATTACCATATCAACCAACTAGCATCAGTAAGCAGACTTGAGTTCAAATTGGGCATTCTTCCCATCACCAGATAGATAACAAATGTGGGACCACCCATCCTAAATTATAAGCAAAACTGAAAAGGGTCTTACAAAGGATTATAAATTGAAAAGCACAAATTTAAGAAATATTTAAAATTTGAGACCTGATATCTAACTCAATTTCTGCAAATCTGTGACCAAGAACTTCCACATCAAAGTAAGCTAAGGACTAAAGTACCACATCAAACTTCCAGTATAAGTACATTAATTATCTCAAGAAGTTAATAGTTGACACCATCTTAGGACTGAATATCTCGTTATAGCATATTTGGTTGCTGCTGTAAACTTAACTGTTGTTGTAACTGAGTAGGCTACGATTGCAGTTGTGACATCATTTGCTGCTGTGAATGTGGCTGTGATTGTTGACTTTGTGTTCGTAGCATAGTAGCTGAGCTCTGCTGATTTTGTAGCTGAGCTGTGGCCTTAGACTGTAGCATATGTACGGAGTAGTTGCCAGACTGCATTCCAAGCAACTGAGTGGGTCCTCAAAGTAACGTTACTGGCTTGCAGCAGCAGCAGTTGCTTGGAACGCAGTTTGGCAACTCCAGCATGCTGACTAACCAAAACTCCGTACACATGCTACAGTCTAAGGCCACAACTCAGCTACAAAATCAACAGAGCTCAGCTACAATGCTACCAACACAAAGTCAACAATCACAGCCACATGCACAGCAGCAAATGATGTCATAACTGCAATCGCATCCTGCTCAGTTACAACAACAGTTAAGTTTGCAGTAGCAACCAAATATGCTACATCGAGATATGCAACCAAATATGCTACATGTGAGAATTCAGAATCTAGAACTGACTACTTGGCTCCCGCATCACCTATTAACTACTTGCAGCTGAGATGTGAAGTTGTCTGCTAAAATAAGAATATCTACGACTGGAACGTGATATGCATTACACAATCATCCAAAATTAAATAGAGTTTTGCAAGCTTAGTTCAAACTTCCTTAAAACATCTCAGTTGTCCTAGAGAAGCACGCTGTATCAAGAAGGTAAAAAGGATCAAGTGAGCAACTGGAGTTCCTAAGTCATACACCTCCAGATCCTCCACTCCCAACCACATAACATAAGGGAAAGCAATCATCTTTAACAAGAAATGGTTAATGCTAGACCTCCACTCCATTACCACTTTTCAGTAAGTGCCTTTAAAGCTAGAAGTAATTCAGACTTACCTTTTCATTTTGATGGAAAAGTCAAGAAAATGACACAAGTAAGAAGAAACTTGATCTACATCAGATTCCCCGATCACAGATGTCTGTAAATTTTTCTGTATTAATGAAATAGGTTATTTTTTCTGCATTAATGACCTTCCACAAAAGGTCATACACTCTTCTAAAATGTACCCTTGGGCAATTGAACCCTCTGGACGCGCACGATTTCGCACATAGTTCTTTAGTGTTTGTAGGTACCTAAATATAAACTCGAACATAAAAATGTGTGCATGGTGATGATATTTATTTAAGGAATAACGTTAAAACATACCTTTCTATTGGGTACATCCAGCGATATTGCACAGGTCCACCCATCATTGCCTCCTCAGCAAGATCTATTGGTAAATGCACCATGATATCAAAGAATGCTAGAGGAAATATCTTCTCCAAATGGCAAAGAGCGAGTGATATACGTTCTTGGATGTTTTCCAAGTCAACCTTATGATTTACTTTGGAGCAAAGTTGCCTAAAGAAATTTGTCACTTCTATCAAGACCTTTACCGCTTTACATGGGAAGGCTTTACGAATAGCCAATGACAAAATTTGTTGTAACAAAATGTGATTGTCATGACTATTTAGCCCTTTTAGAGTCCAGTCCTTTAAATTGACACAACGTGAAATATTTGATGTATATCCATCTGGAACTTTGACATTCTTTAATACCTTGAGAAATATCTCTTTATCGGCCTTACTCATTGTATAGCTCGGTGGAGATAACCTTTTTGCCCCGGATGCTCCTTCTTTAGGGTGTAACGGCTTCCTAATGCCCATACCTTTCATGACAAGACGTGCCTCAATGGAATCCTTAGATCTACCTTTGGTTCCCAAAAGTGTGAATAGAATGTTATCACATAGATTCTTCTCTATATGCATTACATCAAGATTATGCTTAATCAAATTATTTTTCCAATAAGGCAATTCAAAGAAAATGCTCTTCTTCTTCCAACTATCCATTTTCTTCTTTCTTGTTTGAGTTTTTTTAGAACCCATATTCTTTGTGTTCCTTTTAATTTGTCTAGTCCTTTTTTTGAACTTCTCTTCTCTCAGCAGCCTTTCTTGCCTTTTCTTCTTCCTTTTCACGTGCCTCTCTTTCTGTTCTTTTAAAAACATCTTCCTTCTTGTATATAGTTTCAACGTCTTTTAATTGCTCAAGTATTTCGACACCAGATAATACATGTGGTTTATCATCCCACTCCTGCTCACCAACAAAAGCTAATTTATCCCGACGAAACTTGTGACTACTTTTTAGCCACTTACGATGACCCAAGTAACAAAACTTCCTACCATTGTATAGCCAACGAGATTTTATCTTCTTATTACAACATGGACATGTCAATTGGCCTTTTGTGCTCCACCCTGACAAGTTAGCATATGCAGGAAAATCATTAATCGTCCATAACAATCCAACACGTAATTTGAACATTTCCTTAGTAGACGCATCATATGTATCAACACCACTTGACCATAGATCTTCAAGCTCTTCTATTAATGGTTGTAGATACACATCGATCTTATCACCAGGTCCATCTGGTCCATCAATAAGTGTAGACAAAATGAAGTTAGATTTCTTCGTGCATAACCACGGAGGAAGATTGTATGGTATTAATAAAATCGGCCAAATGCTATAAATGCTACTCATATTCCCATATGGATTAAATCCATCAGCTGCCAAACCCAATCTTACATTACGAGGATCACTAGCAAATTCTTGATAATATTCCGTGAAAGCTTTCCATGCGGGGGAATCCAATCTTACATTACGAGGATCACTAGCAAATTCTTGATTATATTCCGTGAAAGCTTTCCATGCGAGGGAATCTGCTGGATGTCTCATAACTCCATCATCAACGCGTTCTTATGAAGCATGCCATCTCATTAGAGAGGCTGTATGTGTGGACATAAATAACCTTTTCAATCGTGGCTTAAGAGGGAAGTACCTCATTTGTTTCTCAACTATCCTCTTGCCCCCCATTTTTTGATTTATTAACGGCATCTCCCTGATTATTATCAACTATTTTGTATCTAGGATAATCACATATACTACATCTTTCAAGATCCTTATCCTCACCACGATAAAGTATACAATTATTCTTTGTATGAATCCCATGTTTCATAGCTAAATGCCATATTACTTGTTATTTTTTGGGCTTCATAATAAGATTTAGCAATCTTGCATTAGGGAATGCCTCCTGTAGTAAAGCTAGAATTTCTGTAACAGCTTTATTTGTCATCTTACAAGTCACCTTCGCATTCAATAGCCGAATCAGGAAAGAAAGAGACATAAAATTCTCACACCCGTCATACAAAGGACGTTGAGCTTCATTATAAGCTTGATCAAATTTTTTGTTTCCAGATTAGCACCTTCTGCTTCTTCAGTAATAGGGCTTTGATCATTGCCTAATACATCATTTAGGTTTCTTATGCCAAGAGCATCATTCACCATTCCAATCATATCATCTCCCATATCGTTATCGTGTGTATTATCTTGAACTAAGTGATATATAGGATCTAAACGTTGATCAGCAAGTGGGTCTTCACCATGAAGGTCCCAATATGCGTAATCCTGCCAAAACCCATTCCATACCAAGTGATCTCTCATTTCATCTTTCTAAAAAAAAAAGCGGTTTCTGCATTATTTGCATGGACACTTTTCAGTAGGATCATCCTTGAACGCAAACTCCAAAAAATTCTCTACTCCTTGAAAGTATTCCTCTGAGGCTCTATCCTTCAACTGAATCCAACTCTTGTCCATGTCTTATTTTGGGGAAAAAATGGACATAAATGTGAGACTACGTACTGAAAAATATAAAAGAACCAGATGCAAAAGTAGTTACAATAAGAATTTGCAATAAGATTAACAAACCTAGTATATTACTCAACTAATTAAACATATGATGCCAATCAAGATTGGTAGTGAAACAAAAAAGGAAGATTGGAACCCTTTACTAATTTCATTAAAATTCATTCTAAGTTTGAAGAAAATGGATGCCAATCAAGCAAAGAACTGCCTAAACAGTGTTACAAATATGAAACTACCCTATTAAGTTTAAGCCTACATAGTATAAAATAAACTCAATGTCTTGTCTAATGCACATTTGAAAGCTGAAACAGGGTGTAGTAAAATATGACTTCCAGCCAACAATCCTAAACTGCTTTGGCAAGATGGTTTACCAACCATAATAGATGCATACCAAATTGGACACTACTTAAAGATCAACTTCCTAGCTTCAAAAAGAAACAAGCTTTCTGCTACTACCCTTATGCATGGTAAGTGGGATTCATTACTGGATAATACTCGCATACAATTTTGACTGGAGGAGACAGAAAATGGTCCCGGAATGAACCAAAATACAAAAAAAGAGAACTATCTTTTAACAATGATTAGAACGAGAGAGCACTAGTTTGGTTTAGCAGAAAGTGGTCCTCAATTCTCTCTCTTAAACTCTCAGCAGTTTCATAAAAACTTTAATAGGGAAGTTCCTTATACTACACAGTACATATGTTAAATTTTATTTGATGGCTGTCTGGTATCTATGTATTGCTATTTCTAGTGGTTGCATTTTCTGCCATTCCAGATGGCTGTCTGGCATCTATGCATTTTGAAAATTGAAACAAGGATAATATTACACAGTATATCTTTTAAATTTTATTTGATGGTCTAACTTAGGGAAGTTCCTTAATGCTCTGTAGATGCATCACCACGTACATTACAAATCTATTAGGCTATTACACATGATATAAAGGAAGTACAATTGAACCTGGACCTGTTTCAATATGATTCTTAATTTGGTGTGTCATGCAAATGAGAATGTCCAAACCTCAACATGAAGGCCTATAGGGAACGATGCCAGAAGAAGATAATAAATTGTCTCTTCTCCTGCTTTATATAATTGTCATTGACAAGAACATATGTTGAACAATAGATTTTCATTACCTATATACTTCTTTACTAGCATTATTTTATGCGGCAGACATCAATAGCAACTATTCTTATTCTGTTTCATTATGTGTTTCAATCTTTTCATTCATAGAATTTTGTGGGCACTCATTACGTGCCCCCTTCATTCAATTGCTTATAAAACATGAACACAGAGCAATTGGATGTGAAGTTGTCTGCAACTTCCTTGGTTAATTGTATCAGATGATATTACTTATAGAGTGCGCCGCAGCTTTAGAGATTTTATTAACCATATTTTCCACTAATAAATCAATTTTGCTGCTTAGTGTATGGTTAGCTGACATCTTCATGTATGGATTATATAAGGATGTCAGAGAGGGGGAGTAATTCGTGGGGTCCCACTTTCAGATATTCGGCGTGATTGAAATGCTTTGCTTCTAATTATATGTTTTATTTATTTTTCCCCATCTTATGTATTTTGTTTTGATGTCTTTGACCGACGCCACTACAAAAGGCTAATTGTTAATGCATTCATGAGGGTTAGTGACAACGAATCACTGAGCTCTAACACTAACTTGCTGAAATTCGATTTTGGGAAAAAAATGGTTATCTTGACGAAATTATGTAGTTGGCTTGAAAAAAAGAAATCGCATATTAGATATTAGATCTTGCCTCTCAGCCTCATAGATCCGGAAGACAGTTCGTCCTCTCCGGCTGAGTCCTCTGTGAAACTCGTGCTCTCTCCCCACTCAAACCCCGATGCTCATTCATCCTCTCTGTTGTCTCTCTATCATTCCTCCATCCTTTTTATTTCTTTCCTTGGGCATTCTGATGGACTTGTCGGCTTGTAATGGTTGCTTTCTTTTATGGTCAGAGATAACATGAGTCAATGGAACCTCTGGGCACCAACATATGCCACTGTTATAGTCCCAACTCAAAACTAAGTTCTGCTTTTCCTTAATGGGGGCTTTAATCTCAAGTTGCATATTGCCCCATAGATGTTAACATTGATTATCCTAAATCTTGTCCAAACATTAATATCAACTTTCTTTTAGTTCCTTTTTTTATTGATCAGAGTATTGCTACTGGCACAAAAAGAAGTCACTGTAACTACAAAGTTTTGGCATATGAAGCAGGGATGCTTTCAAAGTGAGAGGTATGTACAAACAAAAGGCGGCAAAATAGGTGATGCATCCTTTATAGACTAGGACTCTAGGAGTATACTCGACTAGAGCACCTAGCCAACCACAAAACTATCCACAAACTCTACAAAAGAATTATATGAAGACAATACTGACTCCATACACTAAGAAAACAACATATGAAGCAGGGATGCTTTCAAAGTTTAAACTAGAAAATAGACATCTAGGCGAAAACCCTACGATTCCATTCCTTCAATAATATTCAACAACTCCCAGGGGAAAAGCTTGCATATACAATTCCTCTTTCGTAAGTGTAAATGTACAAAATATCATACGGTTCATCAAATTCAAACTTAATTCCTACTTCATCTACCAATCGAATATATTATTCAACAAGATATAAACAAATTCAATTGCATAAGGCAGAGTGCACAGACTAAAATACTACGTAAAAATATTTAATTAACAAATTTTAATGCATTTGTAGGGCATTAGAAGCGTAAAGTAACATGTATTACATGTTGTGCGAAGGAAGAAAATAATCTATTATTGTTGGACCGTAGCTTTTGCAATTTTGCACCTCTGTGTATCTGTCTCACCTAGAATTGACCTGGGAAAAAAGGTATATGCGCTGAGAATATGATTTATAATTTAACATGAGGGAGGATTTTGCAAGCTATCGATTACCTTCAAGAATATTTCTGCGTATGAAGATTTCTAGGGTTTGCGTTGAAGTAACTGCGCCAATACGAAGTGGGAACTATAATTAGGATTTCGGTAATCCTAATTAGTTTAGAATTCTATGAGGAATTAGAAATCAGAAACCGATTTGGATTTGAATTAAGATTTGGATTGAGAGGGAATTTGTAGAGGGAATTCAGAATTTGTGGAGGGAATTTTGGGAGGGGGATTTAGGCAAGGTCAAGAAGAAAGAATACGTTGGTTTGAAGACGAAAAAATAAAAATTAAAAGAATACCATGGTTAACTATCAAACCGGTGCAAAAAAAAAAATTATTTGCTCCGGTTGAAAAGGCCGTGGTTCATAGTAAATTATTTGCCATGGTTAACGGACCGTGACAAAAACAACTTTTTCTTGTAGTGTTTTCACTTTCCTATTGGTGAGATGACCGTTAGTTTAGAGGATATGAGTATGTTGTCAGGGTTATCGATCATCGACTTCCTGTTACTGGTTCTGACACCACGAGGTTGCTTCAGGGTTGGTGTGACTTATGTGAGTATGTATTAGGTGTTAGACCACCGGAGAGTGAGATAGAAATAGGGTTGTTAAAGATTAAGTGACTTCTAAGTCAGTTTCCCCATTTTGGTCAGCTTCCAGAAAATGCGACACAAGATTTGGTCATTAGGTATACATGTGCGTACATATTGCCAGCCCTTGGGTCGATTGTGATACCTGATCGCAATAGTAATAAGGTGAAGTTGATGTTTCTCCCACTGCTTAGAGATATCGAGAAGATACATGATTTTAGTTGGGGTAGTGCTGCTTTGGCCTTTCTTTATCGGGAAATGTGTACTGCAACTTTGCTCGACACCAGTAAATGTAGTGGATTTCTCTCTATTGTACAGGTATGATAATTATATTTTTCGATATATGTTTCCTTTTATGTATGTTTTTAAATTATATTGTATTTATGTGATTTGTTTATAATACAAACAACTTTGGGCATAGGAGAGGTTGTTGCCCACACAACCAATAGTAGTTAGGGGAGATCAGGATGTCCAACCGAACTTACCCGACAGTTCATTGGGTGTTGGTAAACTACAAACACTCTGATTTGTGTAAATTCTATTGTGTTTACCTGATTTGTTTAAATTATATTGTATTTATCTAGATTTGTTTAAATTGTATTTTTTTAATCTTTTCAGTTGGACTGGGTCCCTGTCGTATTTACATTTTAACGCACATAACTTACCTGCCTATCAGGATCAACTAGCGTCTCTCACTGATGATCAGATTATTTGGCAGCCATATATAGATCGAGTTGTTCTAGATTATTGCAGGCAGGAACAGGCCATATGGAGGATGAGGGCACCTCTTATCTGCTTTGACAGGGTAGAATGACACCTACCTGATCGAGTTATGAGATAGTTTGGCATGTTACAACCGGTCCCCGATCCATGTGACACACAGGAAGATTTGCATACTATTGATCGCCGAGCTAGAGGACATGTGGCTTGGGATTCCAAACATAGTGAGTACATATCATTATGGAATGCACGAGCTCAGAGCGTGGTGAATGGTGTATTGGGTGAGGAGGTGATGGATTACGCCCATCCATACATGATTTGGTTCAAGTAGATCACACGTTCATTAATTGTGAACCCAATCCATGTAGAGGATATAGGGTACATATCACATGTCAGTGTCTTCGAGGTTTGGTAAGTGAATATAATTTTAAAAACCTTTTAATATTAGGTTTTATTGATTTTATTAATAAGTTAGTAACATTCTTGCCATGTTGATGTTAAAAGGTACAAAACTTACAACGCATGCATGAAATTAATGAGGGAAACATCGCCCAGGAGTTGGAGGTGGATAACTCTAGGCTTCAAATGAGGCATCTCATTATATCTTCCCTTACGCATATACGACAACAATAGCGTCTTGATGCTTGAGCACCCCTGGCACCAATTGATAACGTCCAGGCTATTCCACATAGACAACCACGGCCTCAACGTCATCGTGTGCAGAGAGTGACACAAATGCAACCTGGTCAACATTTGGTGGATGAGCAAGAGAAGGACCAAGAGTGACAGCCGGAGCAGGACCAGGAAGCTCGGATAAAGACTCAGAGACAGATGCACCTCCCGAGACTCCATTACAGACGGATGTACCTCCCGAGACTTCATTACAGACAGATGCATCTCCAGAGACTCAGACAAAGATCAAGGTACAAGGCGAGTTACCTCATAGCACACGAGCCCATGATACACAGGGTGAGTGTGTTACGCAAGTTGATGGGATATATGTCGATAAAGAAAAACATATAAGCGTAGGAAAAAAATGATCCCTAAATGAACATTTAAGACATTTCCTCTCTAATCGGGTTGTGGTCATTTAATGATATTTTCTTCTATTTGTGTGTTGTTGAATGTGTTTGTTTGTCAAGGGTGTTGAAATGTGTTTGGTTGATACATATTAAATGTGTTTGATTTTCACAAATTTTTGATACAACTTTGTTATAAAGTTGGGCTGTGAACTGACTTTATTTGGTTGATTTAGGTTTACAGTAAATTCGCTAATGGTAGTAGCGAATTTAAATTCACTATTGCCATTAGAGCCTTTCGCTCTAAAATCATATAAGTAAACAATACTGACGCTCACAAGCGTGACAAAACCAACTCACTAGCAGTTTCAATGCTCAGAAACGGATAATTTGTATACCCAACAACCGGATCATGGGTATAAAAAGTAGCCCTATTATACCTATTCAGCGGCGCATTTAGCTTCAACCTCAACGGCAAATCCGGATTCGATATAAATTGACTGAATTTAAGGTTTTTAGTTGTTTATCGGTTGTTTATCAGTTGTTTATCATTTGTTTATCAGTTGTTTATCATGTTTATCATTTGTTTATCAGTTGTTTATCAGTTGTTTATCAGTTATTTATCATGTTTATCAGTTGTTTATCAGTTGTTTATCATGTTTATCAGTTGTTTATCGGTTGTTTATCAGTTGTTTATCAGTTGTTTATCAGTTGTTTATCAGTTGTTTATCATTTGTTTATCATTTGTTTATCAGTTGTTTATCAGTTGTTTATCAGTTGTTTATCAGTTGTTTATCATGTTTATCAGTTGTTTATCAGTTGTTTATCAGTTGTTTATCAGAATGAAGGTTAGTAGATCTGAATTTCTCTCGTTAAAGGTTTTAATTTGATTCAGTTTGATCATTGGAATGTGAGAATTTGATGGAATTGGAGAGTCAATTCGTAATGCATGCACCTTAAATTAGTAAAATTTAAGTTGTTAGTGCTGAAGATTAAGCATTTCGAATTAAAGCTTTGTTGAAGTAGTTTGTGATCATGCAGAATATTCCTCGA
Organism: Adenophora triphylla var. japonica; assembly: GCA_022495995.1. Lineage (NCBI taxonomy): Eukaryota > Viridiplantae > Streptophyta > Magnoliopsida > Asterales > Campanulaceae > Adenophora > Adenophora triphylla. Next base: position 80,652 of record JAFEMH010001047.1, read on the forward strand.
ACTGAAGAATGATTGTTTTACATTTTATGTTTATTTATATTCTTTTTCTTTTTCTATCTTTTTTTTTTTTTAAAGAAAATAGTGCTTTCAATTTACAAAAGTAGTTTTTTGTAATTTTTATAGAAATTTTTTGTAATTTCCATCTTGTAGGTATTTTTTTGTAATTTTCATCTTTTAAAATGAGTTTTTTGTAAATGTCCCTTTAAATATATATATTTATATAAATACATGCCACCCAATTATTGGGCAACATGTGTACATTTTGGTGACCCAACTTGGGCCAACCTAGGTTGACTAGCAGGCCAGATCATGGCATTTTAGTGATTTTTTTTTTGTTGATCCATGGTAGACATGTCCAAACGGTTCCGATTCCGGTTTTCGGTTTCGGAATCGCCGGTTCCCGGTTTTCAAATAGCCGGAATCGTATTCGAACCATATTAATCCGGTTCCCAGTTCCGGTTTCAACGGTTCCACCGGTTCCATCACCATCTAACTTTTTTTTTTTTTTTAATCCAAAACTCTTAAGACAGTAAAGACGCTAACTAATCTGTTTTTTTTTTTTTTCACTTGGGGAGTATGTTTTTGGAAATAATGAGAAGTGGACAAAATTTGGTTAGTATATTATTAAAGATAGAATAAAAATTCTAACAATATTTTTAGGAAAAAAAGGGGGCGACACCCTTATAATTTTATTAATATAATTGAAAATATTACAATGAGGGGGACAACCAAGTCTTTCCTTTTTATAATTCAAGGGCAGACAAAAGGAGCCTAGCTATACCTCTATAGTCTATATTACAACATTTATCTAAATTCTAGTCTAATTTAAATAAAACAACACTACACTACAAGTACAAATACTAAATAAATGTTAAATATTACATTTAACTTACCTTGATCAATCGCCGATTTCTGGTTCGAACCGCGGCTCCTTGCCCGCCGGTCTCTGCTCCCAATATTGTGGATTTGTATTCGAACCGTTTCAATTCGATTCCCGGTTACGTTCAATTTCCGGTTCCGATGATTCCCGATTCTCGTCGATTTCCAATTCCGATTTTACCAGCCAATTCCGTCAATTTTCGATTCTATTTGGACATGTCTAATCCATGGTGACCCAATCCCAACAATGGGATTTACCAATGGGAATAGTCTTAGGGGGCGTTTGTTTTTGAATTTTAAGCCTTGTTTGCCTCTTAACACTTATTCATTAAGAGGATTAAAGAAATAAGTGTGTTTGTTTTTTTTTTTGAAATAAGACTTGTTAGGCTCTTAAAGTCCTCTTAATTTTAAGTGGTTAAAATGTTGCTGAATTGCCTCTGAAAGCCTCTGAAAGCCACTGTTTCATATTTGGTTTTGGTTAATTTTTTTTTAAAACTGTTTACTGTTTCATATTTGGTTTTGACGAATTTTTTTTATTTTTTTTTAATTTTTTTTTTAATTTTTTTTAACTGTTTCAGAAAATGAAATCAGATAGAAAATCAAACAACTTACCCAATTCAGAATTCAGTTTTCAGTTGCTGCCTCTTAATCATTCAGCCATTTTCAGAACTGAAATCAGATTTCAGCACTTATCACTTAAAAAAAACAAAAACCCCCTTAATTCAAAGCCCATTTCAGTAATTTCACCTTTCACATCACATATATTTCCACGCTTCACTTCACAAACCCTACTTCTCAATCTCTCCCTCGCCTCCACCAAAACCCTATCTCCCATCCCCCTTTCCCCCCGCCTCCCAATTTCGCCGCAGCCATGGGTCGTGTCCGCACAAAGACCGTCAAGAAATCCTCCCGTCAGGTGATCGAGCGTTACTACTCCAAAATGACACTCGATTTCCACACCAACAAGAAGATTCTCGAAGAGGTTGCAATCATCCCCTCCAAGCGCCTCCGTAATAAGATCGCCGGGTTCTCTACCCATCTCATGAAGCGCATCCAAAAGGGTCCCGTCAGAGGCATCTCACTCAAGCTCCAGGAGGAGGAGCGAGAGCGACGCATGGACTTCGTCCCCGACGAATCGGCTATCAGGACTGACAGGATTGAGGTCGATAAGGAGACTATTGAGCTATTGGCATCTCTGGGTATGAGTGAGTTGCCCGGAATTGTGTTGAAAGAAGAGCAGGCTCCGATCTCGACCATTCCATTTGGTGGCGGCCGTGGTGGATTTGGTGGCGGTGCTCCAAGGAGGTACTGAGTGGTTAATTTGGTTATTTCAAGTTTTGATTTTAATTGAATCTTATTACTAAATTACTGTAGTTTCGTTTGTCTTGAACAAACAAGAGAAATGTTATTATTGTTTTGTTTTGAGACAGTTTAATGTTTGTGGAGTTTTTGGCTACCTTAATCTAGATTTAATGAATCAATGTTTGGCTTGTGTTTGGTTAATTGATAGATGAGTTCTCCTTCAGTCCCAAATAAATGTCCATTTTGCTCTTGGAGAGGTATTCTTTTTACTGCAATGTATAAGTTGTTTCTTTGTTACAGTCTTTAGTCCGGTTAGCCTAATGCTAGTCCATTAATAGTCTTAACTTGACATGTCACTGATGTCTCTGGATATGATTGGTCTTAAGCGGGAGTAGCAAGTGATCTGGTGCGTGACATGACACATGATGTTGAGTAATTTAGGTGATCTAGCATTATGCAATTGAGATTTGAGACTTTAACTATAAAGCTTTGAAGTATAACGTGGACTTATTGCTATGTAGTTTTAGGCATTGGATGCGGTATACAGACGTTCATATGAGTAGTATTTAAGTACTATAAGGTTGCAGTTTGTTGCGGAAGTGGTAAAATTTAAACGACTTTTACTAACTATAGTTGGTAAAAGTTGCATTGGTTTAACATGCTATGTTATTATGGCCGGTTTGATGTATTCTTTACATTTGTATCGTCTTGTTTCTGTTTAAGAATGCACACGACTACTGTGTAAGTTGCAACTTTTGTTCGAAGATGTATGAGTTTTAAAAAGTTTGTTGTAAACATTGGTGGCATGTGATTGCTAATGTTTGTGTATGTAAACCTTCTTCATTTGAGGAATTTTGGAATGCATATGAAATTACCACTGTTTTAAGTTACTGGGCAGTGGAGTCTGATGAGATACTGAGTGACTTCTTTAAAAGCATGACCATGTATTTTGAAAGGATAATCTCCTGTTATGGCCATGCATACATTCATGTTCTTATTGATGTGGGTTCCTAGGATTTCAGATCTTGGAATTTTGTTCGTGCTATTCAAACCCCATGATGTGAAATGAGTTATCACAATATAATGGAAAAGAGTGCTTCCTGCACTGATTTTATTCCTGTGTTATTGGATGTTATGTTGCGATATTGCGATATTTACAAAGCAAAAGTGGAAGAAATCAGAAATCCATGTCTGCTGACCTGAATACATGGTGAAAGTCTCGGTACCCATTGTCTTTGTAGTTGATGAACACCAATTTGATCTTACCACCTGGGAATATATAGTCCCTTGACCTTTTCCGGTGAAAAACTTAAGATAGTTGACCTTTAAATTATCTTGGTTGTGCTTGTACATACTCATTCTAGAGTATTATAAGTCTACTGTGGGAAGAAAAGTGCACTTGTTAAAATATACTCCCTCCGTCCCAGACCAAGGGTTCATCTTTCCCTTTTTGGGACGTCCCAGACCAAGAGTTCATTTCCAAAAAAGGCAAGTTTTTGAATATATTAATACTTTTATCATCTTCATATATTTACAAAAAAACCATTCATTATATCCTTATACATTCTCTCTCCTATTTCCTACCACACATTTAACTACTATTCCTTCCACTCATTCTCTCTCCTATTAAATATTTTTAACTTTTACATTCTCTCTCCTATTTCCTACCACACATTTAACTTTTACATTATCTCTCATATTTCCTATCACACATTTAATTACTATTTTCTATCTCACATTTAATTTTTATTCATTTTTTAAAAAATTTCTTAAGAAGCGTGAAATCCTCCCATATACCCTTGGTCTGGGACGGAATACCCTTGGTCTGGGACGGAGGGAGTAATAAACACTCTTCACAAATTAGAAATTGTTACTCAACTGTGGTCACATTTTTCGATGTGGCGTTTCATGTTTGAACCATCTAATTTTAATCAATCGCAATCTTAACTTTTCCCTACGATGAGGTTTGAGATTATGTTATCTTTCATTCTTTCAAGCTGTTTCACAACCCATTCAATAGATTTCTCCCTTAACAAAGCAATTCCAGCCTTCTCCCTCTGTCATAACTTATCTTTTGCCTGCACAATTGCCAACTTTGGCATTCTTGCAGTGTTCCTCATGTCCATCAGTGATGCAGAGAAATAATTTAGATTGTTGCTCTTTTGTTCCGAAAGCTGAGTTTTCTGATTTCGTTGCTAATTCCCGGTAATCATTGAATATCCGTTACTGATAATCTTGCGCGATTCAATTGATTTATCTTTAAGTCTTCCGCTATTTCAATCAGTCACTTCCTCTTGGCCACTACAACACTGCTAGAAGGACAATAAAAGCCTACTCTTGATGCTCAATCAAAGTATTTAACTTTGTGAGACGAAAAGATGAGCCAACTTGCTACCTTGTAGTTGCATAGTAAACACTTGCAACTTTTAGGAACTCACATAGTATTGAAAGTGTGGGTTCAAATTTTCTATACCACTAGCATTGTAATGGCTCTTTCATGACCTGTTCTGTTCATAATATCATAAAATTTGGGTTTGGATTAACGTTCCCCCGGGAAAAAAAATGTTACTGCTAACAATCCAATGGCTCCTTCATGACATGATCATAATAATCTTGGGTTTGGATTATCAATGATGCAAACAATTCATATCACCCTCCGTCTCTAAATCTTAAATCAAGAGCAAATTTGATTTTTTTTTCCTTAAATTAAATTAAGAGCAAATTTGAAATTTTGTTAAGAGCTTCGTTTACAAGATTTGAACTCAGGGAAAATATGTTTCTTTTTTCCTTTAAGGTACAATGGAAATATAAAGTACTCCCTCCCTCTTTAAATAAATTCCGCACTATTCATTTTGGTTATTTCCAAAATAAATGCCGCATTTCTAAATTTGAAAATATTTTAAGAGTAGTTTTCCATTGTACAAGCAAATAAAGCGCCTTACACAAAACACTGACAAGTCAAATGCGACATTGATTTTGGAGTGAAGGGTCATATACGACATTTATTTATTGTGGAACGAAGGCGACATTTATTAAGGGGTGAGGGGAGTATGTTTCTATATCAACTGCTTGTTTCATATGTAGATCAGTATATAAGTCACAGAAGACGACAGTGAATGAGAGCTGAAGGGGCTCATGATTGAGATACAAAGCCCAGCACTTGACATACAAATCGCGTACAAGAGTAATAATTTTCCTAGTCCAACACAAGCAAATACAGGACTCAGCAGTTACTTCCAAGCAACTTGGTGATTACCCGTGATTAGAAGAGTGTGAATGTACAAAAGACACAAGGAGCATAACAATGGTAATTATACACTACTTTACCTTGATGTACTGCACAAATATTAAGATATAATGTATTCATTGTAAGACGAAACCAAACCTCAAGACGAACAGTCCAAATCTCAGAGGTGGGCAATGAAATTAACCCCGTGTCTCCATACCTTGAGATGCATTACTATTGACAGCATACCGACCTCAAATGCTAATACTGGAGAGAGAAGTATATTATGCATTGCTCTATAATTTTGTTTCTAGCTTCCAATTTCGGGTAAAAAAAAAAACTAGCATTTTATTCACTTGAGTTGGCAAGTCCAACCATTTTAAGCATATTTCTATCTTCCTTGAATCTCTCCAACACGGAGCCTCTGACTCCATCTTGCTTCTCTTCTTCAGCTCCCTTCACCACAACTCCCCAGCACTCGATCACTTCTGGCACAATTTTGCTGGTTTTTGACAAGCAAGGATTGTTAAATGTGGGGCTAGTGAAGGTGTGCCCCTCGTCAAAATTTGCTGACAGGAATAATGCAAAGTGATTCACTCGCCCACCAAATCCTATGCCATTTGGGATGCTGTCCGAACTGAAGTTCATAGCACACTGCAGAATCAAGGATTTCAAAAATATAAGAAGCATTTCCATAAATTTACAATAATAGAGCTAATCGTATGATGGGATCTCATCCAAATATCTTTTGGTTTCTTTAGTCAAGATATATATAATCATCAATAACAGATATAGTTAAACTAACAATCATCAAATGCAACCTCTCACATATAAAAAAAGGAAGGGATGCAAAAGAACATCTTAAATTGTGATATTTGAAGGGTTAAATCCAGCGCCCACCCCTGAGGTTTGGACCGTTTGGTCAAATATTAGAGTCCACCATTTTGTAATTATAATCAAAAAAGAAAAATCTAAAGGAAAAGGGTGGGCACTGATATTTATCCAACCTTGGGGTAATCACTGAATTTAACCCAATACTTCAAGCTATTATCATCCAGGCTAACTTAGTATACTCACTGTCCCATAATTACCTAGTTTGTCCTCTCCCAGAAAAGTATCTCAATTACAAATTGAAACTCTGAACTTACAATTTTCTTTCACTTAATATACTCACTGTCACATGCTCTTATAAGTAACAAGTAAACAGCAGTCAGACGAAAAACAGAAAGCATGTAAAAGGTGACCCTCTACGGGTCTATGGGAACACCCCAAAAAAGTGCAAGCTTTAGACGCTACGGGATGATATTCCGAACGATACTTTCTCCCAAGACATCTACTTTCTTGCATTATATACTCAGTTTTCACAACATTCAGTAGACTAAGAACAGGAACCTGTGATGATAAAAAAAATCCTGCTGATAAGTTGTTGTGTCTAAGGTAAATGCCACATAACCCGGTAGACATACTATTTCAGAACTTCAGAGATCACTTTTTTAAATTGTACTCCCTCCGTTCCGAAATGATCCTCCTATTTTGTTGTTTTTGTGAAGGTACTTTAAGCAATAAATTTAGGTAAATTTAATTATCCTAATGAAAATGTAAAACTATTTATTGATACACAGTTATAAATACTATCAATAACAATTTTTAGATGTTCATTAGAATAATTTAATTAGCCTAAAATTATTGCTAAAAATACCTTCGTATTGACAATAAGAAAAAAGTAGGAAAATCATTTCGGGATGGAGGGAAATTAAGTGCCAATTAAAATATTTTATTCACGCCACTCATAAGAGAGAATATATTAAAAGCTTAACATCAAAAAAAAGAGAAACATACCCACTGTATAAAATTGTTTGCTCCACTAGGCCGAAAAATCGATGCTTTGGGATACAGCTGGAAGAGGAAAGACTTCATATCTCCATAAAAGTCAGCGTGCCTCTCCCAAGGCTGAGAAGCATAACCTCCATATATGTAACCTTCCTTATCCTTTATAATCAGCACGGTTGATCCTGTGCCATTTCTGCATGGTAAGTTAACAAATCCTCCTTAAAAGCTAACCACATCTCTATGAGAAAGAAAAGGAAAAAGGAGTAACGAAGCATAGAGTACCCAAGACAGGTTCTTTGTAGCTTAAAATCATACCCTCTCCGTCAAAATGAATGACCAAAAACATTTCAAATTTTCGCTTGCTCAAGAGCAATTTTGATACTCAGTCAATTTCAACTAACAGGGGAAAACAACAACATGGACCTGAGAAGTTTAGTTGGACAAGTAAAACCCAATATCCTGATGAGCCTTTTGATTCTATTTGTATTCTAATATCTGGCAGGTCGAAAAGAAGATTCATTACCAATGACAACTTAGCCTACCAACATTGGAAAAGAAATCCTTATGAAAGACAGGTTCTTGTTGCCAAACCATAACATAAACATTAAAAGCAGAATTTCTTTCTGTTAACAAAACAAGGTTTTTTAGGAGTTAACAAAAAACAAAACAAAGGTTAACCAGGAAGGAAGCATATATGTGCAGCATTAGCAGCACTTTTTTTTATCCATTGTTGGACATTGTCTAGCACTAAAAATACAAAAATCCCAGCATTGCAGGAAAGTGTCTCTCCTGTCTGTCTACCTTCATATTTGTCGGAAATGAACGGAAAACATGTGTTATATCCTTAAAACTTCCCATAAGTTTAAGGTCATGATAGGCGAGACGTGGACCAAATGTCTAATTGACATAGTAGCAGGAAAATTAAGTGGTTACTTATGAGCGATTCTTGTAGAAACAAAAGGATTGTTATAGCCCCTTTTTACTTGAAAACATTCTTTAAAACATTTGCTGGACAAATACAAAACAGAGCAGTGAAGGCAAAGCCAACTCTAGACAAATAATATACTCAAAAAAACAGTCAAAATAACAATATATCAGGGTGTCTAACTGTGGATGTCCTAGACAAGTTAATGGCTAAAAGGAAATAATGACATTGTAAATATGTAGGCTAAATTGAAACAAACTTGAGGAGGAAACTACTCACGATATATTGCCCAGGAATGTGTTGAAACTTTGGCCGTGAACTCCACTATGATACAAAAGTTTCCATTCAACAAGTTCCTGGTGGGGAAGGGCTCCTCCTATATGCCAAGCATACTCCTTCAGTAATATTGTATTCACCGCAATGTCTTCATGCACTAAATTCGGAATTTGAGAGCCTGTACACATATGGGGGAAAAACAAGAGAAGCAAAGAAAGAAAGAATGAATGAGATAAGTATTTCTGCTTACATGCATTTATTTAATTCTACTTTGCACAAGCATTAAAAGGTACTACATCTGTTCCAAAATGAATATCCAAAAAAAATTCAAATTTGCTCTTGATCAAGAGAAAACTTAAATTTTTTTGGACATTCATTTTGGGACGGAAGGGGTATGATTCTGTTTCTATAGTGCATCCCCGACAACTAAAGTATAATGTTCATAAATATGAATAGCAAGTAATAAAGGCATATCCACCGCTCGTTTAGCATATAAAGCTGGCATATAGGAGTTAATCACTTCAGTCATGAAATCAAGTGCTCCAAATGAAGTCCATGATGGCAACCTATATGGCTGTCTTATCTGAATCACTGATAAGTCACTTAATTACAACTGCAACCAGAATAAGATATCATAAGACATCCTTGTGAAACATAAGAGAAGGATTAACCCTTAGAGACTTTAGTATAAGCTGAAAGACATTGCACATTTCTCCCTTCATTGAGGAGGTATGGGAAAAAATCTGGGGGAAAATTAACCGTTCAAATTACTTGTGCATATGTCTCTCTTAAAGTTTTAACCACACAAGGCAAAGGTCGTGGAACTTATAAATAATTTGACGACCCAGATTCATTTGGTGGGTGGCACTCCGCACAAGGCATGCAATTCACAAAAGCCAATTCTTCCGGATCATGCAGCATGAATGCCCATCACCTGAGAACTACTGTGGCATGATAAACCAAACAGATGAAGCCAGAAAAGCCAGGTTGAGAATCAAGGATTCATCACTGAAACTAGTCTCAAAAAATTCTAAATAACTTTCACAATAGTGAATTCCTCCTGCATAAAGCCAGGGTATCTGGCTTCAATATGAATTCAACTATTATGCTGGCATTCCCCAGAGTATCTAACCAAGAAGTATTTAAAGGTTGGAGTTGGATGACCTAGGGGCCAACTTGTTTCCCTCCAGCTATCTTCCATCTCTGTTTCCATGTATTCCTCTTGCCTCTATGAACAATAAAGTGTGTGTATACATATATACATATATGCCTTTTTCAGATGATCTACTTTCCCTACTGAAATAGAGGGGAAGGGGTGACATGAAGCATAGAGTCCCTATAGAGTCCGAATTTTATTTTAAGGGACACTTTGAAAATGTGTGCTATTTATACATGTTAATGGCAAAGATGCATAAATAATCGTGTTATCCACTTTCTAAACATTTAGTTTTACAATAATAAAATGAATAGCGATTTTTTTTGGTAAAAAAGCGTTTAGGGACAACGTTTTTTTACAAAAAGACATTCATTTTGGGACAGAAAATTCTTGAATTTGGACATTCATTGAGGGACAGGGGGAGTAGTATTCTTAGCAGCTCAGAAGTTCAACGGTAATACAAAATTGGGGTTATTGATAGGACGCGTTGCCGACACTGGAAGCAATAACCAACAGACAACACTTCTTATAGATATAGAAGTAGACAGATAGTAATACCCTCTTCAAATAACCAGTGTGGTTATATTTAAAGGCCCTGGGAACAGGTTAGAGGTGGCATGCTTGGCCAGCAGCCTATTACACATTTCTAAGAGTATCTTCTTTGTTGACTACGACATGCTCTTACAGCCTCCAGCAATGTCATCTACTAGCCTACCATACCCAGTGATTCCAAAGAAGAAGAACTCTACGAGAATGTGCATTATCATATGTATAATTACATCCACAACCACAAATGGGATGGGAGTCAAGCAAGGTCATAATACGGGAAAAGAAAGAATTCAATAATTAAGAAATAAAAGAAACCTCGGTCAGATGGCGTTAACAAGCTTCCAAGAAACTTCCTGGCAGAAGGGACAAGTTTCAACCAGCTCCTGAAGTCCTCAAAAGCCATAGTATTCTGAGACTCCACATTACCCCCAGAAAATTTTGCAGCATTCAGAAATGTTTGAATGCTTTCTAAATTTGAACCAGATTGATCACTTCTTTTACATGCAATATTATCAAGGATTGCCGCTAAAACAAGTTCCAAGTCAGACCTGCAATAATACGAAGTATGTAAACAACTGAGATATTCAGAGAAGCAAGAGAATGAAATCCCCAAATATTGCAGAATTTATACCTATAACCACACTATACTTATTGCTTTCAGTAGTATGTATCATTGTATAAATTCGTTTACCTTCTACTTTACTGCAATTCATATTAAGTATGTAAACAACTGTGCACGGAGAAGTTGCACAAGTACCATAGACACATAGGCAGGTAATTAGCAAGGATTTCAGGGTTGGGCATGGACTAGCAAGAAATAGAACATTCAATGGAAATGATTACTAGATCAGCTGAGTAGTGAGAATTTTTCTTGTCATCCTACCCGTTCAGGGTGCCATCCCCAGTAACATCTGCTAGCTGATAAATGAAGTCTTCAATCTCATCATTGGTTCCTTTCTCATATGACCCCTACAATATGAAAGTGTAAGAATAACTTTGTACATAGAGTAACTTGGCAGATGATAACTCGGTCATCAAACACTTTCAGCATAGCAACATGTCGTGCAATTGTCATAATACCAGTTCAGCCCATACATTTATAGACATAAAAAAAGGAAGCGTATCAATCAAGAAAATATGCAAACTCATGTTTAGAGAATCATGCATTTAGCTTATAAACACCTTCAACTTTTTATTCCTTTCCAGTCAATAAAAGTGGATCAGTATATATCTTGGCAAAGCAAGTTTAAGTTTGGGATCACCTATGCTACTTTATATGTTCAAGCATCAGAAGATAATAGAATCAGTGTTTTTTTGGCTTGTTTTTACCCTTCCTTGCACATTTGCTGCCTCAATCTCAAGTTCCTTTGCACTTAACGTTAACTAGATCTATAGAGAAAACCAATGTTGCTCCTAAAACCAAGCCTATACTTGGTGATTGTTTCATACGAAGAGTTGTTTTTTATGATTTTGCCTAGGCATGCCTCTATATGTTTTTCATTTTCTCTTAGATGTCGTTCGTCACAGACTCATCATCTTTAATATTCATTCATTCTATGTTAATTTACCTCTATTCAGAACATAAGCAAATAAATCCAAGTACAGTGCCATTTGTCAGATCCCTAACATTTAAATAATGGATGATCATGTTTCACCCAATGTTGCAACTTTTGGTATTGCATATATAGGGTAATAGATATTTGATCTCAAATTCATGTATAATTCTTTTATGTTACATGCCCCTCCAACCAATAGGTAGATCGTTGAGTTGCATTCTTTGAACATTCTTTTCTCCCTTTCTGAACAATTTTATTACTGTGCATCCGACATGGGAAATTGAGGAGCATTAAGACGTGTGCTGCTTGTTCAATTTCTAAGTCACATAAATTTCTGACATTTGAAACATGAAGATGCCAACAAGGAGCAGGTTGCTGCTCCATCCGTTTCCGTGCAGTGGGTTATTGCTTAACGTACCACAAACTTCTAACAACTCTTCTGAAGTCTAACGATCACCAAAGCTTCCTTTTTGGATGAAGGAATAACCATCGGAATTGGTCAGACCGACTACTTTAGAAATTGGAACACCTATGTCCACTGAACTCATATATCATTTCGGAGTTAATCTACTTAACTTGCCTATGATTTCTGAAACATCATTCAAAAAGGCTTTCCAACGAGTCAACCACCTAGACTGAATTGGACAGAATTTTTTAAAATGAAATTGCAATGAGATTCACTAATCAATAGCAGCACTCTAATCACCTAATGTTCCCTGGTCATTTCTTTAGTTGCCTGTCAATCTCGCTGAACAAGAGAATGCGAAATCACACTGAAACGCATCCCTTTCCGGGGCCCAAACAAAAGAAATGAAGACCACACTATCCCACTATAGCACAAAGCCTGATCCCTGAGGGTGCACCAACGCAAACCATCTACACCACGCTGGCAAAGCATAACTGCATCCCCCCCTTCCCAAAAACCCTTCATCTGGAACTGGACAAAATAGGGTTTATCCGCACATAGTTACTCATAAACTATATACATGGACAAAATAAGAAATAAACATTGCCACCTAAAAGTCCATAAAGATTCACTAGTCTAACCTAAGACAGTGCCTAAGCATACTATCAATCATATATTCATGCAAAGTCACTCATCAACTATATACAGGGGCGAAATATTTACTCCTTCCCAGAAAGAGTATCATTTGACAAGTTGAATGTTTTAATATTGTATGTTTGCCTTTTCAATTTCCACTAAATTACATTAATGTTATATAAACGACAAAAATATCATATCAGTGAAAAGAAAGAAAAATTTAAGAAATCAGGAGACCTAACGACTCAAACTTTAGATATGTGATTCCATTTTCTTTAAAACCAAAATGGAAAGCAAGGCTACTTGTTTTATTTGGACAGAGACAATACGTACCTTATGTTTTTCAATCAAGAGTCCACTAATTTGACATAAGGATATTGCATTTTTTAATGACAACCGGCATCAAGGGTCGATAGTTATATACTTCCTGTGTGACTATCCCAAAAAATGAGGGACATTTTGACTTATGGTGCAAGATATAATTTGCCAATTTGGACGTTTATAGTTGCCAAGATTGTCCATGTCAACTGGAAATAATTCAAGTTACCCATAGTTCATATGACTTGATTATTCTCATAACAAACTAAAATTATTTCTAGTCATTATGCTAAAAATATCTCTCCTAAAAGAGAAATCTATCTCTTCTAATGGGGCATACAAAAAAGAAGAATGTCCTCTTCATTTGGGGCAGAGGTAAAATACGTGTTCTATTTTAATGAACATAGGGAGTGTATTTTTCTTTTTCAAGCTTCCCGTCATTAAAATTGGAAGTATTTTTTATTTTGTCATACTTTGCAATGTTAAAGTTTTATAGTTTAAATTTAGTAGTGAAAAATCTTTGATTTGCCATGGAAAATAAACATGTGTGGGTGCCAATTTTTTTATTTTCATTTTTGGTGTTTGTACACATGCATAGCTCATCCATCCTTTATCTCTAGTTGATACTTGATACAACTAATGGGCAGGGTGAAGCCTCAGTGTTGGTTAAAGGGGTTTTTACCACCTTTGCCTCTGAAGCATTGTCATGTTACCACTTCCAAAGCTAGTAAAAAAAATGTCTTACTCTTTTGGCAATAAACATAACGACATCAACTTTGACCCCTTTTGAATGTAATACATATATTATTAACTTTCAGTCTTAACATAATTTTGACCCCTTCTGAATGTGATAAGCTCTCTAATAAGGGCCCTTCATTTTTGCCCAAACCACCCGTGTCCACACAGTATAAAATGGGTATAGGTGTGGGTATGGGTATGGAATTTTTACACTACATATGGTTTGTGAAGTTATAAAATTTTGAAGGTTCTGAAACACAATTCCATACCCGTATCGAGTCCTCGTATCAGAGTTTCAGGTCACATAGGTGATACGTTTATTATTAACTAAATTTTTACTCCTACAAATAATTCCGAACCTCTTCAAACAAGTTCCGGGTTCATTTACCTTTAGAGGTTACACTTCTTACCATGTAACATAACAACTTGCTTTCGGAAAGCCCTCATGAGTTATGAGGGCCAATAATATGATTCAAGTAGATACAAATGACTGTGATCATGAAATGGATCCATATTCTCAAACCCCATTTGCTATCATAGTGTAGGCTTCAAACACTAGTACATGCATGAAGTCACTCTACCTTCCTCTTCTCCACATACAGTTTACAGAACAGTCTTTGCCAAGCTCCTTGTGCTAGTCACTTACCAGAAACTATCCACATAATCTGTTTCATAATCAAAATAAGCCAGAGGCTGAAATCACTTCTATTATGGCTATACAGATGACATTGAGATCTTTAGTATAAATTATACACTTAATGCCAATGTGGTTGAAAAGTTGAAGCCCTATTCTAGAGCAGGCCAATGGGCCTCTTTAGTTATACACTTAATGCCAATGTGGTTGAAAAGTTGAAGCCTTATTCTAGAGCAGGCCAATGGGCCTAAAAAATAACCAAAAAGGTAGAAACCGCAAAACAACTTAGCAGTTTGGGTTCAAGTTTTGTCAACTTGAGACAAGCGACTAAGACTAAGTGATCAACAAGTAACATCCTACAATCAAAAGCTGTTTGCTACTAAAATGCAGACAATGGAAAGTGGTTATTGTCAATTATTTGAGAGCAAACGAATGTCTAAGTAAAGATTAGTCAAGCCAAAACCAAGCCAAGGAACTAGAATAGCATCATTACTAAAACAAAACTCCAGGTTAAACTGTTCCCACAAGAAATTGAAACGAAAGACAGCCAGAGTAATCAAAATTCTCCAAATTAATAATCAAATAAACAATCAGACAAGTTAAAACCTAATTGAGGAAATACACTTACTTTAGCAATTACTAGGTCCTCAAAGGTGAGCTTCTGATCATTACGTTTCTGTGACACTAAATCAAACATTCTATCTCCAAGAGGTCCTTCAATTCCAATATATGCCTTCACAAATAAACAAAATCATAAATTATAATCCGTGAACGAATAAAAGCTTAATTTAAGAGTGAATTAAGAATATTCAAGCAAACCTTGAATACGGATGGAGTGATGAATTGGCCATCACTTTGTGATTGAACGGCGAGGGATACAAACAGTGATTTGAGGTCCTCGAGTTCATTCGTAGCAAAAGCTCTGTTAATTGTGATGCATTTTCGAATTAGTGGAAGTTCGTAATGAGGATGTGTATGGATACGGAGGCGCGTGAACTGACCTGGTGGCGGAAGTGAAACGAGGATCGTTGGTCGCCGACTGACCGTTTCCCATTGCGGTTAGTTGCCGGTGGTTTTGGTGATGAGTTGTGTGATTTTACATTTAAGGGTCATATGCTCCGGGAGGTAGGGAAGGGAGGAGGGAAGTCCTGCCCCGGCTTTACGACGCAGCGAAGGGTCGCTGATGGTTTTTACATTTTACAGGTGGCGTATTCATAATTTGGGCCGTAAGACTATATTGGTCAACAGATTGAATTACCCACGCAGCCCAGTAGCTCAGGTGTGGTCATGGCCCGCTTTAAACATCAACGGTTGAATTTATACTCCCTCCGTCCCACCGATCTTAAGAAAAGTTTCTATTTTGTGCGTCCCGCTAATCTTAAAAAATCCCAAATTAGAAAATTTTTATTATTTTTATACTCTTTCTACCCCACTCATTTTCTCTCCTACTTTACTTTTACACTCACAACATTCTCTCTCCTAACTATTCATCCCACTCATTCTCTCTCCTATTTAATTTTTCACACTCACAACACTTCTTCCACTCATTCTCTCTCCTAATACTATAATAATATTCCTTAATTCCCGTGCCATTTCAAAATTTCCAAAGATCACTGGGACGGAGGGAGTATACTCTAATGAATAAGTAATAATCAGTTAAATTACAAGGGGTTATTTGACAGGGCAATTACTAATGATCCTGATCCTGATCCTCCTGATCCTGATCCTGATCCTGATTCTAATGAAATCAATCAACTAATCCATGAAATATGAGAATCGATTATCAGGTCCATTGCCTACATATGGACACGCGTGTCTATTATAAAGTTCAGAAACTACAATTATGTCACCGGTTAAAAGACACTTATGTCACTCAAAAAATTGATGAAAATTACGCTTGTGTCACTCAGTTAAATGACATGGACGTGTGCTAGAAGGAATTTCATCTCTATGTCTGCATTTTCTCTCTCCTCTTTCTTTCTCTTTCTTTTTTTTCCCTCAAAATTTTAAATTGAAATATCTTAAGATCTAGAAATCAAAAAAAGAAAAAAAATCTGAAACCACCGTTGTTTTCGTATCGTTAATACGAATCAAACTAGTATCATCAACATATAATCTGGAGCAAATTTGAGAAGTTCACATTTGTTACAAAGTTCGCAGTTGCTTTTGATAAGTTCACAGTTATTTTTTATATTTGTTCCAATAACAATTAAGAGAAGTTCACAGTTGTTTTAACTAAATTCATAATTTCTGCATGAAAATGACTATTATTTACTTAATTCACATATTTTTTTAGTTAAGTTCACATTTGTCTTAGTTATAGTTCACAGTTATTTTTAGAATTTTATAGCCTTTATTTTTGCAATTTTATGAGATTATTTGACCTATTTGTTAAGTTTACTGTTGTTTTTTGTTAAGTTCACAGTTGTTTTAGTCCTTTATGGCCTCTATTTTTGCAATTTTATGGGATTATTTGACATATTTGTTATGTTCACAGTTGTTTTTCTTAAGTTCACTGTTGTTTTTTGTTAAGTTCACAGTTGTTTTAGTCCTTTATGGCCTATATTTTTGCAATTTTATGAGATTATTTGACATATTTGTTATGTTCACTGTTATTTTTTGTTAAGTTCACAGTTGTTTTAGTCCTTTATGGCCTCTATTTTTGCAATTTTATGAGATTATTTGACATATTTGTTATGTTCACAGTTGTTTTTACTTAAGTTCACTGTTGTTTTTTTTTAAGTTCACAGTTGTTTTAGTCCTTTATTGCCTCTATTTTTGCAATTTTATGAGATTATTTGACATATTTGTTATGTTCACTTTTGTTTTTTGTTAAGTTCACAATTGTTTTAGTCCTTTATGACCTCTATTTTTGCAATTTTATGAGATTATTTGACATATTTGTTATGTTCACAATTATTTTTACTTAAGTTCACTGTTGTTTTTTGTTAAGTTTACTGTTGTTTTAGTCCTTTAAGCCTCTATTTTTGCAATTTTATGAGATTATTTGACATATTCCATCAAATTTCATAAATATATGTTCAGTTAAAATTCCTTAAAATAGTTGAGTAGTCAAAATGCGACATTTATAATGGGACGGAGGGAGTACTAACCATGGGTAAGTTATTTACTAAACAAATATTTCATTCATCACTAAAAATGAATGTTGATTAAAAAAAATTTATTTTCAATAAAAAGCATTTTTTTATAATTACCTTTTCCTTTTTTCTTTCTTTATTTACTAAGTTTTAAGGTCAACTAGCTACACACAACAATGTATACTAGTTTTATGTCGAGTCAACTCCGATCTATCTCAAATTAAACAATTTTTTTTGGGGATGATTAAGAAAAAGTAAAATAAAATAAAGGTGTTTTGACATGGCATCTCTAAACAGGGATGGTAAAAATATAGAAAGAATATGATAAAAGAACTGGTGCTCTCCTTCGCCTACCCTTTATCCAGAAAGTTCTACAACAACCTTTCTACACTACGGACTTGCTATACAAACTGATAAAGGAGTGTGAATCAACGCTCGACCGTCTCTTTGCCTTGACCGAAATCCCAGCTGATGAAGATGAACCCTCCAGCAGGTTAGAGAAAATCGAAAAATAATTTGAAAATCAAACATTAAAATTTGATGGCAGCCTTGAGCTCATCATGTTCTTCAACAAATTTAACCTATGTTTCATCCCAATTCAAAAACCCTAAATCTCACTTCTCAATCATCCCTCAAGCTTCATTCAGTTTAAATTCCCCTTCTTCATCGTCAAATGATTGGGCCAGCGATATGCAAACAACTCTTGAAGCTCGCCGAAAATTTGTTGTGCCAGATCATGTGTTTTTATAGCTAGTGAGTGAGAGTGCTTGTTGAGGTCTGGTTCAGGACCGGTTCAAAAACACGTTTCTTAGAAAAACTCGTTTTCATAAGATTTATTCCTAAAACTGACATTTTTTATCACAACACGTGACAATTTTTAACACTAACACTGCGAGCACTCTTTAACACTATTACTGACACTAAAAAAAATACTACACTCATTACTGTCACTAAAAAGTGACAGTTAGTTACTAAAATGCATCACGAGTTTTGAATGAAGTTTCAGTTAATTACAAAAATGCCACATCGTTTTTTTAAAAACTAATTTTTTCTATGCATTAGGAAAAATGTGAAGATGACGCAATTACAGACCAACAGGCGGATGAAACGCAAGGGGCACGACTCGTGACCACAGGCACGAGTCGTGCTGATGATCACCGTGAGTGCAAGAAAAGGCACGAATCGTTTCACGAATGGGATGACAAGGGCACGACTCGTGCCCCTAGCACGAGTCGTGCTTTCGGCGAGAAAAAGTAAATCACGGCGTTTCCCGTTTCCTTTTCTTTCTTGGTTTATGTTTAGTAATTTATTTTGAATAGGTATCTTTTCCTTTTCTATTTTGTAACCATATATATTCAGAAGTTGATCAATGAAAAACACAAGTTTGGGAAAACCCTAAATTAAATTCCTACATGGTATCAGAGCGGTATCAAACACAAGTCTAAATCCATGGCGGGGAATGATGCTATCATCAACAATCCTCCTAAAATCAAATATAACTCTCCCTTTTACCTTGGTCCTCAGGATAGGCCAGGCAATTTTATTACTCCTACTCGTTTCAATAGTGAAAATTATGATGATTGGGCCAGCGATATGCAAACAGCTCTTGAAGCTCGCCGAAAATTTGGTTTTCTAGATGGTACGATTACTGAACCTGTTCTTCCTTGCACTATCTCTGATTGGAATACTATTCATGCCATGTTGATTTCTTGGATCTTGAATACTATTGAATCTTATGTTAAAAGCACTCTCTCAAAATTTAGAGATGCTAAACGTTTATGGGATTCTCTAAAAAGCCGATATGCTGTGGTTGATGGCCCACGTATTCAACAATTGAAAGCATCAATTGCTCGGTGTGAGCAAACTAAGGGCATGTCAGTGGCCACATACTTTGGCAAATTAACTGGCTTGTGGGAAGAACTCCATAGTCATGAACCTTTAATCAATTGCACCTGCTGTAACAACCGCACGGCTGCTCAACAACATGCGGATCGCAGAGAGACAGGCAAGCTTCACCAATTTCTTATGGGTCTAAATTCCGAGTATCATGCTTATACTCGCACCAATATTTTATCTATGGATCCTCTTCCTGGCCTTGACCGAGCATACAAATTGGTGGCTCAAGATGAGCGGGTTCGTATTGCTAAACCTGTTGTTGAAGATGTGGTTAGTTTTGCTCTTCGTGCCTGTGGAACCCGTAGTCGTGATAACCCTGATAAATCTCATCTCACATGCAGTCATTGTAAGAAGACAAGTTATGATCATACCACATGTTTTGAATTGCATGGATATCCTACTTGGTGGCTTGAGCAACACAACAAATCCAATGCTCGTGGCAGTGGTCGTCCGCAAAATGGCCGAGGCAGGGGTTCTTCTCGCAATAGCACTGGAACTATAACAACACCTGATCGCGCCCTCATATTCTTTTGTTGGTCTTTGCCGCGTCGGAGCTCCTTCGTCGCCGCTTCTTCATCATTCACAACGTGGCAAGGCTTTGGCAAGCCTCGTCGGTAATTCTCAAATCTCAAATGATCGTCTCCATGGTAAGTTTGATGCAACTTCATGGATAATTGATACAGGTGCTTCAAATCATGTAACTGGAAATGCCTCATGTCCCTTTAATTCTCGGACTATACCGACTTGTCCAGTCAGTTTACCTGATGGGTCATCCGTATTGGCTCATACAGAGGGATCCATTCGTCTGACGGACACCATTATCCTCTCTCATGTTCTTTTTATTCCAAACTTAAGCTGCAACTTAATTTCTGTTTCACAACTTTCTGACGATATTCACTGTACTGTCCAATTTAACTCCTCTATGTGTGCTATACAGGACCTGTCGAGGAACATGATTGGAATGTGTGTTAGGCGGGATGGACTCTACTACTTTCGCGGCACATCTTCAGCATATAATGTTTCTGTTACCGGATCTCCTTTTGTGTTGGAGCTGTGGCATAATCGCTTGGGACACCCTTCCGAGAATGTAGTAAAGCTTCTTCCCTCAGTTAGTATTACTTCTGATAGTTTACATAAGCTTTGTGATACTTGTTTTTGGGCTAAACAGTCTAGAGATAGTGTTTCTGTTAGATCATAAGTCCATTAGAATCTTTGAGGAGGTACATTGTGATTTATGGGGTGCATACACTCATTCTTCTTCTTGTGGTGCATGGTATTTTTTAACTTTGGTGGATGGTTTTTCCCAAGCTGTCTGGGTTTATTTATTAGTTGATAAAATAGAAGTTTTTCGTATGTTTATGGCTTTTATTGCAATGGTAGAATGTCAGTTTTCTCAGAAGATCAAAGTTGTTCAATCGGATAATGGTACCGAATTTAATTGCATGCTTGATTATTTCTTCTCTTCTGGCATTCTTTTCCAAACATCTTGTGTTAGTACCCCACAACAAAATGGTAGAGTCGAGCGGAATCTGAATGTAGCCCGAGCGCTTAGATTTCAGGCTCATCTACCTATTTTCTTTTGGGGAGAAGCAATTCTCACTGCTGCTCATTTGATTAACTGGACTCCTACACCCCTCTTAGGTAATATGACTCCCTAGGAGGTGTTGTTCGGAAAATTGCCTTTCTTTGACTCTCTCCGAGTCTTTGGTTTCTTGTGTTATGCCCATAATCAAAAGGCCAAGGGATATAAATTTGCTAGTCGTAGCCGAAAATGTATCTTTGTGGGTTATCCTCTAGGCAAAAAGGGAAGGAAATTGTTCGATCTAGAGACAAAAAATTTTTTTGTCTCTCGGGATGTGAATTTTTTTGAGACATTTTTTCCTTACAGTGACTCAAATTCGGTACCTCATGTCCCAGATTCAGTTGAGCTCATTAACCAAGAGGCTGATTTTGTCTTTTTTGATTATCCGGATATGGAAGATATTGCCTCTGCTTCTGTGGTACCTGAAGATATTTCTGAGCCTGTTCCTATAGTTTCTACGGCACTACAAGAATCAGGGTTTTTAGCCACGATTGTCGGACCGTGGTAAATAGATATAAAACCGTGGCTAATAGTATTTACCACAGTTTTGTCACGTTTTTACGTCCGAGGCTTTTGTGAGCGTCGCTTATACTGTTCTACGTTTTCTAAACCGTGACAAATAGTATTTGCTACGGTTATGGTCACGGTTAAAAACCGTAGCACAATAAGTGTGATATATGTTATTTTTTTATTTGTCACGGTTGTTGTGACATTTTTTAAACCGTGACAAATAGTATTTTTTATTTGCCACGGTTGTCTTGACATTTTAAAAATGGTGCAATTTGTATTGCTTGTGACAATTTGGAACCGTCACAAAAGTTATGTGCGACATATAAATTATTATTTGTATTGGTAATTAACGTGGCAAATGATACCAAAATGTGTGTTTTTCATATTTGTAACACAATTCAAAACTGTGATATATAGACTTTTTTTTTAATTATAAAACCTAGTGTACTATATATTCATTGTAATACATTTCGTAGCAATAAAAGAGTTAAATGACCATTTTAACCGTGCATAAATTTCCATAAAAATCCACAAACGGTGATACAAGTGCTTAAATAAAAATACTAAATAATTCATTCTAGTAAGTCAAATCTAACAACTATTTATAAACATTTGCTACTATTAAGCATTTGTCTGAAGTAAAACATGTACAAAAGTGTAATCATGGCCATAATCTAGTCTAAAACATCAAAGTTTTGAAGTTAAAGTTGATGTTGATGTTGAAGATCAAAGAGACATCATCAAGGCTCCAATCCTGTCATGCGTATACAGAAAGGCAAATCTTCATAAATAAGTGAATGCTTGCTGTTGACTAGCACCATCAGTGGACTTCATTTCAGATTCCTCAAGATCATTCAATTTACCATTCCCAAGTAAGTCCGCATCACCATCTGAGTCTTCATAAATTTGAAAGCAAGTATAGATGATGAATGTCAATGATGGGGCAGCGAACATCATGCTACAACCATGATACAGATCTACTCCCAATTGCAGATCAAATGCATGTATACATGCGGTTACAGTGAGGATGAAGATGAAGTGGCTAACATGTCTATTATCAATTGTCATTCTGTGTTTAATGCTTTCTGTGCAGATATAGAAGATGAATTTCTGAAAAATCCTTGGATGTGGTCTCAGTTGTGAACACATCTGGTGTCACATCTGAACTGAAGCCGAACTGTTTCTCTGTAAAAGGAGATTCAGATGATGAAGATGAAGATAGGGACATCCCCTATGAGGAACTTTTTGCCACATACAAGGAGCTCCATACAGATTGGATGAAAAGATTGGACAAGATTGAGGTACTTGTTAAGGTAAATAAATCTCTTTCTGATAAATTGGCTGCTTGTGAAGATGAAAAAGCTGTACTTTCAAAGGAAAATGATGTTCAAAAAGATACCATTGCCAAACTTGAAGTTCTTGTGACCAAAAGAGAAGTTGAGCTTGAGAAATTCAAGAATGAATGTGGGAAAGCCGAGAGTACTTTTACCAAGTTAAATAAAAGTAAGATGAAAATGGAAGAAGCTTTTACTATGGGTCAACGTAACAAAACTGGTCTGGGTTTTGAAACTGGTAATTTTGTAAAGGAGGGAAGTGAGGCTTCTACTTCAAAAGGTATGGAAAAACAAGTTTTTAAAGAAAAAATCCTTTTGAGTGAGAAAAGACCTAGGAAGAGACACTATATATGTCACTACTGTCTACCTCCTGGTCACATTAGACCCTTCTGTTACAAACTGAAAGCTGATAAAAAATCTGGATACTTCAATCAACCTCAGATGTGTGAGAAGATGTATGCACATCCTAACACACATCCTGGTAATCTAAGACCTCTGCAACCCAAAAAGAAAAATGTAAAACAGTGGGTGGCCAAACCAATTGCCACCTGTAATGTTGTTTACTCTTCCCTCAAGAGTACTGTCTCTGGCTCTTGGTATTTTGATAGTGGGTGCTCTAGGCACATGACTGGAAACCAAGCAGTCCTTCTAGACTATGAAGTGATTAATGGAGGGAAAGTAAATTTTGGTGGAAGTGCTCAAGGAAAGATTGTTGGAAAAGGAACCCTAAATGTTAAGGGTCTCCCAAAATTGCATAATGTGTACCATGTGGAAGGCTTGAAAGCCAACCTAATAAGCATCAGTCAACTGTGTGATGATGATCTTTATGTGAAATTTGATAAGCACTTGTGTGAAGTGTTTGATAAGGATAATACCTGTGTGTTTACTGGTCCTAGATCTGCTGACAATTGTTACCAATTTGGTGACAATCTTTCTTGCCTAAGCTCAAAAGCTAATGATGTCAATCATGGCACCAAAAATTAGGGCATGCTAGGCTGTCGTAGAACTCGGAAGAACTTCAAAGGCTCAAGCTATTAAAGGCCTCCCTAAACTGAACTTCAAGAACCCTGATGTCTGTGGTTCATGTCAAAAGGGAAAGCAAACAAAAGCATCACATAAAAAGGTCCAACAATGCTCCACTTCTAGGTGTTTAGAAATGATTCATACTGACTTAATGGGACCTATTGAAGTAGAAAGCTTTGGTAGGAAAAAGTATGTCTTTGTGTGTGTTGATGATTATTCTAGGTACACTTGGGTAATGTTCTTAAGAGAAAAGTCAGAAACAATTGGAGAATTCAAGAATTGGTACAAAAAAGTTAGAAATCTGTATGGTCTTAAGACTGTGAGGATTAGGTCTGACCATGGCACCGAATATGAGAATCAAATGTTCACCAATTTTTGCAATTCTAAGGGAATCACTCATGAGTTTTCTGCACCAATCACCCCACAGCAAAATGGAATTGCTGAAAGAAAGAATAGAACTTTGCAAGAAATGGCTAGGGTCATGTTAAGTTCTAAAAACTTGTCCAAGAAATTCTGGGCAGAAGCTTTGAACACTGCCTGTCACATTGACAATAGATTGTTTCTAAGGATTTGTAGCACTGTCACTCCATATCAAATCCTCCTTGGAAAGAAGCCAACTGTGAAATATTTTCATGTGTTTGGATGTGTTTGTTATATTCTCAATGATAGAGAATATCTGTCCAAATTTGATTCAAAGAGTGACAAAGCAATTTTCATGGGCTATTCCACTAATAGTAGAGCTTACAGAGTTTTTAATCTCAAAACTAAGACCATTATGGAATCTGCTAATGTTATTTTTGATGACTCACTTGATCTTAACCTCAAGATCGCCGAGGATGATGTTTCAGTTGCTTACCGGATCGGAAAGATACGTAAACAAAGCCGAGAACCAACAGATGCCGTTAGTACCGAAAACCAGTGAACCTCGATAAGGATGTAACCAAGGATGTGGACACAACCGCTTCCACATCCGAACCCACATCTGCCTCCCACATCCACTCAAAATCCCGTAACCGAGGATAGTTCCTCCGATTCGATCAGATGATGCTCCGTGGTTAATGTGGATGGGTGTGTGGATAGATCAAAGGATATTGCTTCAAAAATCCAGAAAAACCACCCCACTTCACAAGTTGTTGGAGATGTGCATGCTCAAGTGAGAACTAGACAAAAGGACAAAGTGGACTATAGAAAGATGGCTGGTTTGTGGAGTTGCTATTCAGCATACTCCCAGGTAAGTTTTTGCTGTTTTGTTTCTAAGATTGAACCTAAGAATATTGCTGAAGCATTGAAAGATACTGACTGGATTCTTGCTATGCAAGATGAGTTGATTCAATTTGAAAAGAATGAGGTGTGGACTCTTTTCCCTAGACCCTCTCATGGTAATGTCATAGGAACCAAATGGATTTTCAAGAACAAAACTGATGAGCAAGGTGTGATCATTAGAAATAAAGCTAGGTTAGTTGCTCAAGGTTATACTCAAATTGAGGGAATTGATTTTGAGGAGACATTTGCTCCTGTTGCAAGGATTGAGTCCATTAGGCTTCTGTTAGCCATTGCTTGTTACCTCAAGATTACTCTTCATCAAATGGATGTTAAGAGTGCTTTTCTCAATGGGATATTAAATGAGGAAGCCTATGTTGAACAATCTAAAAGCTTTATGGACTCCAAGTATCCTAACCATCTGTATAAGCTGAAGAAAGCTCTGTATGGGCTAAAGCAAGCCCCTAGAGCTTGGTATGGTAGGTTGACTGACCATTTGCTTCACCTAGGATTCAAGAGAGGTGAGGTTGACAAAACATTATTTGTGATGAAAAATAAAAAGGAGATTCTTGTGGCACAAATCTATGTGGATGATATTGTGTTTGGGTCAAATTCTGATCTTATGCTGGCTGAGTTTGTGGATAGCATGACTTCCACATTTGAGATGAGTATGGTAGGAGAGTTGAACTTTTTCTTAGGCCTTCAGATCAAACAGTTCAAAGATGGCATGTTCATCTCACAGTCTAAGTATGCCAAGAATCTTGTGAAAAAGTTTGAGCTTGAACACTCTTCACATCAAAGAACCCCAATAGGATCTTCCTAAAAGCTAAGTCATGATTCAGATGGTGAGAGTGTTGATCAAACCCTTTACAGAAGTATGATAGGAAGTCTGCTATACCTCACTACAAGTAGACCTGATATTATGTACAGTGTGTGTCTCTGTGCAAGATACCAAGCCAACCCTAAGGTGTCCCATCTTAAAGCCTTGAAAAGAATCATTAGATATGTAAGTGGGACTGTGAACCTAGGTCTGCATTACTCTAAGAAAGCAAACACCAATTTGGTTGGGTACACTGATTCTGATTGGGCTAGAAATAGTGATGATAGAAAGAGTACCACAAGTGGATGTTTCTACCTAGGAAATAACCTTGTGTCTTGGTATAGTAGGAAGCAGAATTGTGTGTCCTTATCCACTGCTGAGGCTGAATATGTTGCCCTTGGGAGTTTCTGCACACAACTGCTTTGGATGAATCAAATGTTAAAAGATTATGGATTGAATAGCAAAGTTTTGACTGCTTTTTGTGATAACAAAAGTGCCTTGGACATATCTAAAAATCCTGTCCAACATTCTAGAACAAAGCACATTGATATTAAACATCATTTCATTAGAGATCTTGTAGAACAAAAAACTGTGTGTCTGGAATTTGTTGGGACTGAAAATCAATTGGCTGATATATTTACAAAGGCATTAAATTTGGAGAGATTTTCCTCCTTGAGGAAGTCTCTTGGTTTGTGTGATATCTAAGGTTGTGAGCACAAATGTGTCTCACATCCTCTAACACATTTGTATATTAGATTAACTGAAAAAAAATCAAAAATCAAAAAAAAATATATCATGCATTAGCACGAAATTTCTCAGTGTGGTCACTTGTGAGTCTTCATCTTTGTCATTATTTTTGATCACTTAATTGTGAGCACTTCCTGTTCATGTCACCTTTTGGTGACTTGATATAACCTTCCTAGGTATCTCACAGTGGGTGCTTTAAAAAAAATATATATGTGAGAAACAGCTGCTTCACCCTTAGTATGAAGCCAGACCATTGTGATCAAGTGATTTTCATAAGAAAACTTGAAGTCAAACTTGATAAGATCATTGGGAAAAAGGGCTATCTTTGGGATCAAGTAAAGTGAAAGCTACTCACAAAGCTAAAATCCACAACAAAAAATTGGTGGATGCATCCTAGAGGCTGTGCAGATTGGATTATTGCTCATTGACTTTTTGTGATCTAAATGTGTCCCCATATGTGACTCACATCCTATGCCACATCCATAAACTGAGTATATTTCCATCACCTGTGTGTTTGCATCATGCTAGGCATACTGCATTTTTAGGACATATAGGAGCTTTGTAAATATACTAGTTAATTAATTTTCTTTCTTAATTCATTCCTTGATTTTATAGTTTTTTTAATCTCCAATATCTTTCATGAAAGAAAAGGTGTGTATCATTCCTTGTTTGAAAAGGTTGGAAATTTCGAGTGAGATTCTGTTTTAAATAAAGATATGGCTGAACTATTTTTGTTTCCATAAAAATCTATCAAAATCTTGTTTTATTTTTGATCCCCTATTTCCTCGAAATTGGTTGTGTGTGGTAACCTCAAAGGTTTCTAGCCGTTGGAGGACTCTTAAGGAATTTGGGTTGTGTGAGACCTTTTTGGAGAAGGATTCCTAGTTTTAGTTGGAAAGGAGGAGCTGTGAGTATTTATGAGTCCTCACATCCGTCCCATCCCCCATAAACCCTTGATAAACCTTTTGTTTTTCCTTCTCCTTGCACACAATCTCACACACTTTGCATTAATTCCTTTCCTACTGTTCAACCTAACACAAATCTTCTGTTTAAATGGCCGATCATGCGAACATTCGTGAGGAAGACGTGCTTGACATTGAACCCCTTTCAATCGCCACTGCTGAAACTCCAGTTACCGCCAACCCTGTTATTGCTAAATTTCTTGCTGAAATTCCACCTCCATCTTCTTCGTCTAGCTCATCCAATGAACGATCTCCCTCAAAATCCCCTACATTGGAACCCTTGTCTGTTCCAACCGTTGCTGAAAACCCTAATGCTCCAACCTCTCCGGTTATTCCACCATCGGTTGTCGCCCATGTTTCTCCTCCTATAGAACCTTCTTCAACCAAGAAGAGGAAGCTTACTCCTGCTAAAGCCCAGAGCCATGCTGCGATTCCTGTGCCCCAACGTAATTTACGTCGATCGCATAGGGTTAGAAAATTGTCAGAAGCTGACAAGCTGAAGAACTTGAAGAAACCAGGTGGGAAGCCCTCTACTGCCATCACTCTTGAAGAAGAAGAAGAAGAAGAAGAAGAAGAAGAAGAAGAAGAAGAAGAAGAAGAAGAAGAAGAGGTAATTGCCCCTCTTGTTAGGACTAGGGCTCAAACTGCAATTCCCCCTCCCTCAGTCGTTGCTGCCCCTGTTATTACTCCTTCTGAAACTGTTCCCCATGTTGAACCCATTGATCCTGTTCCATCACCACCTATTGAGCCATCTGATCCCATTATCCCCAATCCTACTCCTACTCCTGTGGTTGATGCTTCTATTCCTATTGTTGATACTCCTGCCCCTGAGGCCTCAAATCCTGTTGAAGATTTTATTGTTTTTAGTGATGAAGAGCCTTTGGCTAATATTTTGATGGATTTTAGAGGGAAGAAAAAGGTCTCTGCTACTGACCTAGAGCCCCTTGAAGAAGAAGCCTATGAATCTGAGTCTAGCTATGACAGTGATGATACAGCCTCAGATGTCAACTACAAGCTAGGGAAAGATGACCTTGAACAAGAGAAAGAGGACCAAGAAAGGGATACCTCTTCTGGTGAAGAGACAGAGATAGAATCTGTCCAAGAGCAAGCTCCTGCAAAGGATGTGTCTGAAGATGTTGTAAGTACCCCAATCTGGATCACCCTCTTCCGAGTACACAGGAAACACCGCAGACTCACAAACGCAGTCTCGAAGACCTTTGACACTCAAAACCCTCAAAAACCCCAAGCCAAACCAAGGGAGGAACCTTTCTGGGATAAAAAGGGAAAAAAGGACCTCTTGAGAATTTTCAAAAAATTGGAAAAGCAAATAAGATCCGTACGGACCTCTTTGTTTTAATAATTACTGAATCCCCTTAAAGTCCACAATATTCCCTCAAATCCCGGGGAACATCATTACTGGAATGTATGGTTGGTCCGTATGGACCTCTTTGCATGCCTAGTTGGTCCGTACGGACCTCTTTGCAAAGGAGACATCATCATTCCAGAATATTCTCAATTATCACATATTCCCTCAAATCGAGGAAAACCAAAAAACTAGATTACCTAGAAGGTCCGTACGGACCTTCTTGCAATTTTCTGGCACTATAAATAGAGGGCTCCCCCTCCCTCATTTTCACACAATTCCCTCTTCTCTCCTCTCTTCCCAGCCGTCAGGCTCCCTCTAAGACCCTTCGGGGCACTCCCGGCCCCTTTCGAATCCTTCCGAGGCCTTTCGAGCCCCCTCGCGGTGCTCCGAAGCCTCCCCGAGCGCTCCCGCGCTGCCCCGAGGCACTCTCGAGGTACTCTGAGGCCCCTCATGGTACTCCGAGGCCTTGCCTGGTCTTTCTCGAGGCGTCCCGGCTCTTTCCGAGTCAAACCGGCGATCCCAAACCACGCCGAACCTCTGCCCGAATCCAACCAACGATCCCAAACCACGCCGAACCTCTGCCCGAATCCAACCAACGATTCCAACGCATGCCAAACCTCTGCCCGAGTGATCCCTGCGATCCCAACGCACGTTGAAACTCTGTCCGCAGACAACCGGCCCCTTTTCTGAAGCAATCCCTGTCCGTACCGAAACACTATTCCGACCTCAAACACTATTCCCCTGCGGAAGACAGACACGAACCAACATTGGTAAGGCTTCCTTCCTATACTATTTCAATACATTTCAATAAAGCAGTGTACAATGTAGACATCCGACACAACATGCATTTTTAAAAGCACATATACACACACACAACAGTTAAAGAATATTAGGGGTATCCGAAAGACTCGTTTTACGAGGCGACTCGGGTGAGCTCTAAGATTCTAATATTCTCTTCCCGAGGAGTCATCTGACCTCCGAACTCAAAAATTTCATCACACAACAAAAAAAACAGTTTATTTTTAAACTGATGCCCTTTTTCAATGTTTTGGGCTTAATAAAAATGGCATGGCGACTCTACAAGCAAAAACACGGCGAGACACCTCCCAACAAACGCGAAAAGCGGAATAAGCCAGATGTCGCGGCGCGAACGCGCTGCCTCTCGGATCCGGGCGACCTTCCCGAAAAAACGCGACGCAAACGAAAATGCGAGATGCACGGGGGCCCCTCCGCGCGCGAGCCGGATCCCGGGTAATTTCAGTTGGCGACTCCGCTAGGGACGTTTTGTTTTAAAATCTTTTTAAACAAAACAAAAGATTTTTAAA
Source organism: Adenophora triphylla var. japonica (assembly GCA_022495995.1). Classification (NCBI taxonomy): domain Eukaryota; kingdom Viridiplantae; phylum Streptophyta; class Magnoliopsida; order Asterales; family Campanulaceae; genus Adenophora; species Adenophora triphylla. The sequence continues at coordinate 111,006 of JAFEMH010001047.1, forward strand.
ACGATGATGAGGGTCAAACTTTCATTTTACCCCTTTCTTTAACTGTTGTGTGTGTGTGCATGTGCTTTACTTTTTTTTATTTTCACAAAAAAAAAAAAAATACAAAAAAATGCATCAATATACGTCTCGTGCATACATTTAAAATTCTACAAAACTTCGTTTTACTCGAAAAAGAATTTTAGAGATCGCACACTACGCGCATGCCGCTCGGTTACACCGCACACTACTCACAGCCGCTTCTGCTACACCGCACACTACGCTGCACAGCCCTTTGCCTCGGATACAATGCGCACTACAACCCTTAACCGGTGGTCTCGGTTGCGGTTCGTTTGGCCTTCCTACGCCTCTCGGACGCGCACGGGATCATTCCTAACATCCCATCCTAGCCAAGCGTCAACCCCGCATGTTTGAGTCTTGAGTCACACTCTGTCTGCGGACTCGGTTGGTTTTTACCCGATCAGTGTCATACGAGCTGGATACATATACCATGCCGGCCATTTTCTGAGTCGAAGCTCGGAACTCAAGATCCCTTGCGCAAGCAAAGCGATGAAAGGTCATGCTAAAATCTTGACCTGATCTTGATTTTCCGAAGCTACACCCAGACGATGTTCCGTCCCGGATATACATCCATGCTCACATGACACCATGTCATCAAGCCTTTAATACGTCGGCCATCACGATACGACCCAGCCAACGCCTAACATCCTAGATCCCTTGCACAAGCAAGGTAAAGAGAGGTCATGCCGAACTCTCGACCCGATCTTGACTCAGGTGCCGGCTCGGCTCACTATTCACATGGCTAACGCATTAAAACGAACATGACAGGCTCGGTCCTTAGGTTCGGTTTTTTCTTTTAGGCCGGTGGAAACCGCTTGCCCTATAGGACCCTCACCCGGGGCTGTCCACCCAGGATCTAGCACAGTTGCGAAAAATAAGAGCAATCTTTTCCAACCTACCTAGGACTCTGAGAAAACACGTTTTAAGTAAATTAAAACAACAAAAAAAAAAAAAAACGGAAACCGCATGTCACGTGAGCTTTCCCCCTTTATCCAAAAGGCCTTCCCGTGTCAAAAACTTGCCCGTCACCCCCTCCAGCGAATCGAGAGTGGTTGAGAATACCCGGGAGCCGCCTTTTCAGTATCGAGGTCACAAGGTCTGACAGCCCTTCCAGTTCAACGGTCCGCACCGTCCGCTACTCCCCCATGACGGGATCAACAGATAACAGTGAGGGAAACGGAACTCCGCCACTAAGGAACCTCCAGACAATGGAGGAGGTGCTGCGAGCCTTCGAAACCATCAAGAAGCGCCAAGAAGAGCAGCAAGCCTGGATCGTAGACACCCCGCGTCTTCGAGGAACCGTTGCAGTTCCCCAACCTGATGGAACCTTCGTTCTCATAGAAGACGAAGAAATATCGGCTCCCCCGGTTTCTCAAAGCTACCAACAGGTCCGCCTCCGCCAAGCTACGAGATCCCAGCAACGCAAATCAGCTCTCGCTCAAAGCTCCCCTCAGGCGTCAGTCAAGCAGCTTCGACATGCCCGCCTCAGCATAGTCAGTTTCCCGGCTCTGCACATCAAGCTCAGTACCAACATCACACATACGTGCCGGCTCTGCCAGATCCCAATGCATCTCGGTATCCCCCAGGATTCAATCCTCTGCCTCTATATGAGCCTCGCAGCCATAACCAAAAATCCCCATGCCTACCAGGGACGGGCATCCCGAGCGGATATCCCGACATTTCAAACTTGCCACCTGCTAGCCTGCCACTTGGGGCTAACGAATCATTTCCCCAATTTCCAAATACAACCCTTAGCGGACCTGGCAATCACGCCCTCAACTTCAACACTCCAGGATATGGGTTGGTATATACTCAGCTACCTCCCCAAGACTCCCGAATGGCGATCCCATCAGCCAATCCACCTCCATCTTCGGTTTCCGTCCCCGAAAACGGTAACCCACCTCAACATGCCGATCCCCACATGGCTTGGCTGATCGAGCAAATGAAGGACATGCAAGGCAAGCTAGCCAGTTCTCAGAAGGACTCCCTCCTGCCCATTGATCCCAACAAAGTAGTCCCGCTCCCTCCGAAATTCAGGATGCCGGAAATGGAAAAGTTTGACGGGACAGAATGCCCAAAAACCCACATCGACACCTATGTCCTGGGTTTGAGAGCCAAAGGGGCAACCCCTCAACAGATGGCAGATCACTTTCAGCATTCTCTCAAATCCACAGCGCTAAGGTGGTTCCTCAATGTAAAGGCAGAAAATCGCTCCACTGTAAGTGCTCCAATTTGAGTTGTTAGTATTTTCGTTAGAAAATTAACGAAAGTTTTAACATTTCTAACATTTCTAACATTCCTAACATTCCTAACAAAGTGAGGGTAGATTGGGAATTGCTATTTAAAGATAAACCATGGAAAAGAATCAAAAAAGCAAAAGAAATGGTCAAAAACCCGAAATAGAAGTGGCTGAAACATTTTCTGGTTGCTTAATTTGAATTTTATTCTTCCTGTCCAAAGCCTGGAGCAGCATTTAATGAACAGTGCACGCTTACAGAGTCATCCGCGCGGATAGGTTTGTAAATTCCAGTTGCCTATAAATTGAGGCCTTCAGTCACAGAAATGAGGAGGAACAACACATTTTACAACTGCACCTTGGCGAAAAATAGGGAGAAAACAGTGGGAATTCACTTGAATTGCCACCATTTTCTCTTGAATCTTTCCCAAATCCCACTCACTCAAAACACTTTCAAATCACTCTCATACATACACTAACCCAAGCTCAAATCACCCTTTAGGAGGAGGATTAGAGAGAAAACATAGAGGACTTCATTGTTATCTACTTGTTTTCTCTTTGACCAACTCTAATCACAAATCCTAAACACATTCAAACCCTAAACACATTCAAGCCTTGGATCCATTCAAACACAAAAATCAAAAGAAGATAGGTATAACCTCCCTCTTCCTACCCTAAACCTCTTTCATCCATGCATGCATTTTCAAACTCCAAATTGTAGTTTGTTCATCTTCTTGCCCTAGATCCAAGAGGATCACCATGGAAGTTCATCTCCATGGATGATCCTCTACAAGGATCAACATTCTTTTCAAAGTATCTTTACTTACTTGCAAACACACTTTCAAAACCCTAAAAATCATTTTCATACACAAAATTTTTCTTTCAAAGGATAAAATTCCCCTTCCCAAGCAAATGAAATGCTTAAGTCCTAATGTACCCCAAGGATAGCTTGATATAGTAGATCACCACTAAAATGTTTAGTGATCACTAATCAAAGCTTAGGGAAATGGGGACAAGCATGGATGCCAAAACCCTTTTAAAATCATGTTTTTCTTCATGAGGAAGTTGCTGTCCAGTAGCCTTTCTCTAAGACCTCTGTCCATGGTCTAATTTTTTGGACACAGAATAACTTGGAATTTGGTGTTGACTACAAAATACTTTTTTTAGCCAACATTCAGAGATTTCCAGACATATTTTTACTTTATTTTTTTCGTGATTATAACTCCCTTTTTTGAATTATCTTTTAAAGGTCAGTTCATCAGTCTCTGGAAATTCAGATTTCATATCTGAGATTTCCAGAAGGTTTTGGTCCACCAAATCACCTCCAAATGGGAAAGTTCTTTTACAGAAACCTTATTTAAGGTGTTTTGAACAACTTTCATTCTCGGACTTATCCCAGATTCTGATATTTTTAAGCCCTTAAACCCATTTTAAAATCAAGTGTCCACTGCCTTTTTCATTCTGGCAGAAATGTTTTTCAACTTCAAAAATCTCTTGAGTATCAAAACTCAACCCAAAAATCACACCAAAAATCATGGGACTTATTCAAAGTCTAATAAAGAGTTCCCAATTTTTACTTTTCAGTTTCAACTTATTTTGGCCAAAACACACACACACACAAATGATTTTTAATGCTTGGAAGACTCATTTTACGAGGCATTCCGGGTGAACACTAACGTTCTTCCCGGCGTGTAACGTGACCTCCGAACCCAAATCTCTAATCTCGGGCATTTTTCAAAGTTTTGGCCCTTAAAACAAAAATGGCGTGGCGACTCCGTTTGATTTCAAAAAATCGGGTACACATCGTTACATCCACCTGGGATCAAATCAGCGAAATCTTCTTAGAGAAGTACCGCGCTAACCTTGAATGGGAAACCAATCGCCATGACCTGCAAGCCACCGAACAAAAGGATGACGAGCCTGTAGGTGAGTTCTACAAAAGATGGAACTGGAAGCTTAGCGAGATAATGGATCCGCTTTCCAAAGAGGAGCAAATGGACATCTTCCATTCCTGCCTCAAGCCATCTTTGAGGACCTTGATCAGCCATCATTTCTATCCAGATCTCCGTGCCATGGTCAATGCCGGAACAAAGTTTGAGAAGACTCTGAGTCTTCAGAAGACAACAGCAGCCCCTGCCTCGTCTTACCGCTATCGGACAAACCTGGCAACTTCAACTCCTGCCCCGAACAAAGGAAAAGAAGCAGCCAGAACGGTACACTACATCCAGAACGGAGCTCAAGTAAACCGCGATCAAGCAGCCCCAAGGAATAACAATCCCCCTCGCTTCCCACAGTTCCAGCATTTCGACAATCTCGAAATGCCCCTGGGTCAAGTATTTGAAGCTTTGGTGAAGCGAAATCTTCTCAAACCTCTCGAGAATTTCCAACCAAAGACTCCCAAACCCAACATGGATATGAGCAAGCACTGCGCCTTCCACAACTACCCCGGCCACACCACCGACAATTGCTTCGTACTAAAGGTGTGGTCCAGGGCTAATTGAAGAAGGAAAGTTGGAACGCCCCGTGGCCCCAATACCATCGGAAATCCATTCCCCCAAACGATAGGGTGAACTCAATAGCCTTTGACGAAACTCCAAGCGAGAGCGCACCCCCGCAATTTACGAAACCGTCGCATCTTTGTCTCGCTATGACTGGGAACGTGAATCCAGAGTCAAAAGGTCTCGTGACCGGGAATCCAGACAAGAACACCCAAGGGCAACTGTCTCCCTACGATCTTTGCCCCGACCAAGGCATACTAATGGATGGATCGAACGCTCCCCAGAGGAGACTGAGTCAAATGGTAGCACAGGAAGCGGTCTAGCCTTCACAGACAATGACTTGCCGATATGTGAGAATCGACACAACGAAGCCCTCTTCATCCTCATAAAAATAGAGATGTTCTTCCTCCCAAACGTCTTGATTGATAACGGCTCCGCAGTCAACATCATCGCTTTGAGCACCCTGAAACGACTCCGTATCGACCGCTCCCTGATAAGGCCTTCACCCCGGGTAATCCGAGCCTACGACTCCACTGCACGACCAATCATAGGAATCATCAATCTGAGGATCCAATTCGATGCACAACTGGAGTCGGTAGAGTTCCAAGTCGTGGAAATCAAACCAACCTTCTCTGCCTTGCTGGGATGACCTTGGATACATCAAATGAAAGCAGTATCCTCTACTCTTCACCAATGTGTGAAATTCATCAATGCCAATGGAGTGATCGAGGTGATCCGCGGAAGCAGTACAATGGCAAGCGCTTGGCCGGCAAGCTACGACCCAGAAGAAGGTCCCGACATGACCGAATACTCTTCTCCAGATGAGTCTCCAATCCTGTCCCGCTACGAAGTGGATCCCTACATCCACGCTCTAAGCCGTGACGAGCTAGAAATCGAAGAGCTCATGGGTCAAGACGACAACTCTGACATATGCGACTGCGAAGAATGCTTAAGAGAAGATCAAGAGATAGACGCCCAGATGGAGATTGACCGAGGAGTAGACCCTTACTTCGCTGAAAACCCTCTTGCAAACTGGCTCATCACCTATCCACCGGTACCAGACAACCCTTTGGCCGACACTCTCGGATCTCACGGGGACAGCCATCACAGCTTAGTCCAATTCAACATCCCGATGTCAGGCCTAGATGAACAGTGGCGCAACCTCCTCCAGGGTCTAATCAGGGAAGGAGAGATAACCCGCCCCCTCGAATCAGACATTGTAAATGTCGTCCAAGCAAAGATCCCAGATAAAGAGGCGGATTCTATGAAAATGATCAACATCAGCAAGAATCAACTCCGAATCAGCGAATGCTTCGCCCTCCTGGAAGTAGCCCTCAACAATTTCTACTGTCCAGGACCCCCAAAATCTAGTAGCAACACCAATGGAGGGACATCATCAGAGGAGCAACCAAATACCTCCGTGATCTGGTTTGAAATCGAACCACATGCAAGCTATTTTCCGGGAATCGTGCCAACTGAGGATTGGTCACCAAGGCCATTGCCACTCCCTTTAGAGCTACAGCCTGCCCAGAGTAATGAAGCCTGGTTCAATCCCTCGTCGCCCATAGTCTAGCTTCGAGTCATGTTGTCTGTGAATTCATGTCTTTCGAGTCATCTGATGGCTCTACGCCGGAAGATCGTGAGTCCATAATCAACAATGTACAATCTTTACGCTTTCAATAAAAGGTCCGACCTTTCTAGAATATCCTTTCATTGCATCTTTAACAACTGATGAATTAACTAACACACAACCGTTAATCACAATTCATCTAAACGAAAGAAGCAAGCACATTAATTGAATAAATGCATCAAGCAAACATTTAAGCATGTCATCAAACGAGAGAAAAACCGGGCCCAAGCTGCCGAGGAGGTTTTAATCACAGCGATTTGCGAAATTGCTGAAGAGCCAAAGAGACGCCAGTCCAAAGCCATTTCAAAGACGACTGATCTTCCAATACCTCAAGAACGGGAAACCGCCTTCATGAACGAGAAAGGCCAACACGGGAAGGGGTCAAGGCCAAGAGCATCATGGCCCTAAAATGCCTCAGCTCCCACTTCGTCATCCTTGGGGACATGCTGTACAAAAAACGCTACCAAGGACCACTCCTACGCTGCATCAGCCAAGAAGAAGCAAGCGAGTTCATGAACGAAGTCCACAATGGGGCTTGCGATCCCCACATGAACGCCAGAGCCCTGATGCAAATCATTCTCAGAATGGGCTACTACTGGATCTCCATGGAGACAGACTGCATCCACTTTGTCCGAAGCTGCGACAGGTGTCAACGGTTCTCCAACCTCAATCACCTACCCCCTCACGACCTCTACTGCATGACTACACCCTGGCCCTTTGCCACATGGGGAATTGACGTCATCGGGAAAATTGCTCCGCCAGCAAAGAGCGGCCACGAAGTTCATCTTAGTAGCCATCGACTACTTCACCAAATGGGTCGAAGCCAAGTCTTACAAGGTGCTCACCTCCAAGAAAGTCGCGCATTTCCTCAGGGAAAACATCATCTGCCGATACAGCATCCCGAACGAGGTCATATCAGACAACGGCTCCCACTTCGAAGGGGAATGCGACGTATTGCCGGCCGAATTCAAGATCACACGCCACAAGTCTTCTCCCTACCGGCCACAAACAAATGGCGCCGTAGAAGCAGCAAACAAGACTCTCGAACGGATCATCCGGAAAATGACCACCCGAGGATGGGATTGGCCTGAAAAGCTGCACCTTGCACTTTGGGGCTACCGAACATCAGTCAAAACGGCCACAGGAGAAACTCCATTCGCCCTGACATACGGGATGGAAGCAGTCCTTCCCATTGAATTGGAAATTCCCTCGCTCACAGAGTCTTTGCTTTGGAAAATGACATCAACGAAGTCGAATGGCTCCGGAGCCGACACGACGAATTGGCTCTGCTAGACGAGCGACGACTAAAGGCCATGGAACACGTCTGAGCCTACCAAAGCAGAATGGCTAGAGCTTTCGACAAGAAATTCAAATCCCGAGACATCAGGGAAGGCAACCTTGTACTCAAAGAAAAACCTCCCACTCGAACCAACCCACTGGGAAAATGGGAACTAACATGGATCGGCCCTTTCGTGGTTCAAAAGATCTTCTCCGGAGGTGCCATGAAGCTGACAGACCTAGACGGCAATCCATTCATGAATCCAGTCAACGGAAGCAAACTCCGCAGATACTTCGCCTAAAGAAGAACAATTGTGCATCTCTTGGCACTCCATGTAGTGTCGAACTACGCAGACCTGAGCCCTCTAGTCTGGGGGAATGTAGGCAACCTTAATTGGTCCGGTCTAAAAACACACAAAAGGTCAAAAGTTTGAATGTCGATCAAGACCTCCATCAAGCTACGCACTTTTCAAGAGCACGCCCCCAACGTCACCTTGACCAAGTCAAACGACGGCGGCAACATCAAAGGACATCTGGAGGTCACTCAACGTCAAACGACTGACCCATGTCTACTTCCAAGCCAGGGGCTTGTCTTCGCCCTCACGCGCTTCAAAAAAAAAAGAGCTCGAGCAAGGGCTCACAAAAAAAAATATAATAAAATAAAAAAAAAGAAGCTCAAGCAGAAGCTGCGAAATTGAGGTCAAGAGCCCGACGCCAACAAACAAGAGGCAAGGAAGCTACGGAAATGATCGTCAAAACGACTTGTCAGGGGATCATTCAACCTCTCAGCCAAGCACAAAGCCCAAGCAAAGGGATTGCCGTCAAGGACCGAGTGCTTCGGTCAAATGCAACAGAAAAGTCCAAAGATGGACGCCGTCAAGGTGCACAAAAGAAACAAAAAGCGAACAAGAGATCTTGCGTCTCGACAAAGCTTTAAAAGTAAATCACAAATCACTAACGGTTACAACATTTCTTGATGAGTTCAAGCACGGTCTACTCTCAAATTCACAACATGCTAAAAGACAGCTTAATACATTTAACAAATAATGTGTTTGCAAATGCAATGAATGGATACCTAGGAGGTCATTCCGCGCCATCTGCGCTTGTCCCCTCGCCATTCTTCCCTTTCTTCCCTCGTCCCCGGCGAGTCTTCTTTCGCTCCACGCGAGCCAACTCTGCGTCTCTCAGTCCGAGATCAGGGGTCCTCCCCGTAGAGTCAAACAATCCAACAGCTCTCAGGGCTTCATTCGCCCGTGCTTCGGCTCGGATCTCCTCCCTGCGAGTCTGCAAAAGAGGACCTCTCCCCGTCAGTCGGTCAACTCTGGTCTCGTAGTCAAACAAAGTGTCTCCCGTAACATCCTGAGGGTCAGACCAGGCTTCGGCACTCCTAAGGCAATAGCTACTACGGCAATCGGGCCCCAGAATCGCTCCACGCCTGCTCCCCAAAGCCACTTGGGACTGCCCAACACGCTGCTCATACCAAGCCAGTGCGGGTCGTCAATACGACACTCTCCCGACGTCTAAGGAGCGCCACCTGAGGAAAGCGGAGTACTTCCATACCCTCGAGAAAATACGAAGAGCACACAGCGGCCATACAAAGAGGAACTACCTCCGCGGTAGCAAGGTCATCCCGGCCAACAAAGGCTCTGCTTCATCCCAAGCTTAGGAAACAAGCAACGGAATATAGAAGGAGGACCAAGACAAACCGGGAACTCGACAACATAGGACCCTTCTGAAAGGCCCTCTAGTCTCGATACCCCGGTGCGGAACCCACCAGCGGATCGATGCGTACCAAGGCTGTGCCATCCATCTCCCGGGCGGGTGATCCATATCAATACAAGGTCGCCGAGCAAGCGACCACGGGCTAAACGACGTCGGAGCCTCGGGCATGGCCTGAAGTCTCTCTCGCGGCCACAAGGTGAGCAAAGCGGGGCTTCCCCTCTCTCATGAACCGATCCCCGGTCGCCGGACGGTCGATACCATGAAGAGTCTCCCCCGGCACCAACGGGACAATATCCTCTCCCGGCTCTGCGGTGCCCAACCACATCTAGCAAAGCGCCATTGCAAACACGAGGAGGCGACCATGAAAAGCGTCGCTATCACGCACAAGGCGAATGCATCCCACGAGACATCACTCTCATCATCAACCATGAACCGCTCAGGCGGCGTAGAAATGTCAATATGACCCGAATCAAGGATCATGCCTGCACTTCTTTCAACGAAGTTCGAAGAAAGCACTGCAAGCTTCACGCTCACGGCGCCACCAATCGAAAGGAAGCGAGATGGCCTCCACCTCAGGTCCTCCAATCAAAGCCCGAAAATCCTCGAAGGTGGGCACTACCTCGTTGTAGGAGAAGCAATACACATGCCTCCTAACATCCCAGAACTTCGCGGCGGCCATGCAAATCCCAATCGGGAACCCGACTCCTTAAAAGACCAAGCCAGAGCAAAGTCGAAACCTTACCTCGAAAGCCCGCCTACGATGCCTCATGCGGCGTCGCATCCACGTTTTGTTTGCTCAAGGAAGTGTGCTTGCCTCTGCTGCGAAAGCCTTGGCAAAATTCTTGGAACATACGAAGAATCCATGGCAAAAATGGAGGTTCCTAGAGAAAATGGGGAAGAAAGCTCGAAAATGGCTGCAAATGGGGAATGGGGAAAGTCCAGACATCCGGAGAACATTTATTTCCTCCCCAAAAGCAAAGCTGGTCCGTACGGACCTCTTTGCAACCTAGGTCTGTCCGTACGAACCTTTTTGCATCCTGGCCCCACTTTCCTAGCAAACTGGCCAACAACCCTTTGTCCCAGCGGGACCTTGCTCCAAAGCGCCCAAATGCGGCCAAAGCCATTTCCGGCAAGCATACACTACCCACAAACGCACTCTCAGCTCACGTGGCATGCACAAATAAAAAAAAATAGCAACCATTCCTAGGACAATTCCCGGGAATCACAAAAATGGCATTATATCTTAAAATAAAATACTTTGCGGTGCAAGTGCGAATGTTTTATTACAGGTACACATAATGTCTGTTGCTAAACAAAAAAAAAGAAGAAGATATAGAAAGAGGGAAAGCAAATGAGCCCTAATCCGACTCCTCAGCATCATCATCATCATCACTGACATCCTCAAGCGAGAAGTCGGGCATCCGATAAACTCGCCGGTCACACCCTCGTCGTCGAGTGCTTGAACCCCCTCTGAGGTTGGTACTCGAGGTACTCGGAAGGGTCGAATCAGACAAAAGGATCGAAGAAGGCATGCTCGACGAACCCTCGCCTGTGCATCCGGCGGAGGAAAGAAGCGATGAAGGGTGCTGCGGCCTCTGAGCCCCAGGACGTCCGGCATCCATGCTATGCCGCCCCGCGAAGGTCCCTCTGCGTGGCTCAGGCTCGGCTCGTGGTGGGGAACATCCACAGAATGCCTCGAAGGCATCGGCTCGTATGCCGGCACACGCCGAGAAGACCGGCAAGACATCTTCGACGCCATCTTCTTTGCGAAGGACCTCATCTCCACATAACGGCGGGTCAGCATGTCATAGGCTCTCCCCGGGACCTGCACAAGCAAGCGACAGAAGCGCTCATCAATACGGGCATACTCGACAAAAAGAAAAATACGAGAAAAGATGCCAAGATGGAAAAGAGTAAGCACACTCAGGCATGTCGGGATCCACTCGGTAGGCGGCGGGAGCACGCTCGGGGACGGAGTACGAGACACCCTCCTCCTCGAGGAATCCCCACGGAACATATGTAAAATCCGGCCCGGGCACCGGAACCTGCAGGGGACCTGCGGACCGGCCTCCCTCTCCCTCGCCCACACACTGTGGCGTCCTCGGCTTCCTCCTCACGAAGGCCCCATACTCCTCTCGATACAAAACAAACTCATGGGCACTCACGCCGCCCAAATACCTCTCAAACTCCGGTACGTCCATATCACGGGAATCCATCATCCCGAAAGGCGGGTCCCTCGGAGCGAGGAGCATACCGGGCCATGCTTTGCCAAAAGACCCTCTCGCCCAGTACGCATGACATCGCGGGTCGGGCCCGCGGCATCTTCCTCTGCGCCGTCACCACGGGAGCCCCCTCGAAATCATCGCCTCGTATCGAGCCCGGGTGCAGAACGAACTCCTCAGGGCTATCTCTCCCCAAATGTGCTGCACCTCCCGTAGGTAATGGTGAGCTTACCCCTGTTGGTCCTCCTCCTCCTCGCCGGGCGGGCCCGGCTAACATAGCGGGATAGGCCGCTATGGCCCCGGGATCTCTATCCCACGGGAAACAAAAGATCTCGTAGAACCACACACTGCGACAAAAGCGAGAAAAGGCTCGGTGCAAAAGAAAACGGAGAAAATGACGGGTTGCTAATCAAAAACGACAATAAACTCATACCTCCAAGCAAAATCAAAACAAGCCAAGGAGCGGCCACGCCTCTCTTGAGCCGGTCCAAGGAGAAGTAAAGCTCGGCCGGGCCCGCCTCGCCCCAAGCTATATCACGGACTCTCTCCAAATCAATCAAGCTCTCCCGGCGGAGCGAAAGGAGCCGTCGTCGCGTGGTTCGAGAACGAGTCTCGAAAGGGCAAACCACGAGAAAGGAGCGCGCCGGTGCTCCGCCGTCACTGGCCGGTACCCCGACGGTAGGCCCCAATCTTGGCCGTAATCCTCATCTCCACATCGGCGTACGGCATGCCCAGGCCCCTACGAGGAAGAGGCGCAAAGCCCGGCGGCTCGGCCCGGCCACGTCCTCGGCTATCCTATCCCTCCACCGCACGGGCCCTCCTTTGAAGGAAAGCCCGGTGATAGCAGCAAAATCTGTGGGCATCACCGTCACCTCGCCCCAGCTCAGATGGAAGGTGTGGGTGGTATCCTACCAATACTCAGATAGGCCCAGGAAGATACTCTTGTTCTTCCTCGTGTCAGAAACCCCGACCAAGTTCTCCACGAACACGCCCGGACGAGAATCATAGACCCGCCTCCTGGGGCTCGGCCCGCCATCCACAGAGATATTCGGCATCTGCTGCCACAACTCAACCACAGCCTCGAGCGATCCCCGAGTCTTCATCTTCTTGGATTTCCCAGCCAAAAGCCCCTCATCCTGCAGGTAAACACAGCAAAGGTACGTCAGTCACAGTACTTAAACCAAAGCATAAAAAAAAAAGTCTGTCACGAAACACGGCACACATTACACAAACTTTTCACATGCAACCCGTCACAAAATACGACATGCATTACACATAATTTTCCCCATACAGTCCATCACAAAACACGGCACACAATGTACAAATTTTCTCAATAGAGGGATTAAGCCCTACACGACACATTTTCAAAAGACCCGTCACAAAAAACAGCGCACATTGCACATATTTTCCCCACAAAAGTCCATCACCAAAAACAGGGCACACACTGCATTACACACTTTCAGAAAAGTCCGTCCCTACACGGCACATACTTTCAGACAAGACCCGTCACAAAACACGGCACATGTCACATTTTTTACAAAATTTGTCACTACATGACAATTTTTCTCACAATGTACATACATAAATAGCATAAGGTACAAAACACCAAAGCATGCATTTCATTAGAGAGGCACTTTATTTTCACAAATAAGAGCTAATCTACACATTTCTGCACAAAATTCACATACCCACAATATTTACATGCTCAATTTCAATAATTCATCAAGAATTTCACAAAAAAGCATGGCAAATAACAAAAGCCCCAAAATGCGAAAAACTAAAACCTAGTTCTAGCATTCAAAAATTCAAGCAAGGAATCAAGACGAAATTGATTTCTTACCTCCCCGGCGTTCTGACTCGCCGATTATGCACCTCCGGATTCGGATACAACACATCAGGATTCTTCGAAGAAGGCACAAAGGAGATCAATTTCTTTGAAGCTCCATCCTTTGCTCGATCACATCTCGACTCCGTTGGCGACGTCCCCTCCTTGATCCTTCCGCCATCGCAAGCAATTCAAGCTAAGAAATGGAAGATTTTGGGTGTAAAAATGGAGTTCTCTCTCTCTCTCTCGGCTGGTTCGTGAACTGGAAGAAGGAAATGAAGGGGGTGCCTCGGTTTTAAACCCAGTCAAAATGCAGGAGCTGTAAAATTCAAACCTGGTCCGTACGGACCTCTTTACATCCCGGGATGGTCCGTACGGACCTCTTTGCAACGAAGGGCCAAATTACTTTTACGCCCTTATAATCTTTGCCCCTGGCATCCAAGGCCTATTTCGGCGGATTCAATGCGGTATGGTCCTTAACCCGTCAACGAAGCCGGCGTCGGTGTAAGTCCGGATTTCGCCCACTAAACGGCAACGCAAGCGGCCGTCGGTGTAAGTCCGGATTTCGCCCACTCAACGGCCGTCAGTGTAAGTCCGGATTTCGCCCACTCCGTCGGTGTAAGTCCGGATTTCGCCCACTAAGCGGCAACGTGGCCGTCGGTGTAAGCCGGACTTCGCCCACTAAACGGCAATTCAAGAACCGGCCGTCGGTGTAAGCCGGACTTCGCCCACTCAGCGGCAATTCGACCGGCCGTCGGTGTAAGCCGGACTTCGCCCACGGCTAAAGCAAGCTCGGCCATCAAAGTAAGTCAGAGCTCCTTCCCCGGCAAGTCAAAGGGAAGTCGTACAAGACCGCATATCCCCGGCCGACCATCATCGTAAGCCCGGACCTCGCCCACTAAACGGTAAAACAAGCGCAAAAGGAGCCGGCACCTCCCAGGCTAATCCCGAGGCACAAAATGCCTCCAAAATGCCAAACGGTGAAGCAACTCAAGCAGGCCGTCAAAGTAAGCCCGAAGACACCTCCTCTGTGGAAAAAGCACCTACAAGGCCACGATGATCCCCAACAGATGAACACCGGAAGCCATCGTAAGTCCAACCTTCTCCCCAGCGGACAAAGCACGAGGCATCTACACCTCTCGCAATCAAAGCACAAGGCAGCCACGCCTCCACAAACCGCAGCCAGAAGACGATTCAAGTCCTCACGCATGGCACACCCGCAGCCAGAAGACGATTCAAGTCCTCACGCATGGCACACCCGCAGCCAGAAGATGATTCAAGTCCTCACGCATGGCACACCCGCAGCCAGAAGACGATTTAAGTCCTCACGCATGGCACAACCACAGTCAGAAGACGACTCAAGTCCTCATACATGACACAACCGCAGTCAGAAGACGACTCAAGTCCTCATACATGACACAACCGCAGTCAGAAGACGACTCAAGTCCTCATGCATGACACAACCACAGTCAGAAGACGAATCAAGTCCTCATACATGACATACAGCCAGCCCGGAAGGCTTTAAACCACTCGGTCCGGAAGACCGTATAAACCTCCCACATCACTATCTCCAGCCCGGAAGGCTTTAAACCACTCGGTCCGAAAGACCGTATAAACCTCCCACATCACTATCTCCAGCCTGGAAGGCTTTAAACCACTCGGTCCGGAAGAACGTATAAACCTCTCAAATCACTATCTCCAGCCCGAAAGGCTTTAAACCACTCGGTCCGGAAGACCGTATAAACCTCCCAAATCACTACCTCCGGCCCGGAAGGCCTTAAACTACCCGATTCGGAAAATCGTAAAATTTCCATCTCAGGAGCCACCACGTCCTCATAATCGACCTCGGCGATCACCACATCTTAGGATGCCACCACGTCCTCACAGTCGACCTCGGCGGTCACAAACCATCTTCTCGTAAGATTAACCATCTTCTCGTAAGATTAACCCATCTTCTCGTAAGATTACACATCTTAGGACGCCACCACGTCCTCACAGTCGACCTCGGTGGTCACACGACACTTCAGGGCACCACCACGCCCGCATACACTCACAATTTCACGATCTCTGAACTACGACCGGGCTTGATTCTCGCCATGGATACGTAGGAATCCTATCACAGGGTCCAGCCACCGACCTATGCGGTCACCTCAGGACGCCACCACGTCCTTACCATCGACCTATACGGTCACCCAGGACGCCACCACGTCCTTACCATCGACCTATACGGTCACCTAGGACACCACCACGTCCTTACCATCGACCTATGCGGTCACCCACAGGACACCACCACGTCCACGCACAGAGTTCCAGTCAAAGGACATTTCACGTCCTCGTACACAACAACACTCACCCCACACACGAACTACGATCAGGCTTGATTCCCGCCAGGGATACGTAGGAATCCTATCACAGGGTCCAGCCAGTTGACCTAAACGGTCACACAACAGGACACCGCCACGTCCTCCCACCGACCTACACGGTCACTTCCTCTCTCAGCACGCGATCCAGTTAGGACCCTTATCTTATCGACGACCCCACTTCCTCAGTAAGTGACGTCGTCGAGGGCTTGTAAGTACCCCAATCTGGATCACCCTCTTCCGAGTACACGGGAAACACCGCGAGACTCACAAACGCGATCTCGAAGACCTTTGACACTCAAAACCCTCAAAAACCCCAAGCGAACCAAGGGAGGAACCTTTACGGGATAAAAAGGGACAAAAGGACCTCTTGGGAATTTTCGAGAAAATTGGAAAAGCAAATAAGGTCCGTACGGACCTCTTTGTTTTAATAATTCTTGAATCCCTTAAAGTCCACAATATTCCCTCAAATCCAGGGAACATCATTCTTGGAATGTATGGTTGGTCCAGTACGGACCTCTTTGCATGCCTAGTTGGTCCGTACGGACCTCTTTGCAAAGGAGACATCATCATTCGAGAATATTCTCAATTATCACATATTCCCTCAAATCGAGGAAAACCAAAAACTAGATTACCTAGAAGGTCCGTACGGACCTTCTTGCAATTTACGGCACTATAAATAGAGGGCTCCCCCTCCCTCATTTTCACACAATTCCCTCTTCTCTCCTCTCCCCCGGCCTTCGGGCTCCCCTCTAAGACCCTTTGGGGCACTCCAGGCCCCTTTCGGATCCTTTCGAGGCCTTCGAGCCCCCTCGTGGTGCTCAGAAGCCTCCCGAGCGCTCCGCGACGCTCCGCGCTGCCCAGAGGCACTCTCGAGGTACTCTGAGGCCCCTCGTGGTACTCAGAGGCCTTGCACAGTCTTTCCCGAGGCGTCCAGGCTCTTTCAGGAGTCAAACCGGCGATCCCAAACCACGCCGAACCTGCCCGAATCCAACCAACGATCCCAAACCACGTCAAACCTGCGCCCGAATCCAACCAACGATTCCAACGCACGCCGAACCTCTGCCCGAGTGATCCCTGCAATCCCAACGCACGTCGAAACTCTGTCCGCAGACAACCGGCCCCCTTTTCCGAAGCAATCCCGGTCCGTGCCGGAACACTATTCCGACCTCAAACACTATTCCCCTGCGGAAGACAGACACGAACCAACATTGGTAAGGCTTCCTTCCTATACTATGTCAATACATTTCAATAAAGCAGTGTACAATGTAGACATCCGACACAGCATGCATTTTTAAAAGCAGATACACACACACACAACAGTTAAAGAATATTAGAGGTATCCGAAAGACTCATTTTACGAGGCGACTCGGGTGAGCTCTAAGATTCTAATATTCTCTTCTCGAGGAGTCATCTGACCTCCGAACTCAAAAATCTCATCACACAACAAAAAAAATAGTTTATTTTTAAACTGATGCCTTTTTTCAATGTTTTGGGCTTAATAAAAATGGCGTTGCGACTCTACAAGCAAAAACAAGGCGAGACACCTCCCAACTAACGCGAAAAGCGGAATAAGCCAGATGCCGGGGCGCGAACGCGCTGCCTCTCGGATCCGGGCGACCTTCCCGAAACGCGACGCAAACGAAAATGCGAGATGCACGGGGGCCCCTCCGCGCGTGAGCTGGATCCCGGGTAATTTCAGATGTGCACACATCCAGACGCACATCCACCAGAAAGAAGACTGATAAGGGTAATTCTTCAACTCTTTCCATTACTCCTACCCCTAAACCCTTTTCTAAGAAATTCTTGACCAAGAATGCATCTGATAGGTTTGACCTAATTTCTTATAAGGCCTTTATTGTGGAGATGAAAAGAGATAGGGAAACCTTTTTCAAGTTAGGAATGGATAAATTTTTTGAAGAGAGAGGCATGTTTTTAACTGTTGATCACCCTCTCCCTTTCTATCCTAAGATGGTGTATGAATTTTATGCCAACCTAACTAAGGGTCTAGATAGATGCTACTCTCCCCTCTCTGTCTATGTTAGAGGCAAGTTTGTTCCATTTTCCCCTACTGTTATCAATGATTTTCTTGGCCTGAATGACTCTGTGGATCAATTGGTTGGTGTGTCTGATGATGAAGTTGTTTCTGCCATCACCCATGGAAAGGTAACCTCATGGCCTGTGAAGCCAAAAGATTTGGGGAGTGACTCTTTATCCTCTCTTTACTGTTTTCTTCATTCTATTCTTGTTGCCAATCTTTGCCCCTCAAATAACAAGACCTCAGTTACTAGGGTGCAAGCAGACCTTCTGTATAGATTGGGCATTAATAGGAATATCAATTTTGGAGATTTTATCTTTAGGAAAATCTGTGCTTATGGAGAGTCACCTTCTAAGAAGTGGTATTTACCTTATCCCTCTCTAATCTCTCAAATTCTGGTTGCCAGTGGTGTTAAGGCTGAGAAAAATGAAAAAAAGGTTGAAAAATTTGAGTTGTTTAAGGAAACCAAAACCCTTCTAGACCCTAAGCAAAGGTATGTTGATCTCCCTTTGGGTGCTGTCCCAAAAATTGCTATGCCAGATGTGGACACAGCTGAACCCACATCTGAAGATCCCTTTGAAACTCAAATGAAGGATTTGGATGCTGAGATTGCAATTGCTGAAGCACAAGTTCAATCCTCCACTGCTCATGCCAATAATCTCAAAGCCCTTAAGGATAGACTCATCAAATGGCATGCTAAACTTTCTGCTCAAAAAGGGGGAGAAGAAGCTGCTGCTGCTGGTGACAAAGTTTGGGATACTGCTGCTAGCTGGAGGAGTTGGGATCTTTAATTTAGGGGGAGAAAGTTTTTTTGTTGCTTTTGCTCTAAACGTTGTTAAGGCAATTTTTAATTTCTGCTTTAGTTTTTAGTTTTTAAACAATGGGTTGTAATAGTTTTTAATTAGGACATTGCTGAATGGTTTTTGTTTTATGAACTGCTAAGTATTCTGCTCTAACTTGGTTTATGCAGTTTTTATGTGTGGATGTGTATACACATCTGGACACATATCCATTCAGGGGGAGTTTTGTTTATCTTAGTTTTTGTGGACATAAATTGTGTTTATCATAAATCTTTGGTTTTGACCAGAAAGTCCAAAATAGGGGGAGATTGAAAACGTGAGTTTTTGAGGAACATATTTATGTTTCCTTATTTCAAAAGACTTCTATATGGTAAGAAGATTTTGGGACTTTCATGGAAGATTTATCATTGTCCTACTTTGACTAGGAGATTGTAAATATGTAAATATCTTTTATTTATGTACATAGTTTTATATTAGGACTAACCTACTAATAGTTTATTTTCTTGTGAGTGTGTTATGTTTTCTTATAGAAAAAGAGATCTCACAAAGGAAGATGTTGATTACATGAAGATCTTCTCCATGGTGCAGTATAAATACAAGGCATTCAGCACAAGAGAAGCTACAAAATTTAAGAGAGAAAAATCCATATTCTTCATAGTATTCGACATTGTGTATTTAGGTTGTGAGTGAAGGTTGTGCCTTACATCCGTAACTCACATTTAGGTTTTCATAGAGTTCTCTTGTTTTACTTCTGACTAGAATAGGTCCTACTTGGGAAAGGGGAGTTGTTCTTGTCATAGAAGGTGATTAGAACTCGTTTAGTATTTTCATATTTTAGTTTTTCACTTATTTGTTTTTGTAAGCATCGAAAGTTTTTATAGTGAAAAGTTTTTGAGCGTAAGCCTAGTTTGCTGATCACATTGATCAGTAAGCGTAAATAATTCTTGAGTTATTTGCTTTTAGTTATTTTATTTCGCTGCATTATCTGTGGATGTGTGGACAGTTGTGTGACACATCTGTACTCACATCCGTTGTCTGTTGGGTGATTAAAGTTTCCTAGCTACACAAAACTTTCAGTACAAAATTCAGAAGTCGGTGCTTCATGGCTTGGCTTGTTTCAGAAGGTAGAATAATTGGATCTAGAGTTCTGAAAAATAAAGAGATAAATAGATTAGGTTACAGTTAGTCATAGTTAAGGGTTGGTAGTAAGTTAGAAGTAAAATCAAAGTTAGCTCCTAGCAACTTCAGAAGTTAGCTCCTAGCAACTTCAGAAGTTGTGTCACTAAGACCTGCAAATAAGTATTGTACCGCACCACATCAGCAAGGGTTGAAGATAAGATGTCCGAACATAATGTGTTCTACTCTTCTCCCAGGTATTGTCATTCTTCTGCATTAAATTGTCAAGGATAAAGTGTTAGCCACTTCAACTCAGAAGTTGTGAAACGGAATCAGAAAAGAATTGTTAGCAAGAGAAACTTCACACATGAAGAAATGTAACCCTGCCCATACGCAATAGCGGCCCAAGAGCCCATGTGGCAAACGCAATAACACCAACTGCTGGAATCAACTGAAATACAAGAGGGCTTCCATGAAATGCTTTATATGACCTGCATAAATTCATGCAAAGAGGGTGGAAGAGATGTCTTCTAAAGGATGAGTTATTTCTGAATTCATCATTCAACAAAGAATAATGAAGGAGAAACGGAAAGGGGAGATCACATTGATACAAAAACACAAAAAAGGGGGAACAATGGAAGAAAAGAACCTCGTTAAAACTGTTGCAGCTGTTCGGAGGATGGGAACTGCCTCTCCCCCATTCGGTGACAAAAGGGATCGGCACAGAAAAACATTACACCTAGTAGGTATAGGGCTTAGAATCCTGTGTGGAGTAGGAATAAGATAGAGATTCCAAGCCTTCTGCCGCTGCATATGCAACAGAAAACAATCAGGGTACTTTGCAACCAGTCTTGGCAAAATACTCGTTAACCATGCATACACATAAACATATAAAGGTCTGAACGCAGCAAACTGGAACACTGAAACATAGCCTCAATAACTATAAGAAAAGTATATCAAAGGCATGAGTTTGAATTTAGGATAAATAGTAAGTCACATTAGTTCCTGACCTGATTGGAACAAATTTCTATCAAAGAGCTGAAAAACAAATACACGTGTTACATTCTTCAGATAGTATAACTACTCTGGAAACTTATCCCTGCAAGCTTTACAAAGGTAGAATATACAGAACTCCAAAATCACATTGGTTTTAAGATCATGAAATCATCTAACTCGGAGTTAACCAGGTTACAAAGTATATTCATTAGTGATGATAACCATATAACCAATAAAATGGATTCCTCAAGGTCTCTTAAATGGTAAAATGATGGGGAGGCGGGGCAGGAAAATAATGCATAAGATGCTAAAGGAGAAGCGTACCAGAGCATTGGAAATGTAATTGTCTGTTTCCTATCATTCCCTAGGAAAACAAATGTGCATCAATCATTATAATCTCCTCTAAATAGAAGGTTATAAGCAAAACTTTGAGAGTAATATCACTACATAACTACATTAAACTAATATACCTTAGACATACTATTATGCAGAAAATTACTATAAATTCCTAGCTCCCCAGAAAATAGCAATGAGCTAGCAGCTGTCATTATGTGAGGGTTGAAGGTTCCACTAAGAGTAAAATTTGACCGTGAACATAAAGATGTAGCTTAAGCTTTGACCCTAGACAGTAAAAAGAATAATCATGAGATCAACGTTTCGAAGCTTGACCTTAGGCAAGTAACTATAAACTCTTATCTACTCCTAACATAAGATCAAATGCAGCCAACTAGAAAGGGTGAGCAAAACAGGCAGGGTAAGTGTCCAAGTGAGAAAATATGTCAACAAATCCCCTTAGCAGGCTGACTATTTTCTTCTAGATGGTTCTAATTAACCTGAGTCTCGTAAGATCTTAAAATGTGTGGTGGTGTTAGAAAGAAGGGGGTGTTGATTTATAATGCTCTATACTGTTATACAATGTACCAATTATAATGCTCTATACTGTTGTACAATGCACCATATTGGTTTATCGTACATTAGTGCAAACCATTGAAATTCTAAATGGGTAATACCCATAGATAAACAAATGCCACCAACAAAATTCTGAACCATAATTCTTGCTTCAATATCCTAAGGTTACTTAAATTCGATACAGATACAGCTAAATTCCCTTTTGATCATTGTTATACTCATATCTCTGATCTATCAAATCTGAACTCGGTGCAAGAAAAAGGCATACAACGAATGCTACTTCCCTGACATTGATTCTTGCAAAACTAATCACCCTAATATACACATAAATGTCTCACTCGCTCACTACCCAGCATCTAAAAAGCCAACAAATTACATCTGGCATCAATACAGCTTCAACATTTTTTAAGCTATCCAGAAAAGCCATATCGAATTTGCCAGCCAACAGGTAATTGAATTGTTTGTTCACACACACAAGACACAGAAAATAATTAGAAATTAAAAAAAAATCAACACCTATGAACATTGAAAACTACTAGTACATTCAACAGAGCAAAGGTTTCGTATGAAGATTACCTTCAAGAATATTTCAGCGTATGAAGATTTCTAGGTTTGCGGTTTGCGTTGAACTGCGCCAATAAGAAGTCGCCAAAATCCTAATTAGCAAAGAATTCTAGGAGGAATCGAAAATAAGAAACGATTTGGATTTGGATTTGGATTTGGATAGAAAGGGAATTTTTGGAGGGATTTCGGAAAATTGGGAGGGGAATTTGGATTCAGCGCTCGAGTTTTGGAATTGAATTGTAAACGTAAAAATAAAAATAAAAATTAAAACATTAGTTAACGCTTAAACCACGGTTAACTATTAAACTAGTGCAAAAAAATATTTGCTCCGGTTTTAAAAACCGTGGTTTATAGTAAATTATTTGTCACGGTTAACGGACTGTGACAAATAAAATGTGACAAAAACACCTCTTTCATGTAGTGCGGATCCTACTTCAGCAGCCGTACCATCAGCTTCTACGACAGATTCTTCTCATGTTGAGCCAGAAACTTTAGGGAGGGGCTTGTGTACGAAAGTTCCATCTGTTCTCCTTCGAGACTACATTGCTCATACTATTTCTCCTACTAGTCCATCCCCCGACCACTCTACTCCAGTCGGCTCCTCAGGTACCCCTTATCCTATAGCTCACTATATAAACTGTGACAGTTTTTTCTGTGAAATTTCGTAACTTCCTTGTAGCTATTAATTTGGCTAAAGAGCCTAGAACCTTTCGTGAGGCAATGTCACAGGATGGATGGAAGGCATCTATGCAGGATGAAATTCGTGCCTTGGAAGATAATGGCACATGGACTATGGTTCATCTGCCTTCTGGTATGCGTACTCTGGGTAGCCAATGGGTCTATCGGATTAAGTATAAGTCTGATGGCACAATTGAAAGGCTTAAGTCTCGATTGGTGGTCCTTTGTAATCATCAGAAAGAAGGGATTGATTACAATGAAACTTTTGCTCCCGTGGCCAAAATGGTCACTGTTCGAGCCTTTCTTGCTATTGCTGCCTCAAAGAATTGGGAGCTGCATCAAATGGATGTGCATAATGCTTTCCTGCATGGTGACCTTCAGGAAGAGATCTACATGAAACCTCCTTCGGGCTTTCATGCCTCTCAGCCTAATATGGTTTGTCGCCTGCGTAAATCTCATTATGGCCTGAAACAGGCCCCGCGCTATTGGTTTGCTAAACTGGTGGCCTCCTTGAAGCACTATGGATTCTTGCAGTCTTATTCTGATTATTCCCTCTTCACATTCACGAAAGTTACAATTTATATGAATATACTTGTGTATGTTGACGATCTTATTATCGCTGGGAACGATTCCGCTGCCTTACAGTCTTTCAAAAAGTACCTGAGTGAATGCTTCAAAATGAAAGATCATGGCTCCCTAAAGTATTTCTTGAGTATTGAAGTTGCTCGTAGCTCCTCTGGTCTATTTTTGTGCCAACAAAAGTATACCTTAGACATTATATCCGAGGTTAGGCTATTGGGTGCAAAGCCATCCAGCTTTCCTATTGAACCTAATCACAAACTTGGTCGTGCCACAGGTGATCTTTTGGAGGACCCAGAACATTATAGACGATTGGTTGGTCGTCTCATTTACCTAGCAGTCACCCGACCAAATTTGGCATATTATGTCCCAATTTATGAAGGAGCCTCGCAAAGAACATTGGGATGCGGCATTACGGTTTGTGCGTTATCTCAAGAGCACACCTGGTCAGGGTATTCTTCTTCGTGCTGATAGTGAGCTCACACTACAAGGATGGTGTTATTCGGACTGGGCCGCTTTTCCTATTAGTCGTCGCTCTCTTTCCGGGTGGCTTGTGTTTCTTGGTCATTCCCCTATTTCTTGGAAGACGAAGAAACAAACTACTGTGTCCCGTTCGTCTGCCGAGGCCGAATACCGTTTCATGGCGGCCCTTACTTGTGAATTAAAATGGTTGAAATGATTACTGTTGAGTCTTGGTGTTCATCATCCCAAGGCAATTAATATCTTTTGCGATAGCCAGCCGGCTTTAGACATCGCTAAGAACTCCGTGTTTCATGAATGAACAAAGCACATTGAAATAGATTGCCACTTTGTTCGTGATGCCATTACAGAAGGTCTTATCTCTCCTTCTTATGTTCCCACTAAAATGCAGCTGGCTGATATTTGTGAATACCCCGTCCCGATGCAACGCGCATTCGGAGGTTTAAAATAATTAATCATATAATGTCGGACCGAAATGGGATATTCATTTAGTGACACTCGCTTTAAACCATATTAAAAATATTAGTTTAATTTTGAGAGTCGCCACGCCACTTTGATATAGCCCAAAGCTTTGAAAAAAGGCTAAACATTTAATTGGGTTCGGGGGTCAAGTTACAACAGAAGAAGAAACGTTATCGCTCCTATTGCCCGACGGATCGGTCTTTCTAGCATGTGGGGTGTTGGTTGTGTGCGGTGTTTACAGGAATAGATAGAAGAAGCG
Organism: Adenophora triphylla var. japonica; assembly: GCA_022495995.1. Classification (NCBI taxonomy): domain Eukaryota; kingdom Viridiplantae; phylum Streptophyta; class Magnoliopsida; order Asterales; family Campanulaceae; genus Adenophora; species Adenophora triphylla. Next base: position 135,715 of record JAFEMH010001047.1, read on the forward strand.
GGATCATGCATAAGGAGGAGGGGAGAGAAAGAATTAATTGATGATCACACCCTAGAACCTTTGATTTAGGCCCTCGGAAGGTGCACTAATCAACGTTCATCCTTGGGGGATTGTTGATCATGGGACAATTATTACTAAGGTGGAAGGAAAGAAATAGTTCCTAGATCCATTGGGTTTTCTTGGGCGAAACCTTAGATCATCCTCGGCTATACATATTTAAATATATTAAAATAGTCCTAAATCTAGCATAAAGGAATAATTAAAACATATTAAGCATGCAAGTAAATTTATTCTAACATAACAATAGTAATAATAGAGAACAAAAATATTAAAAAGAGCCTTACCAATTGTAGCAAGACTTTGGGATCGAATCTAGGGCGATTCGAAGAATGTGGGAAGAAATACGGGTAAAGCAAGTGTAATCTCGCTTCTCCCGAATGAATTGTGTGTCGAAATTGGGGAGCCGGGCACACTTATTTATAGTGCTTCGGTACCTGGGCTGGGCCAGCTGAAGGGTCGATCGGCCCTAAATATAAGGTCCGATCGGCACAGGAAAGAAGGGTCGATCGACCAATTGCTTTAGGTTCGATCGGCACAATAATAAAGGGTCGATCGGCCATTCAACAGGGAAAGGGCCGATCGGCACTATCCTTTGGCGTACTTTCCACGAATGTGGATGACGGCGGAGGAGACAGAATGATGAGTAGGTTTTTTAGGGTTTCACTTAAATAACCGGGCCAGATATTTAAAATACCTTTTTTCGGACCGGGTACTAACAGTAGCCCCTCGGCGACGCTTCTTGTAAGACAAGTGGGGTCGACGATAGAAAAGATAGGATCCGTCCTGAAAAAAAGGATTTCAGGAGGTAAGAGAATGATTTTGCGGATGCAAAGGTTGGACTCGAACTGAGTCACAAAAAAGATGACCAGGTAGGTCAAGCGGCTGGACCCACGCCGGGCTACCTACGTATCCCAAAAGGAATCAAGCCAAGTCGTAGTTCGAAAGAGTGGGCGTTTAGTACCCGAGAATGGCGGACGTGCAACGTCTCAAACCAAAGATGCGATTTGTGTGGGAATCACCCGGAAATATGTGACTGTATGAGAGTCACTGGAATGTAACTGTGCGGGAATCACCCAAAAATTTCGCGAGAGTTTGACTTCTGCGGGAGTCACCCCGAAAATTGTGAAAATTTGACTTCTGCGGGAGTCACCCCTTGTGAAAATTTGACTTCTGCGGGAGTCACCCCTTGTGAAAATTTGACTTCTGCGGGAGTCACCCCTTGTGAAAAATTTGACTTCTGCGGGAGTCACCCCTTGTGAAAATTTGACTTCTGCGGGAGTCACCCCTTGTGAAAATTTGACTTCTGCGGGAGTCACCCCTTGTGAAAATTTGACTTCTGCGGGAGTCACCCCTTGTGAAAATTTGACCTGCGGAGTCACCCCTTGTGAAAAATTTGACTTGCGGGAGTCACCCCTTGTGAAAATTTGACTTATGCGGGAGTCACCCCTTGTGAAAATTTGACTTATGCGGGAGTCACCCCTTGTGAAAATTTGACTTCTGCGGGAGTCACCCCTTGTGAAAAATTGACTTCTGCGGGAGTCACCCCTTGTGAAAAATTGACTTCTGCGGGTGACAAAATTGACTTCTGCGGGAGTCACCCCTTGCGAAAAATTGACTTCTGCGGGAGTCACCCCTTGCGAAAAATTGACTTCTGCGGTGAAAAATTGACTTCTGCGGGAGTCACCCCGGAAAATAAGGATTCGTGGCTGCCGGAGGACTTAGGCCACTAATGATGAAAACTGTAGCTGCCAAAGAACTTAGGCTACTGCTTTACTGATGAAGAATGGTGGCTGCCAAAGGACTTAGGCCACTAATGATGAAAACTGTAGCTGCCAAAGGACTTAGGCTACTGATGAGGAATAGTTTTGTGAATTGATTGGGATTACTATGGCTTCTCGAGCCGAAGAACCAAGCGATTAAAAGTTTGGGATGATCATTGCTAAGGCTTAGAGAGGAGTCTTGTCTCCTAGGCTTAAGGCTAGGGTTTAGAGAGGAGATTTGTTACCTAGGCTTGGAGCTAGGATTTAGAAAAGGTATTTGTCACATAGGCTTAAGTCTAGGGTTTAGAGAGGAGATTTGTCATCTAGGCTTAAGGCTAGGGCTTAGAAAGGTATTTGTCACCTAGGCTTAAGGCTAGGGTTTAGAGAGGAGTTTGTCACCTAGGCTTAAGGCTAGGGCTTAGAGAGGTATTTGTCACCTAGGCTTAAGGCTAGGGTTTAGAGAGGAGTTTGTCACCTAGGCTTAAGGCTAGGGCTTAGAAAGGTATTTGTCACCTAGGCTTAAGGCTAGGGCTTAGAGAGGTATTTGTCACCTAGGCTTAAGGCTAGGGTTTAGAGAGGAGTTTGTCACCTAGGCTTAAGGCTAGGGCTTAGAAAGGTATTTGTCACCTAGGCTTAAGGCTAGGGCTTAGAGAGGTATTTGTCACCTAGGCTTAAGGCTAGGGTTTAGAAAGGTAGTCTAAACAAGGCAGTTTGAGCAGAAAGGTTATGGTTTAAACTAGGCGAGGCCGAGTAAGTGTCTATGGTAGAAGGTGGGATTAGGTAAGTTTGATGTCCAGAGATAAGGACCGAGTCATCTTGAGAGTCACAGAGATACGTCTTTGATGGATTTGAAGAGTTTGAAAATTTGTGGAGACCAAAGAGTGATTTTTGTAAACAAGGTACCAAGGAGTACGGTATTTTGAAAGTATGTTTATTTGATAAAGAGGCCTCATGATTAATTATGTTTCTAACTAACTCAAAGCGTTTGCCACATGCTGATCTTGATGACAAGGGATGCCCTTCTTGCCAGATATGACTTTGTCAGAGCCTCGATTAGAGCCCCTGACCTCTTCTGAAGAACCACATAGTCGACCTATTTCTGTTGAGGGGAGCCTCAACATTTGATGAAGTGACCATGGCGTACCCCCAGTCGATGATGCAAAGTAAACCTGAAGGGAATCTGGTAAAGAGAGCCTGAGAGAACAGCTTAATAAAAGCCCCCGCTTGGATGGATTCAATGTATCCCTATTGCAGATAGAGTCATCTTGAGAGTCACAGAGGCGACCCATCATTTTGAACAACAGTCCAGCAGTCGCTTGGACAAGACTCGGAAATGTATACGTGCAGGGGTGCATTTTTTCGAAGGTGGGAATGGATCCCGAATTCGTGTATGACACTCTCGCTTTTGGTTTTGACTCTTTTGGGAGAGTATAAGCGTCACAAGGTGTGGAAAAGTGTATGGAAGCCCCTGCTTGATAGAAAGACAGTGTTTGGCTCTATTTTCCTATGATGTAGAAAAAGAAGACTTGTCGAGACATTTGAAGAATTGTTTTATTCAGAATTATATTTTGATTGCTTGAGAATGGACCTCACTGACTGGTTTATCAAATTCCAATTATGTAAGTAACAAATAATGACTGCTTTGATTTGAAGTTGTAGTAAGAGAAAGAAAATCGATTGACGGTGAAATTGGGCTTGACTTTAGAAGGAGAAGGATGTTCCGTTGTTGCTTGCTGCTCAAGGCTGTTCGGTGGTAATTGTGGTGCGGGCTGCCGCTGCATTGATCTCCTTCATGGGAAAGAATGAAAAAATAGAAAAAAGATTGGGGTGGAAGAAAAGGTGGGAATTGACTGATTATAACCCAAAGATTTTTTCATTCCTTCAAGTGAAGATTCTTTGTTCCTTTGTTCTCGCAAGCCGAGGGGAGTAGTCCTTGGCGCGTGTCTCCTTGCTTTTACCGGAGTGCCGGCGAGAGGCACGGATGCGAAGCCCAGTGAGACTTTTGCGAGACGAGTGTTTGAGGAGTCGAATGAACGAATTTCAAGAATAGGACGAGTTCCCAAACTTTTGAGAGAATATGTAATATGCTCACGTAGGATAACAAGTGACTCAAAAATCTGAATATGCATTTCTTTTAAATAATCTTTTGAGAATGCCATCCGGTAGCGGTTGTAGCTGGGCTTTGGATTGCGATCGATCATTAGGTGATGATTAACATGACTTCTTAAAGTGAGAGGTCGGCTGGGCCTTTTGCTGAGAGGTTGGTTTGAGGGATGTGTTTGGGATTTCTAAGGTGAATGGATTTTCTTGTTGTTGCCTCTTCAGGACCTCTAAGAGTGAGGTTAACTTTGATTTTGGCAAGGTCAAGGGTGGTGATGGAATCCTCTAAAAGTGAGAGGATGGACTTTGGAATGGGTTTATGGGATTTGTCCAAGAGGGAATCTTTGTTGCTTCTTCTCGCGAGTTTGTTGTGGTTCCAGCAGGTAACTTGATCATGATAGGACCTTCACTCGACGTCTCATTTTCACAACCTTTGAGATGGGAGGTTCACTTCGGAGTGATGGAGATTTTTTTTTTTTTTTTGACACCTTCTTCTCGAAAAGCCTTCGGATTTGTTTGCTCGCGATAGCCCCTAGCGTATGGCCTTAGGATGCGTTTACCTTTTCCCTCTTGGGCTTGGAGGTGGTCCCTTCTTTTGTGAGTCGAGTGAGGTCCTTGTGATTGCTTCCTTTGTGAGTCAGGGGAGCTCCTAGTATGGGCTTCTTCCTTAGGGTTTCAAAACTTGTCGATCTTGAAATGAAAGGGTATTATTTAGTGAGGATAAGGTTATGGCTTCCTATGGTGAGAGGTTTAAGCTTCAATTGCTACTGGATAGCATTCTCAAAAGAGTATTTAAAATAAATGCAAACTCATTTAACCAACTTATTAAGTAAGGCAGAATATATTCGGACCATAAGAAAGATATGTGAGCATATTCAATGAAAGCTTATCGATCGAATGGAAAATCAGAGGAGACGCGAGATTGGGGGGTTGGTGAGCCCCAAGTTGACATTCATGCAGCACTTGTGAAGGATAGGAACAACTCCTTGCATCTTCTTTAAATTGCAGTGGCGTGAGCAGCTATTTTCTGATGGTGAGCAACAACGGTCTTTGTGCTTGTCTTGACCATATGGAAAGGAGGTCAAGTGGGGGAGAGTGTATTTGGGGAAGTGTATGCTCGAGGGAGCATAGGGGGTGTGTACAAGGAGAGGGTCTGGCGATAGTGTATGGAAAGTATATGGTGGAGTATGGGGAGAGTGTATAGAGATGGTGTATAGAGATGGTGTATGGAGATGGTGTATGGAGATGGTGTATAGAGATGGTGTATAGAGATGGTGTATGTGAGGAAGGGACGGTGAGTTGTTTACTCCAATCAAAGCATTCATTCATTGTTTACTTTATTAGCCGGTGGGTTAATCAGTGAGATTAGCAATCAAGTGATAATTATAAATAAAACAATTCTTCTTGAAAGTAATGCGAGATTATGTCTCAAGTCTAGAGAGAAAAGAAAGAAAGACTCTTTTATTATTGAAGCAACTAATCTAAAGTGGACATTACATATCAATGCCCAAAGTGGAAGTAAGAAAGACACACTAGAACCTACAAGACTGAATGAATCTAAATCCTTCCTTGAAGTACGAGGGCTTCTTCATCAATGAGGCCTTGGTTGATCAAATTTTGAATCAAGCGTTTCAGCTGCTTACAGTTGTCAGTGGTATGCCCAATGTACTTGTGGTATCTGCAAAACTTGGATGTATCCAAGTTAGATCTCGGGTTAATAGGCTTGTAATTCTCGAGCGGCTTGATCAAACTCTTTTCCACCAAAATGTCGAAGAACTCACCCACAGGCATTCCTAAGTCATCAAAATGTTCCTTGTTGATCTTCTTCTCGGGTATTGGTGCCTTTCGTTGGTTGGTGGCCACAGCAGGCCTCCTGAATGAGAAATTCTGATACGTTGAACCATAAGTGGGATCACAAGCATGTGGATGGTAGGGACTCTGAAATTGAACAGGAGGAGGAATTCTTCTCAAGTGTTCTTGAATGTGAGACAAATGGTGCTGCTCAATTTCATGCATGTCTTTGAGGAGGTTGATCACTCCCAACCTCATGTTTGAGACTTCTTTGAGGGCTTCAATGCTTTTCTCCAGAGACATGATGTGGAATTCAATAAGAACATATGGCGGAGTCAAGCCAATGAGTTGAATTAGATTCATAATTAATCTTAAGGCATCCTTGAGAAAATATTTGACCTCCACAATTTTGAGTTTGACCGGGCTGAAGTTGCCTACGTAACCCTTACCATTTAAGATACGAGTCTCGGAGTCACCGTAGTTCGAGGGGGCCCCGATTGATGATACAACCAGGGTTAAGTTTAGAGAAAGAGAGAGGATGAATGTAAAAGAGTCCGTTTGGTGAAAAAGGGAGAGGAAGATGACTCGATCCTTGGTCAAATGAGGGTGATCTAGGTGAGTTAATTTGGTCTTGGGTGAGGATTGGCCTTGGTTGGTCTTTGGCTGGAGGGTGCTAGAGATAAAGGATCTAAACTATGGATGGTTTTAAGGCTAAGGGAGCAGACTATGGAAGGTTCAAGAGATGAGAGGTAGAACTTTGAAGGGTCCTAACTTGTATACCATGGGGGTCTAAGGTAGAGGAGTGGACCATGAATGGTCCAAGAGACGAGGGTGGACCTCGAAGAGTCTCAGGTGGAAGGGTGGACCTTTAATGGTCCTAGATAGAGAGAGTGGACCTCGAAGGGTCCTAAATTGAGGAGTGGATCTTGAATGGTACAAAGATTGGGAGAGTGGACTTAGTATAGGAAGAGCACCACGAAGGGTCAAAGAATGGACCTTGAACGGTCCAAGATAGAGAGACTGGACCTAGGGCGGTCCGCAGTAGAGGGTGTGGACCTTGAAGGGTCCAAGAGATGAGGAGTGGACCTCGGAGGGTCCTAGAAATGGAGAGTGGACCTCGGAGGGTCCTAGAAATGGAGAGTGGACCTCGGAGGGTCCTAGAAATGGAGAGTGGACCTCGGAGGGTCCTAGAAATGGAGAGTGTACCTCGGAGGGTCCTAGAAATGGAGAGTGGACCTCGGAGGGTCCTAGAAATGGAGAGTGGAGAGTGGACCTCGGAGGGTCCTAGAAATGGAGAGCGGACCTCGGAGGGTCCTAGAAGTGAAGGGCGGACCTCGACGGGTCCTAGAAATGAAGAGCGGACCTCGGAGGGTCCTAGAAATGGGGAGCGGACCTCGGAGGGTCCTAGAAATGAAGAGCGGACCTCGGAGGGTCCTAGAAATGAAGAGCGGACCTCGAAGGGTCCTAGAAATGAAGAGCGGACCTCGGAGGGTCCTAGAAGTGAAGGGCGGACCTCGGAGGGTCCTAGAAGTGAAGGGCGGACCTCGGAGGATCCTAGAAATGAAGGGCGGACCTCGGAGGGTCCTAGAAGTGAAGGGCGGACCTCGGAGGGTCCTAGAAGTGAAGGGCGGACCTCGGAGGGTCCTAGAAATGAAGGGCGGACCTCGGAGGGTCCTAGAAATGAAGGGCGGACCTCGGAGGGTCCTAGAAATGAAGGGCGGACCTCGGAGGGTCCTAGAAATGAAGGGCGGACCTCGGAGGGTCCTAGAAGTGAAGAGCGGACCTCGGCGGGTCCTAGAAGTGAAGAGCGGACCTCGGAGGGTCCTAGAAATGGGGAACGGACCTCGGAGGGTCCTAGAAATGAGGAACGGACCTCGGAAGGTCCTAGAAATGAGGAGCGGACCTCGGAGGGTCCTAGAAGTGAAGGGCGGACCTCGGAGGGTCCTAGAAGTGAAGGGCGGACCTCGGAGGGTCCTAGAAGTGAAGGGCGGACCTCGGAGGGTCCTAGAAATGAAAGGCGGACCTCGGAGGGTCCTAGAAATGAAAGGCGGACCTCGGAGGGTCCTAGAAGTGAAGAGCGGAACTCGGAGGGTCCTAGAAATGGGGAGCGGACCTCGGAGGGTCCTATAAATGGGGAGCGGACCTCGGAGGGTCCTATAAATGAGGAGCGGACCTCGGAAGGTCCTAGAAATGAGGAGCGGACCTCGGAAGGTCCTAGAAGTGAAGCGTGGACCTCGGAGGGTCCTAGAAGTGAAGGGCGGACCTCGGAGGGTCCTAGAAGTGAAGGGCGGACCTCGGAGGGTCCTAGAAGTGAAGGGCGGACCTCGGAGGGTCCTAGAAATGAAGGGCGGACCTCGGAGGGTCCTAGAAATGAAAGGCGGACCTCGGAGGGTCCTAGAAGTGAAGGGCGGACCTCGGAGGGTCCTAGAAATGGGGAGCGGACCTCGGAGGGTCCTATAAATGAGGAGCGGACCTCGGAGGGTCCTAGAAATGAGGAGTGGACCTCGGAAGGTCCTAAAAATGAGGAGTGGACCTCGGAAGGTCCTAAAAATGAGGAGCAGTTAAGCATTTTATTTACAAAAAAGCCCTCTATTTTTTATAGAACCTACTCTTGGTTGGAAGGGATACCCCTTTTTCGCAACTAACTAAAGGTCCTAAAGTGGTGGATCCTAATGACTAACCGTCTCATATAGACATTTAAGAGATATTTATGGGAAGTACTACAGACCCATGATAAGACAAGATCTTTTAACAAGCGCTCGACCTTACATGGCACGTCCTTTAAAAGGAAATCAAATTTTTTAGTGCTCTTTTCTCTCTATAGATCTTGACTTATCATTGATTCGTAGTGACTTAACATAAAGACCTTATTAATTGTCTATATAAAAAAGCTAGCCAAACCAACCGGTCACATGGAGTGTATTCCTAGCAAAGTGGGTGACGCAAGGGTTAGGTTTTAGGCTCCCACCGTGCAGCCGAAGCGCACTGATGAGTGGATGGCCAAGTGAGACTCGGAAGGGAGGCGACATGATCACCACACTTCCCGCACTTTGGCTTCTCCGAAGGGTTAAGGGTGTCTCGTGGCAAAGGTGACACGGACTCTAGTGGTAGTGTGAGGTAAAAAGTCTAATTCCTTTTTAAGGAGAAAAGAGAAAGATTTTTATTTGTTTTAGGAGATGCATGCATGCAATGCAACAGTTAAGAATAAAGAAAATAAACAGAAGGCGAAAAATACAACACCATACAGGGAAACGAAAGTCTGACCCACTTAGTTTGAAAAGATTTCAAAACATTCCCCAGCAGAGTCGCCACTGTGAATACCCCGTCCCGATGCAACGCGCATTCGGAGGTTTAAAATAATTAATCATATAATGTCGGACCGAAATGGGATATTCATTTAGTGACACTCGCTTTAAACCATATTAAAAATATTAGTTTAATTTTGAGAGTCGCCACGCCACTTTGATATAGCCCAAAGCTTTGAAAAAAGGCTAAACATTTAATTGGGTTCGGGGGTCAAGTTACAACAGAAGAAGAAACGTTATCGCTCATATTGCCCGACGGATCGGTCTTTCTAGCATGTGGGGTGTTGGTTGTGTGCGGTGTTTACAGGAATAGATAGAAGAAGCGGGATCATGCATAAGGAGGAGGAGAGAGAAAGAATTAATTGATGATCACACCCTAGAACCTTTGATTTAGGCCCTCGGAAGGTGCACTAATCAACGTTCATCCTTGGGGGATTGTTGATCATGGGACAATTATTACTAAGGTGGAAGGAAAGAAATAGTTCCTAGATCCATTGGGTTTTCTTGGGCAAAACCTTAGATCATCCTCGACTATACATATTTAAATATATTAAAATAGTCCTAAATCTAGCATAAAGGAATAATTAAAACATATTAAGCATGCAAGTAAATTTATTCTAACATAACAATAATAATAATAGAGAACAAAAATATTAAAAAGAGCCTTACCAATTGTAGCAAGACTTTGGAATCGAATCTAGGGCGATTCGAAGAATGTGGGAAGAAATACGGGTAAAGCAAGTGTAATCTCGCTTCTCCCGAATGAATTGTGTGTCGAAATTGGGGAGCCGGGCACACTTATTTATAGTGCTTCGGTACCTGGGCTGGGCCAGCTGAAGGGTCGATCGGCCCTAAATATAAGGTCCGATCGGCACATGAAAGAAGGGTCGATCGACCAATTGCTTTAGGTTCGATCGGCACAATAATAAAGGGTCGATCGGCCATTCAACAGGGAAAGGGCCGATCGGCACTATCCTTTGGCGTACTTTCCACGAATGTGGATGACGGCGGAGGAGACAGAATGATGAGTAGGTTTTTTAGGGTTTCACTTAAATAATCGGGCCAGATATTTAAAATACCTTTTTTCGGACCGGGTACTAACAATATTTTTACTAAAGCTCTTGGAAAACAACAGTTTGATTTGCTTGTTAGCAAGTTGGGCATTCTTAATCCCCATGCTCAACTTGAGGGAGGGTGTGAAGATGACGCAATTACAGACCAACAGGCGGATGAAACACAAGGGGCACAACTCGTGACCACAGGCACGAGTCGTGCTAATGATCAATGCGAGTGCAAGAAAAGGCACGAATCGTTTCACGAATGGGATGACAAGGGCACGAGTCGTGCTTTCGGCGGAAAAGTAAATCTGGCATTTCCCGTTTCCTTTTCTTTCTTGGTTTATGTTTAGTAATTTATTTTGAATAGGTATCTTTTCCTTTTCTATTTTGTAACCATATATATTCAGAAGTTGATCAATGAAAAACACAAGTTTGAGAAAACCCTAAATTAAATTCCTACAACAAAAACTTGTTTTTAATAAGATCTACTCTTTATAATTTATGTTTGAATAGAAAACAAATGCATTATTTGTATGCTAAAAGTACATTTTATTAATATGAGAAGATTTGTCCAGTCTATAATTGTTATACCACGCCATTGTACCAATATTCTACGCCATATCATTTACTAGTAAAAGTCCGTGTTCAAGGACACATGCTTTTTTTTAATTAAATATTTTTTTAAATTAAAAAAAAAATTTTTAAGGGCAAAATGGGAAAGGAACAACTTAGTGAGGGCAAAATGGGAAATTCGACAGATGGAACTGTTCATTCAACTGTTCATCCCCTTTGCCATTTATACTATAGATTTTCCAATCTTTTTCGTAAAGATAATTTCATTTTATTTCTTAGTCAACTGACTTAAATTTTGATCAAGATTTAGTGAAAAATCAATTATTCTAGGATTAATTATAAAATAGGGTCTGAAGTCTTGTAGGAGGTCTCTATTCGGGGACTGACTTTCCAATTTTGGCAATTTAGCGTCTAAAGTGTAAAATTTGCCTACTTTGTGTCCTTTTGACGAAATTCATTAAAAAAACCTAATTAAGTCGTCATGTGCAACACACATGTAAATTAATGGAGGGTAATCCAATAATTTTATGGGGAAAAAAAATATCCAAAAATAACATTATTTTGCGAGTTTTAGGCCTTAAAATTGATATAAACCTAACTTTAGACCCAGTAGTTGGGATAGAGTACCCCCAACGTCGGTCCCCATTTTGAAAATACATTTTGACTATAGGCTCTCTCTTGTCATTTTAAAAAAACAAATAATTTATGGTTTGTTTAATTTTAAAATTTGGGAAAAATACTAAAAAACCCCTCAATAAAACTTTCCTATCCAAAAAACCCACAAAGTAAATAGTATATCCAAAAAACCCATAAATCATAAATTCAATACCGAAATGAATAAATTCATTAAAACTCTAACATCGTTAAGGAAAAGATATTTTTCCGAAATTTACCTTAGTTTATATCAACTTTTAAATGACTAATCTACCCACAATACAAAAATTATGTTTCTTACATCAATGAATGCAGTAACACAACAATAAATTTGTGTTCTACCTATGTTGTTTTCTTGGCTCTTGAGATTAATAGTGAGGAAGAAGAACGCTCTCAAAATTACTCCCGATATCTATTTCGATCCATTATTCTCAAGGGACCAAATTCACACTTTGCAGAGCTAAAGCCATGGTGGTTTCTGTATTTTTGAAAAGACCTCTTGGCGATATTGACTCCAATCCATTCTTCCTAACTTTTTTTTAGTGAATTTTTCCCTGGATTAATTTTGGAATGGGATTGCCTATGTACATAATCGATTACACTGGGATTTCATTGATTTATAATGTTTGTAGTCGTAGTTTTATAGTTGTAGGTAAGGTGTTCGATATAATTCCCCATTGAAAAAAAATAGAATTTAGATACATAGGTAGAACAATTTCAAGGATCATCGCCCTTGTGCTGATCTAGAGGTTGAATTTTTTGATCAGCAAGAAATGCTTGCAGGTGTGAAAGAAAGGAGACCTCGTCAATGGCTCGGCGCCTTATTTTTTTTTTTTGATACCCAGGTTCCCAACTTACGCCGGACTATTCCTGGACCCCTAGACTATGGCCCCTTAGAGTGCTGGGGGAGGTAAATCGCGGGATAGCCCTTCTACAACACGGCAGTCGAACTCCCCACGCTGAGGTTGCAAGCCGTCGCTTCCTTCACTGCTTCGGATGTCTTGACTCAGGCTCCCTGAACTCATGAAAGAAATAAATCCAAAAAAATTTCCCAAGGGGGATGAACCCATGACCTCCCCGTATGGAGGCCGGTCAGCATACCACAAGGCCAGGAGACCTTAGGTTGGCTCGGCGCCTTTGGCATAATGGAAAACGTGTGAAGCGTTATTAGGGCTGACCTATTATAGGACAATATGGTAAATTAATGAATCAAGGTTATTTTTGTCAAACTACTTATTTCTTTAATAAAAGAAACAAAATAAATGGCAAATGTTTCAATAAGGGGTTCTTGGAATAGAAACTTAATATATTGGATTTTTTCGATAGTAAATTATTTTGTGGGTTTTTTAGATAGAAAAGTTTTAATGAGGGGGTTTTTGGTATTTTTTCCTTAAAATTTAGGATTTTTAAGCTGAACATTTATTTAGTGTTTATGATTTAATTTAGGATCCGTCATATACATATGAATTTATATTATTTAAGTTCTATGATTGAATTAGAGTTAAAGAATTACAAAATTTCAAGGTTTATAGGCATTACACTCAACTAGTGCTACACCCGTGCGTTAAAAGCACGGGCCAAATACTATGCTATTTCACGGAAAGATAATAGTTTATGCATAGTTAGACATTTGGAAAATATAGATGAAGAGAAATCCAATAATTAGGACAATATTTTTCGACAAAAAAAGCTTACACATGTTAATGAAATAATATTTCAAATTTTGGAAAATTTCCTTGTAAACAACATTAGTTGTTTGACTTATTGGCTTCCCCTCTTCATCACATATTAAAACCTCCTCAAACCAGCACGATTAGTTACTCTTGACAATGCAACTTAAAGCTGACCATGACTAAATACTGGTCTTTTGAGGAAAAGGGCAACACGAGACAATGATTGACCCTGACTTTTATTAATTGTCATTGCATAGGAAATAATCAACGGAAACTGTCTCCTTTGAAACTTGAAAGGCAACGATAGATCCGAGGGAGTCAAAGACATTCTTGGGACAAAAACTTTTTCTCCAACATTGCTCCCATTTAAAATTTTAGTCTCAACAATATGATTCCCAAGTCTTGTAATGATTAGTCTAGTTCCATTGCATAACTCCGCACTATGGTCAATATTGCGAAGCAGCATAACTGGGACACCAACCTTTAGCGAAAACTGATGATTAGGAAAACCAGAGCTCTTTATCGTATTCAAAAACTCGGTTGAATGAATTTCACCAAAGAAGCTTGAATTATTTTCAGAACGACATATAGAATCAGAACTCAAGTAAGTTCTTCCCTCAGATTGATTGTAAGAAACCATGTACTCATTTATGCTCTCAACAACGTCAAGTGTAGGAGCAAGAATAGCTCTCCCTTGTAGAAAACTGACATCATCAAAATGATTATGAAAAGATGGATATGCATGTACTTTGAACTATAGACTCAATCATATCACCAGACGAATCCACAATCAAGTCATTTGGAATTTCTATAGTAGCAACACCGTCATTATCGCAGCCAAAAGTACCATTGCCGATACTCAAGATCCATTCTGAAAATGCCTTAAGCTCAAGTTCACATTGATCCTTATCAATAGCCTGAAGTCTCATATTCTTTGTAAGTTTTAGAACTTTGCGGTGCGCCCAAAGATATGAAGAATTGATTGTAGCCATAACGATATCTTGTCTACTGCCTTTGGAAATAATTGGAAGGATTTGACGAAAGTCTCCGCCCATCACAATTGTTTTTCCCCCAAAAGGTTAATTAAAACTATCTGGATTTTCAAATCTCATGATATCTCTTAAGGTTTTGTCCAGAGCTTCAAAACAATGCTTATGAACCACTGGTGCTTCATCCCATATTATAAGTTTAGTCCTCACCATTAGTTCTGCAAGTGGAGTTCCCTGCTTAATGTTGCATATTGATTCTTCGTTCAGACTTAAAGGAATAGCAAATCTAGAATAACCAGTTCTACCACCCGGTAATAAAAGAGATGCTATGCCACTGCAAGTGGAGTTTTTTGGATAGAAAAGTTTTTGTGGGTTTTTGGTATAGAAAAGTTTTAATGAGGGGGTTTTTGGTATTTTTCCCTTAAAATTTAGGATTTTTAAGCTGAACATTTATTTAGTGTTTATGATTTAATTTAGGATCCGTCATATACATATGAATTTATATTATTTAAGTTCTATGATTGAATTAGAGTTAAAGAATTACAAAATTTCAAGGTTTATAGGCATTACACTCAATTACCTCCATCTAATTATATCATAAATTAATCAGAAAACTAAAATTAACGAGTACATCATAAATCTTAAATAAAATCATAAACTCTAAATTAATGTACAGACCCCTAAAATCATAAAATTATAAAAATGTCATGTTAAAATCTATATTGTTAAAATTGGAAAGTAAGACCCAAAAGAGGACCTCCAATAAGACTTTCGGGCCCTATTTTGAAACTAACTCATTATTCTAACAAAGTTCTGATTTTATTTTTATTAGTGCACCATTAATTATGTTATCAATAGAGAAAATTACGCCCTAGTCCCTCAATAATTCTTAATCTACCTCATAAGACAGCCTATTTTCTAATCTACCTCCTAATCCTAAAAAATATTTTCTCCTACCATATAATCCCTCACCTAATTTAAATGATATAATTACACCCCTCCCCACCCACCCACCCTGTCACAAACACACACACACTTTCTCTCTCTCACACACACTTTCTCTCTCTATGAAGCTCTCTCCGGTCACCACTTCCGGCGAACTCCTATCCTCCGGCCACCCCTGCACTCCTTCCCCAACTCCGGCAAACCCCTCCCCTCCTCCACTTCCGGCGAACGTCACCCCCAACTCCGGCGATCTATTACTCCGACGACCGTCCACCTCCTCAACTCCGGCGACTCTCTCCCTACCCTCTCTGGCCATCCCTCTCCTCTGCGATCGAGCTTCCTTCAAGTTATTCATCTCCGATGCCGTCTATCTGCAGATCTGGTCAACAGTTCTGGCCAGATCTACATTTCCAGCGACCTCTCCGCCTGAAATGGGATTGTTAAACCATGTTTTTTTTCTAAATCATTTTCTGTTAAGATGGCAGTGTGTTTTCTTATCTTTTTGACTCTTTGGATCCCCTGCCTCCCTTTCTTTTAGAAGTCTCATTCCAAGCTATATTAGAGATTCATCCGTTGCAGTGATTGTTTATGATGTTGCCAGTGAGTAGTAGCTTAACTTCTCTTAGACACATACTATATCTTTACACAATTTTGTTAGTAATCCTTGCTGATTTATTTCTAATTTCTGCATTATGTAATATTCTCTCGGTATAGTGGACATTTTAGGCTATTTTGGAGGTTATGATTGGTTTTAATTTCGAGTACCTGAAGATAATATTGATAGAAAATTATTTAATGAGGTAAATAAAAAACTGCAGAAAACACAATTCTGCATTTCCTCTCTTACTGAGTGAATTCTCTGGTACTCATGTAAAGGAGATTATTGCATTCGGTAGTAAATATTTTGTTCTTGACTGCGGTATAGATATTCTCATATTGCAGCCTTTTAAATGATGCAAAGTGCATTGTTAATCCATTCTTCTTACGATTCCTCATATCATATTCAGGTCTTCTATTGTTTTCTGTTTTTCCTTTAAACAATTTCAATGGTAACTTGTCATGTGCATTTCCTTCATTCTTATATTGCAGTAAATATTTTGTTCATGAATTGGCTTGAATTTAGATTTCTCATATTGCAACCTTTCTAATAAGTTATATATATTATTAGTTAAAATTAATTTAGTTGACAACTGAGAACTTATTAATAAGTTAAGTTCTCAGTTGTTTGGTCGCCGGAGAGGTCGCCGGAGTTGATCGTGTAGTTAGTAGTTTAATTGACAACTGAGAACTTACTAATAAGTTAAGTTCTCAGTTGCTTGATCATCGGAGAGATCCCCAGAGTTGGTAATCCCCGGGGAGGTCGCCGGAGTTGATCGTGTTCTTAGTAGTTTAGTTGACAATTGAGAACTTACTCAGTTCTTTGGTCACCGGAGTTGATCGTGTTATTAGTAGTTTAGTTGATGACTGAGAACTTACTGATATGTTAAGTTCTCAATTGTTTGGTCGCCGGAGTTAATTGTGTTCTTAGTAGTTTAGTTGACAGATGAGAACTTACTGATAAGTTAATTGCTCCTCGAGTTGATAACTGAGAACTTACTGATAAGTTCTCAGTTGTTTGGTCGCCGAAGTTGATTGTGTTTTTAGTAGTTTAGTTGACAACTGAGAACTTACTGATAAGTTCTCAGTTTTTTGGTTGCCATAGTTGGTGATCGTAGGAGTTGATCGTGTTCTTAGTAGAGACAACTGAGAACTTACTAATAAGTTAAGTTTTCAGTTGTTTGGTCGCCGGAGAGGTCAACAAAACAAAAAAATAAGGTTCTTAGTAGTCTAGTTGACAACTGAGAACTTACTGATATGTTCTCAGTTGTTCGATCATCAGAGTGGTCATCGGAGTAAAAAAAAAAGATTCTTAGTAGTTTAGTTGACAAATGAGAACTTACTGATAAGTTCTCATTTGTTTAGTCGCCAGAGTTGGTGGTCACCGGAGTTGATCGTATTCTTAGTAGTTTAGTTGACAACTGCGAATTTACTGATAAGTTAAGTTCTCAGTTGTTTGATCGCCGGAGAGATCGCCGGAGTTGGTAATCACCGAGGAGGTCGCCGGAGTTGATCGTGTTCTTAGTATAGTAGTTAAGTTGACAACTGAGAACTTACTGATAAGTTAAGTTCTCAGTTGTTTGGTCACCGGAGAGGTCACCAGAGTTGATCGTGTTCTTAGTAGTTTAGTTGACAACTGAGAACTTACTGATAAGTTAAGTTCTCAGTTGTTTGTTTGCCGGAGAGGTTGCCGGAGTTGGTGGTCGCCGGAGTTGGTAGTCGTCGAGTTAATTGTGTTCTTAGTAGTTTAGTTGACAAGCGAGAACTTGCGATAAGTTAAGTTCTCAGTTGTTTGGTCGCCGGAGAGGTCGCCGGAGTTGGTGGTCGCCGGAGTTGGTAGTCGCCGGAGTTAATTGTGTTCTTAGTAGTTTAGTTGACAACTGAGAACTTACTGATAAGTTAAGTTCTCAGTTGTTTGGTCGCCGGAGAGGTCGCCGGCGCAAAAAAAAAAAAAAAAGTCGCCGGAAAAAGTCGCCGGAGTTGGTCGCCGGAGTTGATGGTTGCCGGAAGTGTTGACCGGAGAAGATGGGGAGGGGGTGACCTAAGGTGAGGGTGGTTGGAAAGAAATTAAATTGTTAAAGAGAGTGGACTTAGTGAAATGATAGGAGGGTGAACTTATTTAAATGTTGGAAGGGTGTAGTTATTAAGCTAGGGACTAAATGGTTAAGCAAAGTATAAATTGTCCTAGGAAGTAGTATATGGATTATTTGGTAAATGCCTCTTATCAATAAACTATTTTGTGGTTTATTTTAAGTAATTAAGTTTTTATTTATTATCGGTCAACTTACAATTAAGTTATCAGCAAAAATTAATTGAGACTATTTTAGGAGAAGCAAAAAGTATATTTTACCACATAATAAACTAACCAATTAATACAATAAACCAATAAATCTTGTTATTGAGTGATAGAGTATATGTATTGATAAGTGTCAGCACATGAGTTCAAAAGTACCAACACATATGTTATGGAGTGTCAATACTAGTGCCATCACCAGAGTTAACGACTAAAAGTATTAGTTAATAACCGCTAGTATTACTGCGCACATTTTTTGAAAAGTGTAAGTTAATTACACACTACTAGAAAAGCTGCCTATACTTACAGACATTTTTGACGAACAATTTTCGTTGAAAATACCTATGAAATCGAGGAGCTTTACCTACGGAATTTTTTTGGTCGAATACGTGTGATTTATTGATATTTTATAAATGTTTACTTACGAAAATTTCGTAGATAAATATTAAATTTACTTACAAATATTGTTCCAAAGGTAATACTTACCGACTATCTGTGGATAACGATTTCAATAAAAACCCTAGCCGCTCTCTAGTTATTACGATGTGTAATCGTTTTTCTCTCTTTATCTCACACAAGCGATCAACGTCAAAACCCTCTCCCTCTCCCCCGTCGCTGCCTTTCTCGCTCACGATCTCAGGCGAAACCCCCGTCGGCGGCCTCCCTTGTGTTGACCCTCCGATTTACTCATCAACTCCGACCTTGGACTGCGACATAGGCAAATCCTCAGCTCCTAAGTACGGGTAAGTTCATTCTTTCCTTGAATTTTTATACTTAGATCTGTTGGGCATTGGGTTTGATGCAAGATTTGCTCATTTGTTTGCAATAATTCTCGATTTTACTCATGGTATTTTACTCAAATAAGTGTATACCAAATTATTATGCTATGTGTTATTGGTCTTCTAATAAAGAGAAAAAATTATGGTTTATTTTGTGGTAATACTGGTAATATAATTAGTTAGTAACGAATTTGTTTTTAACCTTGTCTAGGATTCAAGCAATGTTTACTACTTGATGTTGTCAGAAATTTTCTCAACAGCAACACAACCGTTGTAGTCCAATCGTGATGTCTCCGGCTCCTTCTTCTCGCCTGCACACCAACAAACGTAAACTGATCCGGGGGCGGCTCCGGCTGTAAGCCCCTTCGGCGTGAGGATAAGTCTCTGTTTCTGACAAGGGAAATCTGAATTGAGGAAGGGTGTTTCGTGTGTGTGGGTGAACGTACCTTGGTAGGGATGATGATCCCTCATATATATATCTCCTTCCCTCGTGCTATGCACATGCCCTTGTCACATGACTATCTCGTGCGACAGTTTCTAATTCCACGTGTCATCATTCAATTGGTCAATCACAAGAATAAACTCAAAGCATGTGACGCTTTTTCTCTGACACATGTTGATAGCGAAACAAGGGTTATGAGAATTAAGACCGAACGGAATTGAAACAAGACGGGATTGAAACCCTAATAATTGCACAACGGCAAATCTAATTTTTATTAATCAAACTCTGATTTTCGGATTACAACTTTGAGGCTATTTTATAGCACTCATAAAACTTAGAAAACAAGAAATTTCTTCCTAAAATAAAGCCTAACCTATAAGGTAACCTAATAGAAGTCTAAAACTACTAAATCAATGCTAAATCAATGCTAAATCTACTCTAAAACCTCTTATAATCATCCTACTACATTTAATTCCGAAAATACTAATAAAATAACAATTAATTAAAATAAAACTCATATTTATCCCATCATACTGCATCATTCTTCTCTTCTTAGAAAAATTCGACCTCGAATTTGAGTCGTTGCTCTTCGGAAATACCTCTGAAAACTTAAGCTTCAAATGTCTTCGAACTGTATACTTAGTAGCACTTCTCATCACATCCATCCAATCTGTCCATCCGTTTACTAAAAAACTCTCAATGAATAAACCTTTGAAGAACCCAGATTGCGAAATAAACGGAACTTAAACATAAAAGGGATCCTCATAACATTAAGAACCAAAAATACCTCCTTTCAGTAAAATAGATGAACCCAGAAAATCACAACCTGCTCCCAGGTTCGGCTGAGGGTCGCCGAGCACGGGCGTGTCCTGAAAACTGGCACGGTTGTGCGAGCACGCAAAGGACTCCCACATCCGTCGTTATTCGCACGGTCGTGTATGGGAGAGGCACGGCCAGGTTGTGCTGCGCTTGGCCGCTTCTGGGGCCAGTGTGCACTGCAACACAATGATTTCTGCTGGGTCAAAACCCTCAAAATCTTCTTCATAATTATCGTCATCAAAGATTGGTGGTTTTGACCAATCAATGACAACGTCGAAACCCGTCGAATCAACAAAGCAATCCACGGGAACAGGATTCAATCGGTCACAAAACTCGTCAAGAGTCAGAGGATCGGCCTCTCTCTTGCACTCAAGTTCTTGATCACGATCGAAAGGATAGATATCCTCATCATCATCAGACCACAGATCTGACTCCGAGCCCACATCGGTGGGAACCTCCAAACACGCTAGATGTCGTTGGACTCGTGGACCCTCCACACGATCAAGGCGACGTTGGAGTTCTTGAATCTCGAAACACAGCAAGCAAAGTTGGAGATCTTGAATCTGTCTTCGCAATTCGTCTTTCTCGATGTCACGTAGGTAATGATGTCGATGGATTTCGTCTCCATGGGAATCTGATCTGCAGCCCCTACCACGATTACCACGACCACCACTTCCTCGTCCTCGTTTGGCCATTGATAACCAGGAACTCCTGATACCAAATGATAGCAAACAAAGGCTAAGAGAATAGAACGGCTGAACGATATTTACAAGAAACAATTTATGAAAGCTTCAAGCTTTTCTTTACTTTATTCAATCATCAAAAACTGCCTCAATACAAAAGCCCTAACTTTGTTTAAATAATAATCCTAAGAACATTCTAGAAACCCTAATTAATAAATGATGAATTACAAAAATAACCCTAATTAATATTTTAATAAAACCCTAATAATCCATAAAGCATTTAAAGCCCAAATCAAGCCAAGCCCAAGGCAGTTTCCTTCCAGCCGTTGCCACCCTTCGACCTTGCCGCCGCGCCCAGGCGCCGCTGGGATCCACCGAGGCGCCCGCCCCAAGCCCAGAAGGTCTCCTCTATTTGTTGCTGCTTGCTGCCTTTCTCATACTGTATCACATGTCACTTTTCCCAATGTCAAACCGTTCCAGTGGGTCCCATTTTGTAGATATTTATATGCCGCCTCCTATGTGTCGCGCCCACTAGGATCCATCTCTTGCCAGATACGGTTAACCAAGTATCATGTCACCGCATCCCATTATCTCGCCGTCTCACATCGATATCTCGCCGCTCATCTCACATCGATATCTCGCCGCTCATCTCACATTATCTCGCTTTCACTATCTTGAGCTTACCTTTTAGTGAATTTGGCGGGATATCAGCGAACATACTTTTCAGCGGGATACTCCTGGGCTACCTTCATCGCTATCTTCTTATTGGGCCTTTACTTGCTTTGTGCCCACTTTGATCATTTATCGCTTATGGACTTGGTACAAACCCAACTCTTATTTTTGGGAAGCATCAGAAGCCCCTAAGTTTGAGGCGAGATTCATTTATGGTCTCGCCAAAAACTTGATGTTTTCAGTCTCAATACTCCGCGACACATAGTTCCTTCCCCAAGAAGCCCAAACGTTGGTGATCCCTATCCATACACGTGTCACAATTATGGCGGGCCTCCAAAATTTAGTGTGCCGTCGTTTGGGAACTGTGACAAATAATGAGAGAGAAAATTTAAATTTTCACTTTAACCGTCACATCTATCAATTCATTCCCTTTTTCCTCTCTCATATAAATACCTCTCTCTACCCCTCAATTTATACTTTTTCTTCTCTTGCTTTCTTTGAGAAAACGTACCCCATTTTTCGGCCACCTGCAACCTTACCTCTGACGAGCTTTTTCTTCCCGTTCTACCGTTGTTTTCTTGATTTCATCCCTAAATTGGTTTCTTAAATATCATTCCGTCCATTATTTGCTATTTTGAAGTTGATTTGGAGCCCCACTCTTCGTTTCCCAGAAATTAGTTCTCTTTCTCCGACGATTCTTCATCTTCTCCGGCAGTTCTTCGCCTTTTTTGACCAAGATCTTTCTCTTTACCAGGTAACTTTTCTTTAAAAATCTTCATATTCTTTAAACCCTCAGTTTTTGATCTTCCATTTCTCCCCAATTATTTGAGTTTTTTGTCATTCCGTCTTTCCTTTTGTTTCTTCAATTTTTCCCAAATTCCCCAAATATGGCGAGATACAAAACTTGTGCTAGGCGGGTTAAATATGGTAGATGTCAGGTGTCAGGCGACTTATATAGACGCTTGCGGACTACTTGGGCGAGATTGCCCAAGGCGGACATAGTTCGATTGCTTGTTGAAAACTGGGTTGATCCCGCCGTGGTTAATTCCCTTGTAATTCAAGGCCGCTCCTTTCTCCCTACTTCAGCCCCTATGTCCCACATTTTCACCTCTAACTTAGAGTTAGTTAGATATTTAAAAGACAAGTATGATCCCAACTTGAGTGACTCATCTGACTCCCACTGTGTCGCTGACCCTTATTCAAAGCGCAGGATGCATTATAAATCTATCATTTCTTCTTCTTCTTCCAGTGAACTCAGCGAGATGGCTGGTGAAGTGACTTTTTCTATTGCCGCGACATCCAGCAATCCCCCTTCTTCAGGAGTACAGAGCATATCTTTAAGTGAAGGTAACCTTTTTACTAATCCTTCGCATGCTGAGGCGGGATCATCTCTCGCTCCACCTGACTCTGATGCTGGATCCATTGTCTCCAAACCCATCACCTCCTGGCATACCTTATATAATATTGACCACCTCAATTACCATGTTTCTGAGTACCAAGGGTACACATCTCTCGCTCATTTAAGGGAAATGCGAGATGGAATAGTTGTCTTTCCCGCTCAACTCAAAGCCGGCCTTAGGATCCCATTAGACCCCTTTCTTTGCGAAGTCCTATATAAGGCCCAAGCCATGATCACCGAAATTCATCCTAATGCTATAAGGATCATTGTCAGTTTCATTGCCATATGTCGCGCCCTTAGAAAAGAACCCTCTGTCACCGCTATGGTTAGCCTATTTAAAGGTTATAAACAAACCACTAAATTTGATGATGGCACAATGGAGACTAGGTTTTCTCTTCAATATCAATGCGGCCCCAAAGTTCTAACTCCTTTACCTGCCAAAGTGCATGATTGGCTTAATGACCCATTATTTATTGTTTCTCGCGTTGGATGGTCTCATCCCGCGGATCTTCTTCCCATTAAACCCCATGTTGAAACCCGCAATGCCACAGTTGTGGGAGATAATTCCCTCCGTGCCGCCATCCGTGCCGTGATAGCCATTCTCGCCAACTCTCCTGAAAATACACCCAACCCCTCATTTCTTGGAGAGGCATTCTGCGAAACAGGGAGCTTTTGGATCAAGTTGGAATTGCGGATGATTTACCCCTTCTTCCACCGCGAGTTCCCATTGTACATACATTTTTTAATGGCTGGGAGCATCACACCTGCGACAAATATGCACATGAATGTACATTGTGTCATGGTAATCATAAGTGTCCCGCTCAAAATGAAGTCCTTTGTACGTATCTTACTTTTATTCTTCTTTTTACTTCTACTTTTGCTTATACTCGTAAAAAATGATTATCTTTGGTTTTCTTTTTCCTTTGCTTTCAGCTCACCGATTAAAATCAATGGATCTTCGTCAAGTTGCCAATCTTGAGACAGACAATAGGCAGAAGAGAGTGGCCAGTGCCCGCAACATTTCCCTCAAAGCTCTACCCGCTGATCTTCCTTTGCCCTTATCCTGCGATGGTACAAATGCTGAGGAGATCGCTCTTGAAAAGTCCCAAGGTCCCTCTAATCCCAAGGCAAGGGCTAAGCCTTCAAACCCTGAAAGTCACTCCAAGCGACAAAAGAGAATTGCTGCCGTTGCGACTCCCAATACTACTGCTGCGACCCAAGCTACCACCAATGTCGTTGCCATTAATATTGCTCCTTCTACACCGCAAGTCACCACTGATGATGTTCCGCTCAACCGTGTCCCGCTTTCCAATGCCCCCACCGTGGAAGAACATATTGAGGTTTCTCCGTTAACCTCTGTTCAAATTAATTCTTCTCCATCTCATGAAGCCGACTTTATTGAGCCGCTTCAAACTGTGATCCCTCCTCCTCCTCCTCCATCTCACGATGCAAACTTTTGCGATCTCACTGACTCGCCTCCCAACATTCAAGCCCCTGGCTCCTCCACTGGCCTTCCTACCTCAAGTTGGCTTCAAGATGATTTTATCAAGCCTACTGACTTTGAGGGGCTTTATGAGCTGAGCCAAGAAACTGCTAAGATTCCCCACTTGAAGGGGCTTATTAATGAAACTCGCAATGTGGAAGAGTGTATGTTGGGTAGTTCAGCCTTAATCAGAGCCAGCGACCCAGTTCAAGTGCAACATGTCGCTCAGATGGATTCTGACCATGCGGTTTGTCAAGCTGGGCATTATTTTTCCTTGGTATTTCGCTTATTCTTTCCTTAGTCATTTTTAACTTTTGCCCATTTCATCATCTATTTATATCTTGCTTCTTTTTTCAGCTTGGGGCTTCGATCTTAGGTATTGGCGAGAAAAACACTCGCCTCAGCAAAGAAATCAAAACTTTGGACCTTTCAAATCAGATTTTGAGGAGAGATAAAGATATCCTTCGCGGCAGAGTGGGAAGGCGGGATGCTACTATAACTGATTTGGAGGGAGAGCGGGATACTTTAAAAGCTGACTTGGCCGCTTCCCAAACTCAACTCGATACGCTGAGCTCAATACTACCAAAGAGGATGTCGTGAAAATGAAGAGCGAGAGAGAGACATTAAAGAAGACCCATGCCGCGGATGTTCAATTCTTTCAAAGCGAGATAGCTAAGCTGCGGGAAGAAGTTACTGGGAAGATTGCTGAAATTACTGCTCTCAAGACCGACATGGCCAAGCTTCAAGAAGATAACCTCGACATTGGTGATCAATCATCTTTGCAGGTTATGAGAGCTGCCGCTGCTGATGCCTCAGAAATTCCAGCTATTACTATTGAGCGTCTCGCTAAGTGGGGATCGGAGCCCATCTTCAGTGAGGTTTGTCGCCTCGGGCATCCTATGGTCTCCTACTCCCCTGATGAACTCAAAGATCTTGCAGAGGAAGATGCGTTATTGGGTAAGGCGCCTTGAAATCCCGCTCCTGTCCAAGATCCAAACGCTATTGCTTTGTGGCATGCTGAACTTGAGCGTAAACACAAACTTCTAGAAGATGCCAAACAACTTTTGTGTAAGTCGCCTGTATGGCTAAATAATTTACTTCTTTTTATTGGGCCTGCGTGCCTTTAAACAATGTTATTCGCGGCCTTTGAGCTTGCCCCTTTACCTTTATGCCTTGCTTGTTTATCATATCTCGCTTTTGCTACTTTGGTTTGTCATATCTCACCTTTGCTACTTTGTTTTGATAGTTCATCAAAAATCTTCGTTTTGCATAACAGGCACCCCATACTTATACTCCCATCGAAAAAGTGAAGTCGTCTTTAGGCGACTTTACTGACCTTTGTTTTTTCTTAGCTTCATCCTTGCTTTCTTCATGATTCTTACTTAGAATAATTTCTTTCTCTTATGCCCCAATATCTTTACATGCCTTAGAGGCGAGATATGCTTTCTTTCCTTGAGCAACATCTATACATGCCCTTCAGGCGAGATGTGCTTTCTTTTCTTCTAGCAACATCCTTATGTGCCCTTCAGGCGAGATGTGCTTTCTTGTTTATAGTCATATCTTTACATGCCATAAAGGCGAGATAGACTTTCTTGTTTATAGTCATATCTTTACATGCCATAAAGGCGAGATAGACTTTCTTGTTTATAGTCATATCTTTACATGCCATAAAGGCGAGATGGACTTTCTTGTTTATAGTCACATCTTTACATGCCATAAAGGCGAGATGGACTTTCTCGTTTATATTCACATCTTTACATGCCATAAAGGCGAGATGGACTTTCTCGTTTATAGTCACATCTTTACATGCCATAAAGGCGAGATGGACTTTCTCGTTTATAGTCACATCTTTACATGCCATAAAGGCGAGATGGACTTTCTTGTTTATAGTCACGTGGACTTTCTTGTTTATAGTCACGTGAACTTTCTTGTTTATAGTCACGCAGACTTTCTTTCCCTTGCAACTTCATGCGGCTTACTTTTCCTTTTTCTTATTCTCCACCAATTTGTTTTGATACTTCATCAAAAAACCTTTTACCTTCTTGTCTTTTGGCGAGATAACACCATATACTTATACTCCCATTGAAAAAGTGAAGTTGTCTTTAGGCAACTTAACTCCCAG
Organism: Adenophora triphylla var. japonica; assembly: GCA_022495995.1. Taxonomy (NCBI): domain Eukaryota; kingdom Viridiplantae; phylum Streptophyta; class Magnoliopsida; order Asterales; family Campanulaceae; genus Adenophora; species Adenophora triphylla. Next base: position 161,912 of record JAFEMH010001047.1, read on the forward strand.
CGACTTACTTTTTCTGCTTTTAACGACTTACCGCATAAACATTATTGTAAAACAAAATATAACGAAAGCAAGACAAATTTGAGTCATAAAATTTTATACTTTCATTTCATTCAAAATTTTCAAGACATGCATAACCTCCATTCATGAGTAAAATCTCCATATATTCATCAGAATCACTATTGAAAAGGTTCTAATAAGAATAATTTTAAATAAACAAATTACCCTTATCTCTTCAATGATAATATCGCTTGAGGTGATCAATACTCCATGCATTTGGGACATCTTTGCCGCCTTCTTCCTTCAAGTGATATGTCCATTCTCGCACAACTTTAGCGATCTGAAAGGGACCCTCCCATTTTGGATCTAACTTTGCAAATCCCGCCGTGGCACCCTTAATCTCGCGACTCCTCAGCACCCAATCTCCTACACTAAATGACCTTTTGTTCACCCTTTTGTCATGCTGTGCCTTCATCCTTTGCTTATAGTTAATCATTCTCAACCTCGCTCTAAGCCTCTTCTCCTCACACAAATATAACTCAATGCACCTTTTGTCTCCATTCATTACTTCATCATAATAGGTTACTCTATGAGTAGGCAACCCCATCTCTACAGGAGCCATTGCTTCAGAGCCATAAGTCAATGCAAACGCTCTCTCGCCTGTTGATCCCTTTACTGTCGTCCTGACATACCACAATGTCGTAGATAACTCTTCCAACCAAGCACCTCCCCTTTTCTCTATATTCTTGCATAAAATTTCCAGGACTTGTTTGTTGGCAGCTTCTACTTGCCCATTACATTGCGGCCTATAAACCGCAGACTGCCAATGTTTGATATTCAAGTTCGAGCAAAAACCATGAAACTTTTTCCTAAACTGCGGCCCATGGTCAGATATGATAGCTCGCGTCATTCCATGGCGACAAAGGATCTCTTCAGTTACAAACCTTATGATCTGATCTTCAGTAATGGACTCAATGCTCTGGCCTCCGTCCACTTTGTAAAATAATCTACAGCTACCACAACCATTTGAGCTCCTCCTCTGGCTTTGGAAAAAGGCCCTATGAGATCAATCCCCCACATGTCGAAAGGCCAAGCCGCTACAATAGGTGTCTGCTCTGTGGCGGGCTGTCTTGGGATATTGGCATGTCGTTGGCATTTGTCGCATCTTCTAACATACTCCTCAGCATCCTTCTTCAAAGTGGGCCAATAATACCCATGAAACATAATTTTATTGGCCAAGGTTCTTGCTCCTGGATGACCACCACATACCCCCTCATGTACTTCAAATAAAACCTCATCCACTTTACCTGGTTCCACACACCTCATCAAAGGTCACAAGAAAGACTTGCGGTACAGAATTCCATCTTGCACGGTAAATCTTGGCGACATTCTTTTAACAATTTTTGCCTTGTCTTCATCTTGGGGCAACTCTTCTTTCTCCAGATAATCCCTCATCTCGCTAACCCAATCTTTCTCGCTCACTTCAACCTCCATAATTAGCGGTCTATCATACGCTGGCTCCTCCACAAACTCCACCACAGTCTTCTTTGGCAACTCCTCTATTTTGTCGCAGGCGGCCTTACTCAACATATCAGCCCGCTCACTCTTTTCTCTATCTATCTGCACTAATTCCCAGTAACTGAAACTTTGCAAAATTTGTCTTGCCATATCACAATACTTGGCCAATGTTGGATTCACCACCCCATATCTACCTTTCACCTGGTTGACTATTAACTGGGAATCGGAGTGGGCTATTATCTGCTTGACCCCAATATCTCTCCAATCCCGCCACCAGTGCTTCATATTCCGCCTGATTATTCGACATATTGAATTTGAACCTCAAAGCCTTCTCATATTTACAGTCCTCCTCAGGTGAACTCAATGATATTCCCGCTCCTCCTTTATCTTTGGCGGATGAGCCATCTACATAAAGCTCCCAACATCCCGCTGGCCTTTCTCGCTCTTCATCCCTTTCTGGATCTTGCGACTTGGCTTTTCGCTTCTTAATCCCCGGCGTTTCAATCTCCTCTCTCTCATAAGTAAAAGATGTTTCAAGTATGAAATTCGCCAACGCCTGTGCCTTAATGGCCTTTCTCGCCTCATACTGTATGTCTAATTCTGTTAACTCGATTGACCATTTTAGAAGCCTTCCCGTCGAATCTGGCTGCTGCAAAATCTTTCTCAAAGGAGCATTGGTCAATACAGTAACAAGGCGGGATAAAAAATAGGCTCTCAGCTTTCGGGTCGCGATCACCAGGGCATAAGCCAACTTTTCCGCATTGAAATATCTCGCTTCCACTTCACTTAAAGCCTTTGATACATAGTAAACCGGCTTCTGCACGCCACCCTCTTCCTTTATCAACACTGCCGCCACCGCGAGATCAGAAGCAGCTAGATATTCATACAAGTGATCACCTTCTTCAGGACTACACAGGATTGGAGGCTTTCCCAAATACTCTTTCACCTTTTTAAAAGCTTCCTCGCACTTCTCATCCCAAGAGAATTTTTGATCTCCCTTCAACACTTTGAAAAATGACAAACACTTTTCAGCCGACCGCGACATAAAATGCCCCAATGGTATCACCCTCCCATTAAACCTTTGAATCTCCTGAATTGTTCTGGGCGACTTCATATCTACTAAAGCTTGAATTTTTTCTGGGTTCTATGCCGCGGCGGTTCACCAAAAATCCCAAAAACTTTCCCGTTGTCACCCCAAAAGTGCACTTACTGGGATTTAACTTCAATGAATTTTTCCTCAGATTTTGAAAGGTCACTGCGAGATCCACCAAATGATCCTCCCCTTTGGTCTTGATCACCATATCATCAATATAGGCTTCAACATTCCTCCCAATCTGCGACTTGAACACCTTATTGACCATCCTCTGATATGTCTCCCCGGCATTCTTTAAACCAAAAGGCATCATTTTATAACAAAAATTGCCAATGGGGGTTCTGAATGCTGTTTTGGCCTTGTCCTCCTCAAGCATTTTGATTTGATGGTATCCCGAATAAGCATCAATGAAACTAAAAACTTTGTGCCCAGCAATGGATTCCACCAACCTGTCAATTTTTGGCAAAGGATAACAATCCTTAGGGCAAGCTGTATTTAGGTCTGTAAAATCGATACACATCCTCCATTTCTTATTTACCTTAAGCACCGTAACTAGGCAAGTCAACCAAACTGGGTAAGTAATCTCTTCTATTATCCCCACCTTTAACAGCTTCTCTACCTCTCCAATCACAGCCTTCTCCTTTTCTGCGGAAAGATATCTCACCTTCTGCTTGAAGGGCTCTACATTTGGGTCAGCATTCAAACAATGGAGAGCGACATTCTCATCTATGCCTCTCATGTTTTCTGGCTTCCAAGCAAACACATCAACACTACCTCGCAAGAATTCCACCAATTTATCTCGCTCTTCCTTACTCAATTGCTTCCCAATTTTGATTTTTTGCTCAAGATATTCATCATTAATAGTTACTTCTTCCAACTCTTCTGCGGCCTGAATATCTGGCTCATCTCGCATTTGCAAAGTATCTACCACCATCTCAGTCGCCTTCCTTTCGTTAACATATCTCTTGCTACCTTTGTCGCTATTCTCACCCTTTTTGCTCCCAACAAGCGACAAACCTTCAGGTGTTTCTACCTCGATTTCTTCACATTCCTCGCTATCCGAATCAACTATCTCCTCAATTTGTGGTTCCTTTATTTTAACAAATTCAGCTGCCCTCGACCATGCCATCTCGGCTTGCATTATAACCAGTGCCATCAAATTCACTTCAGACTTCTCTTCCACCACCTCTACGTCAGTATCCCGCATTTCACTCATCACTCGCGGCACTTCTTCTTCCACCCTTGCTTTAACAACAATGATTGTCGACTTATTTCTCATGCTTTCTGTTTCCTCCCATTCTTCATACTCCCCTAAGTTGGTAACCATGTTAATTCTCGCATCTCGCACCACCAAAGCCGTGGCAAGTGAACTTGTACTTGCCCTTGCGGCAGTTTGTATTTCAATCTTCTTCTGAATCACCTCTTTAACCTCACTCTTCAGGCAAGCAATTCCTTTTGGAATTGGGAATTTAACTCGCTGGTGCAGGATAGAGACCACCATTTCAAAAGTTTGCATGAACGGGATACCCACAATGGCGTTGTAAGGCGACACCAAATCAATCACCATGAACTCCACAGTGCGGGTTCTCACCATCTCGCCTTCTCCTACCTCCACTGCTAGTGAAATTGTTCCTTTTACCCGTACCGTATGATTCGTAAATCCCTCCAAAAATCCTTTATAAGGCACCAAATTGGCCTCAGTATACCTCATCTTTTTGAAAGCTTCATAATATAGAATGCTGCGACTTGCTCCTGAATCCACCAACACTCTGTGTAAAATACTATTCCCCAGAGCAATTGAAATCACTATAGGCTGACACCCATGGCTTGGTGTTAAGGCCAATTCTCGCCTCGAGAAACTAATTATTCTCTCTTCACTTGGCGGGTAAGCTGGGATATGACATGTATGCGACAGAGACATAATCTGATTACTTAAGCAAGTAATGCTCGCCGGCTCATGAATCACCAATATCTCATTTCTGTCGCCATTTCCTCCGCGGGCTGCCTCATTCTGCTCAGGCATCACATATTATCAATCTTGGATTGGATCACTTGCTTCAAGTTGTAACAGTCATCAGTATCATGCCCTCTATCTCTATGATAATTACAAACTTAGATCTCTTCTTCCTCTTTCCGTCATCTCAAATGCCGTCGGCAACTCCACAGCTCGCAGAATTTCACTTGGCTTGGCATTCAATCTCGCAAATCTGATTATTCTCCTTGCCCCGCGACCACCAGCACGGCCTCCACCTCTGCCGCCAGCTTGATTTCCTCGACCTCCCCCTCGAGTCACATTTTCATCCCTGACAAACTCAATTCTATCTTTAACACTCTTATTTGAAGTGTTAGATGTCCCTTCCTCAATGTCTTCTCCTCCACAATATGCCTTAACCCGCTCATATAATTCACCCAAAGTCGCTGGCAACCTCATCCTCAATTCCCTTTTAAAAGACTCTGATAACAGGCCAGACATATACATCATGATCACGTACTTGGGCTCTATTTCGGAAATTTGGTTAGCAATCAACAAGAATCTGTTGGTATAGGTTACAAGACCCTCTCCCGCTTTCTGCTTAATCCCGATCAATTCTTGTAATACCACTGGCTGAGTCCCCACAGCCCCAAATCTTGCCAAAAACTTCCTTTTGAAATCTTGATACCCCAAGGTGGAGTTAGCGGGTTGTTGCATAAACCAATCCAATGCTTGAAGCTCCAGGGTGCTGGCAAAGGTTTTACACAGCAAAGCATCATCCTTGGTCAGTATCGCCATAGTAACTTCGAATCCCGCAATATGAGTCCTGGCCGTAGTTACTCCTGCATATTTAGTCAATGTGGGCAGTCAAAATTCTGGAGCGGGCTCCGCCTCCTGAATATATTTAGCAAAAGGAGCGACAAAAGAATCTTTCTCACCATCAATTACATTTCCCTTTTCTAACTCAGCCAACCTTTTCGCCATCTCGGCCAACTGTTTCTTCAACCCATCCTCTTCTCCAAAGCGGCTTGTCCCTACCCGCTTTTCCTTATCGAGTCGCCTAAATTTCTCTCCTCCCTTGGAAGCCATCACCTCGTCTTCATATCCCCCTTCATTGGAAGCAGTATCATCTTCGTCATTCTCATAATACAGCGAGGACACCTGAGACGTATGTGGCTGATGATAAACTTTGACCTTTCGCCCATTCTTCAGGAACTCAATAGCTTTTCGCTTTTGCGGCCCATCCAATCTCGCCCCGATCTCTTTTAATTTCTCTGGCTCTGTCTCTTTAAGTCGCTCACAGCCATCCACAACTACTATTCCCTTATCTGCCTCCTTATTCCCTTCCGCCGCTGCCTTCATCAAATCTTGCGGGATAGGCGTAAGCGCCTTCTTCAAAGTCATAAGTCGCTTATTGTTCTCTAGTAATTGTAGAATCAAGTTGTTGTGGGTTTGCAACCTCTCCACTTCAGCATCTATCTCCTCCTCTGGCTGTGGCGACATTACATTTCTTTCTCTTCCGTCATTTGTAACCCGCTCTCTTTCCTCTAGAGTAACCTGCAATGAGGTGGATGTGTCTTTCGCTCCAACTATTCCCATAGTCCCCATTCCTGAGATAGGCGGGATAAGGCCCCTTCCTCCCAACGTCTTCTGGCTAACCATACCCTTTTCTGGAGTTGCCATTTCTTACTACCCACATAATCAAAATCTATGAACACGAACTTGAAGATATGCAAATCTTATGAAGATTTGCAGATCTAAACCCAGAAATTGAGAAATTTACTTCAACTAACACACATTTATCCAGCACCTTTATCAACCCAAATCCAACTTCCAAAATTTAACCAATTCAAAAACCCAGAAACACCAAAACTTCAACCTATTAGAATCAAATGAACTCCAACAAGATCCAAAACCCAAAAACACCTTACAAACACCCCAAAATCCAATATAACCCAGACCAACACTTCTAATCAAAAAATTCGCACCCAACCCAACCAAACAATATCAATATCACAAAAACTTCAATCCACCAAAACTATGAACAGTAATTGACTTAGAAAAATGAACAACAATCAACTTAATAAGACGCTTTCAAACTACATACAACGTCAAATAAATCAATCCCAACACACACCCAACCTCCAGATCTACGAACAACACCCAAAACTTACTAATTCACCGTCGGTGAACCTTCAAATGATGAAGAGATTCAGGTCCCGGCAACGGAACCAATTGATGTTGCCAAGAATTTCCTCAGCAGCAACACAACCGTTGTAGACCAATCATGATATCTCCGGCTCCTTCTTCTCGCCTGCACACCAACAAACGTAAACTGATCCGGGGGCGACTCCGGCGTAAGCCCCTCCGGTGTGAGGACAAGTCTCTGTTTTTGACAAGGAAAATCTGAATTAAGGAAGGGTGTTTTGTGTGTGGGTGAACGTACCTTGGTAGGGATGATGATCCCTCATATATATACCCCCTTCCCTCGTGCTATGCACATGCCCTTGTCACGTGACTATCTCGTGCGACAGTTAGCTTCTAATTCCACATGTCATCATTCAATTGGTCAATCACAAGAGTAAACTCAAAGCATGTGACACTTTTTCTCTGACACACGTCACTTTTCCCAATGTCAAACCATTCCAGTGGGTCCCATTTCGTAGATATTTATATGCCGCCTCTTATGTGTCGCGCCCACTAGGATCCATCTCTCGCCAGATACGGTTAGCCAAGTATCATGTCACCGCATCCCATTATCTCACCGTCTCACATCGATATCTCACCGCTCATCTCACATCGATATCTCGCCGCTCATCTCACATCATCTCGCTTTCACTATCTTGAGCTTATCTTTTAGTGAATTTGGCGGGATATTACCGAACATACTTTTCAGCGGGATACTCCTGGGCTACCTTTATCCCTATCTTCTTCTTGGGTCTTTACTTGCTTTGGGCCCACTTTAATCATTTCTCGCTTATGGACTTGGTACAAACCCAACTCTTATTTTTGGGCAGCGTCACTACTTGACCTAATTTTATAGCTGAATTTTTTATGTTCCTCTTGTAGTCACATCATAAAATATGAGATGATTGCTTGACAAGTATCGGCACAAAATTAAGTTAGCTTTGGAAGAAAAAAATAAAAATCAAGCGTAACGCATTAAAATAAGTGTAGTGAAACTGAATGGTTATTGTTGCATACCAAAAAGGTATTTTAAAAAATTATTAATCTGAACAAAGTTTGAACAAAAGCAAGATTAAAAAAAAATTAATTTAATTAAATTTAAAGTTTTCAAATTAAAAATTAAGTACTTAACGCTTCTATTTAATAACTAAATTAATACAATATCGTAAAATGATGCTTCTACAATGATGTATTAGAAGTTATTTTAAAACGTAATGTTGTCAAATCAATTTATTGGTGTTTGTGTACAATATAAAACTTAGAAGTTTGTTAAATATGTTTAACCTATATGTTGAGGTCAACATATAGTTATTGATTTTTGAATTATCCGTGTGTACAGTCTTGTAATGCACGATTATATATTTTTGTAAATATCATTTTTGTATATTAGGATTGCTTGAATAGTCTATATTCAAGATATTTTGATTGTATTCCCTATTGTTCTATCGGTGTATAATAGCCAACGGTTGATTAAATACTGTCGACTTCAATCTATAGCATTTGATAGACCTTTCCTACGAACGGGGTTATGCTGTCGAAATTTCTTGAATTTCGACCATAGAGCATAGAGACAAAATGATAATATAGCCATTGAAAGAAAGGCCTATATAGAAGCCGTTGAAAGAAAGGCCTATATAGCCGTTGAAAAAAAAAATGATAATATAGCCGTTGAAAGAAAGGCCTATATAGAAGCCTTAAATACTTCGGAAGAGGAAATCCGTCGATCTTGAACCGGCTTGGATCACATCTAGACAAATAGAAGCATACTTTGAAGTTCTTAAGTTCATTAGGGGGGTTCGCTTGGAACCTTTGCCCGGCCTCTTCGCTCACCCGGAAGTGAGAAAAGGGCTCAGGGCTCTGACCGCGTGCCTGTTGAAGAATGAGTCGGCGACTCGAGGACTTGGAAAACGAGGTTCATGTACTAACCGTGCATTTCATATAATTGTGCATTTTGAGATGAGATATAAGCCTAACCCCAATGCTATACCTATATGAATTTCCTTGTTAGTAATGTTGGGAATTTAAATTTTGGGAATGGTAGTATTAATTTTATCTAAAAACTATAATGTTATAAAATGCAGTAGTTAAATATGTCGGGGGAAGATAATAGTTGAATAGATAATCGTAGAAACCTTAATAGAGTGAGCATCACACCTGCATTTGTAGCAGGCTTAAAACATTTTCTGCAGTTTGCTATAGCGCATCCCTGATACATGCATAATGGCATGATACGAAGTCCGTGAAAAAGGTGTAAGAATAAGAAATTTCATTGTAATGGATTTGTAAAGAAGCATCTTATAAATCAAGGGTTTGTTGATGGTTACAAGATATGGATAGTGCACGATGAACGTTATAAGTTGAAACAAGTATTCAAAATTGTCCCATTATTGTACATAATTCGGCTAGGGAACCTGAACAACTGGTTGATGAAGTAGAGCCGTCAGTGGGTGTGGATGATATGGTTCGAAATGCAGCTAGACCAAAGTTTGATTGGACCCTAATCCTAAGGAAACCAATTCTGTTGCAAAGAAGTTTATGAATTTAATGTACTATGCAGATAACAAAGTTTATCCTGGTGCAAAGTCAACAGTGTTGGAGTCAGTGGCTGAGCTTTTTAATATCAAGGCTGATTCAAATTTGAGCTAACATACTTACAATCGTATCACCTCATTAATACAACGGTTGCTACCTGAATAAAATAAGATGGTTAGTAATTTTTATGAGACTAACTTGGTGGGGCATATCGGTCTTGGCTATTATAAAATTGGTGCATGCAAGAATTAGTGCACGCTTTTCTACAAGGAAAATGAGGGTCTCAATTCATGTTCAATATGCGGCTTAGTAGGTATAAGCCACCACGTCGGGGTAGTGCCGAGCACAAGAAAAACGTGTTTCGAGCGCAGTTGCGTTATATGCCGCTCATACCCAGATTGCAGCGAATCTACACATTGAAAGATACCTCGTACGGTGGCACAAAGAGTGTCCTCGTGAAGAGGGTGTGATGACTCATCCTTACGACAGAGAAGCCTGGAAACATTTTGATGCTACGTACCCCGATTTCGCTGAAGATGCTCAAAACATAAGGTTGTGAATATGTGCATATGGTTTTTCTCCATTTAGACCGAGGGCGAAATCTTATTCATGTTCGCCTGTTATAGTCACGGTTTATAATCTTCCCATATGGTTATGTATGATTGATACTTATATGTATTTCGGTTTGTTCATTCCTGGGCCATGTAATTCAGGGAAAATGGTGTTGTGGACAATTAATGACTTTCGAGTGTGAAATTATCAAGGCTTAGCTGAAAAGACACTTAATGCCATTTTTGAGTGGGTTGATATACATATTTTTAAACTTATTCAAAATAGTTCCACTGCAAAGGATGCATGGGACACTTTACAATATTTTTGTGAAGGTGATGGCAGTGTACGTGAAACCAAGCTTAGGGGTCTCACTAGCATGTTCGAGAGATTGAGGATGGGCAAAAATGAAATTATTCCTTCTTATTTTGAAAAATTATTTGATATTGCAAATGAGTGTCAAGTTTTGGGTGAACCTTTTACAACCAAACAACTTGTCTCAAAAGCAATTAGAGCCCTTCCTGAGCATTTTAATATGAACGTTTCATTTATTGAAGAGACTCACAATCTTTCAAATATGGATATCAATTCTTTAATGAGTATTTTGAAAAACTTTGAGTTAAATCTCCTTGATCAAAGTGAAGCTTCTAAGGGGAAAAATGTAGTTTTGAAAACTCAAACCTCAAATTTTTTGAAAGAAAATGAAGATGAGGTTTTTGAAGAATTAGATGAGAATGCTAGTGTTGCTTTACTTGCTAGAAAATACAATTCTATGGTTAGAAAGTATAACAATGAAAAAATGCAGCTGAAAGCAAAGGAGAAGCAAACCAAGGTGTATGATTCGATGCCAAAGAGGTCCATCCCATCTACCTCAAAGTCTAACTCAATGAGAAGAGCATCTTCAGGTCAATCAAGATCTGATCCGAAGTTCATTGAATCCATTCAATGTCATGCATGTTCGGGTTGGGGTCACTATTCCAATGAGTGTGCAAATACGCTAAGGAAAAGAGGAAAGAACATATGGGTTTCTCTCGGTGATGATGATGATGAAGGACCAGTTCAAGAGGAAGAACCTAATCAAACAACCATGTTTGTCACAATAAGTGACACAGACTGTGATGGTGTTAGCCAAGGTGTTATCCAGTCTAGGATAATATATGTAATCAAACCTGACAGGTATAATGAATTATGTGATACTAATGTTGTTTGTTTTGTTGGTTCTACTAACCTTGATACAGGAAGTACACAAGAGGATGAGCTGAGCAAAGATGACCTCATTTCAGGGTTAAAGGACCTTTATGAGGCGTTGTTTGTTGAATGGAAGAAAGAGAACAATTTGGTTAAATCTTTAACCAAGAAGAATTATTGACTCAAGGCCTATTTGACTCACATGGAGATTCAAGCATCCAAGAAAAATGTCAAGATTGAAAGAGTCAAGGGCATGTTGACTTTAGCCGAAACCACCTTAAAGAAACTCAACACCGGATCTTCCAAATTGGATGAGATCTTAAACTTGAGTAGGCCTCTGAAGGCAGGTATTGGTTTCCAAGAATCTTTAAATAATATTACTTCTACTTTGGCTAGTAATGATAATGAGATTTGCTTTGTTAATGAACGTTTTGTTGACAAAAATTATTTTTCAAAAGAACCATGTGACAAAGGGAAAGTGTGTCACTATTGTCACACTTCTGGACATTTTAAAAACAAATGCCATGTTGTTTAAAAAAAATAGTCCGCTCCCTCTGTGTTACCGGAGGTGTTGCCCAGCACACATGATAACACACTATGTCAGAATGGTAAAAATTCAAAGAAGAAGTGGAAACCTAAAGCTAATCTGAGATGTGATGTTGTTTACACTGCTTTAAAAACAAATGTATAAAGGTTCTTGGTATTTTGATAGTGGGTGTTCACGTCATATGACAGGAACAAAATCGTTTTTAAAAGACTATGAAATGGTTTATGGGGGTAGTGTGACTTATGGTGGTAGGAGCAAGAGTAATATCATTGGGAAAGGGACACTAAATGTGTTTGGATTCCCTGCCTTAAGGAATGTCTTACATGCTGATGGACTTGTTGCTAATTTAATTAGCATTAGTCAACTTTGTGATGACAACTTAGAGGTGAAATTTAATAAGGATACTTGTGAAGTTTATGATAAGACTAACAATTATGTGATGACAGGTACAAGATCTAGAGATAATTGTTATCTTGTTGAAGACAAGCAAGTATGCCATTCGGAAAAAATTGATGACACTACATTGTGGCATCAAAAGATGGGACATGTTCACTTTCGTAACATAGAAAAGATAGTTAAACTAGATGCTGTCAAAGGTATTCCTAGTCTTGATCTTAAACAAAAAATTGTTTGTGAGGATTGTCTCAAAGGGAAACAAACTCGTGTTGCCCATAGTGCTGCCCAACACCATGAGCAACACACTGGTACAACACATTGTTTTCAACTCTTGCATATGGATTTAATGGGTCCAGTTGAGATAAAAAGTTTTGGAGGTAAGAAATATACTTTTATTATTGTTGATGATTTTTCAAGATTTACATGGGTGTATTTTTTAAGGGAAAAATTTGAAACTTTTGAAAAATTCAAAATCTTGCACTCTACAATCAAGAACATGTTTTGTGCTTCAATTTTTCGAATTAGGTCCGATCATGGGAGGGAATTTGAGAATATTTCTTTTTCAAATTTTTGTGAAAGAAAGGTATTCACCATGAATTTTCAGCTCCAAAAACACCTCAACAAAATGGGGTAGCCGAGAGGAAAAATAGGACTTTACTTGAAATGACTCGTTGATGTTGTTTTCAAAAAGAATTTCGAAAAGATTTTGGGTTGAGGCATTAAATACGGCTTGTCACACGGCTAATAGAGTTTTTCTAAGACCCGACACAACCATGACTCCATACGAGATTTTAAATGGTAGAAAGCCAAAAGTTCATCACTTCCATGTCTTTGGTTGTGTGTGTTTCATTCTCAATGATTGGGACTACTTAGCAAAATTTGACTCTATGAGTGATAGGGCCATTTTTATTAGATATGCTTCAAATAGTCATTCATATAGGGTATTTAATCTAAGGTTAAAAACCATCTAAGAATCTATGAATATTGTTTTTGATGATCTCTCAAGTATTGCAGGAGAAAGTGTTCAAGAGACACCCTTGGAGCTGTTGGAAGAAGTCAGTCCAGAAGGTGATACCACTAATGTTACCACGAGTGCTAACACTGATGGTAACACAGAAACTGATCAGGGTGTTATCGCTGATGAGATAACACCTCATATAGCATCTAATTCCAGTCCAGCGAATGAAGATCAAGAAGGAATTGAAGCTGAGGTTCATGGGGATATGAGAAGGGATCCTCCACCTATAATAAGTAGGAATCATCCCACAACACAAGTAATTGGGGAGGTGAATTAAGGAGTACGAACAAGACGCAAAGATCCCATTAGTTATCGTGACATGGTTAGGTATGTATGCATATCCACCACATACTCAAAGGTAACACACTCTTGTTCTATTTCATCTATATAACCTAAAAATTTGATTGAAGCTTTAGAAGATAATTTTTGGATTCAAGCTATGCAAGACAGATTTGATCAATTTTCTCGTAACAATGTTTGGTCTTTAGTACCCCGTCCCACAAATACTAATGTTATTGGGACAAAATGGATTTTTAAAAATAAGATCGATGAATTTGGTAACATTGTTAGGAACAAGGCTCATCTTGTGGCTCAAGTCTATACACAAGTGGAAGGTGTCAACTATGAAGAAACCTTTGCACCGGTGGCTAGAATTGAGTCAATAAGACTTATTGGCTATAGCTTGTTTTCTTAAAATCACATTGTTTTAAATAGATGTCCAAGCAGCATTTTTAAATGGATACTGAGATGAGGAAGTTTTTGTTGAACAACCAAAAGGCTTTGAAGATCCATTTCTACCAACCATGTGTATAGACATGATAAAGCTCTTTATGGATTGAAACAAGCTCCACGTGCATGGTATGGTAGGTTAACTAGCTTTTTACTAGAATATGGTTTTACTAGAGGAGAAGCGGATAGGACTTTATTTATCCTTAAACATGGAAAAGAACTTGTCGTGGTTCAAATCTATGTTGATGACAAAGTTGAAATTACCCGGATTCGCGCGAGCGAAGGCGGTTGTCTTTCGCGGAGGGTTGGTGTCTGAGACCTCGCTTCATGGGAAGGAAAAATTGAGGAGTCGCCACGCGGTTTTTGTATTTTGAGCCCAAACGTTGAGAAACGGCTTTAGAAAATGGTGTCGTTTTTTATTGGTAGCAAAAACTTAGGAAAAAGCTTTGAAAATGGGGGATCATTTTTATTGGCAGCAAAAATGAGTAAAAATCTTTTTTAGTACCAGAGATTGTTAGGTTCGGAGGTCACGTTACGTTTCGGGCAGAGTATTACGAGATCGCCCGAAACGCCTCGCATGACGAGTCTTTCTACCTTTCTCGAAAACGTGTGTGTGTGTGTGTTTTGAAATGGGGGCTTGAATGACAAGCTTAATCTTGGTTTGAATGTCAAACGTTGATTAGGTGACTTTGTTTGAAAAGACGAGCGTTTGAATGACAAACGTCGGTTTGAGACGGAAATGAGCGCTGCGTGGCAAATGTCGATTTTGAGTTTGAAATGAGCGTTTGCGTGGCAAACGTCGATTTTGAGTTGAAAAGGAGTTCGAAGGTCGAACTCCGGTTTTTTGAACCGGGCGTGTCATTGTTAACGATTTTTACGGGAAAAATGCGTATTAAATGATTTGAAATGTCAAATGGCGGCTTTTAGTTTGAAGATGAGCGTTTGGAAGCCAAACGTCATGTCGCGTTTTTTGAAAGAGAGTTCGACGGACGAACTCCGGTTTTGAACCGAGCATTACATTGTTAACGATTTTTACGGGAAAAATGCGTATTAAATGATATGCGATCAACGAATCGGGTTGCGACTCGGACTTTGAAAAGTAAATACTATCACGATCCAAACGGGTCGGACTTGTAAATGACAGTATTTAAAGCAGTGTCAACGGAATCAAACGATCCGGAATCGTAAATGACGATCAACGAGGCCAATCGGCTCGGAATTGTAAATGACGATCAACGAGCCAAACGGCTCGGAATTGTAAATGACAGAAATTAAATGACGATCAACGGATCGATCGATCCGGAATTGGTAAATGACATAAAAGTAAACGGAACGGGGTCGGAACGCCGTTTTAACCCGTGATTACTTCTCTTACGGAAATAGAAGAGGATCGAGGGACTAAAACGTATCGGACCCCGTTAGACGGAGGCGTCTACATTTTGATAATGTTGTTCGAAACGGTTGTAGCGACTGGCGCGTAAACCGAGACGAAACGAGAGATTTAGAGAGAGGGAGTTATACCTATGGCTAGGGTCGACTCCTTTGGCTCGGAAGGTGTGTACGGGACACGGAAAGTAGTTCGAAAGGTTGTTTCGAAGTGGTAAGGGGCGTATTTGATCGAAATACAAAGGTTTCACGTGAATCGAGACAGAACGGAAGCTCTAAGGGGTGAAAACCAGCTGGGCCGTGGGGTATGTGAATTTTGGGGTAAAAAGTTCTTTCTTTTGGCTTTGACCGCCATTTCTATTTATAGGTGAAAAATGCAAAGAGGAGTCCGGACGGACTTGGCCTGAATCCAGGGGGTTTTGTGGTATTTTGAGAATTTGAAGGACTTGCTGGCAATTTCAGAAAATGTGCACAGTGAGTCCGGCCGGACTTGGCTTGCAAATCAGGGGTATTTTGGTCTTTTGGCCTTGATTTGTGATTGAAGAGTGACTAGAGGGAGGTGGCATGGCTGCCACGTGCCCTATGAGTCACCACCATGTGGGAGTTCGTTCCCGGTCCCGCTTTGTCCGTTTTTAAAATAACAATCCGAAAATGTCCGAAATGCCCCCGAAAGTGCCGGAAAGTGCGTTTTTCCGGAAAGACGTACTTTTACGTGTGATGACACGCGTTAAGTACGGTTCGACGTCGGGATGCACGGGCGCCCCGGACGTCGCTGGCACAACAACGGGGAGTTTAACGAGTTCCGGCTAACTCGAGCGGGCCGCTTAACGGATTTCGGTTAACTTTCCGACGGATTTGGACGATCCGGATTTGGGTACTTACAGCTAGCCCTCGCCGACGTCACTTCCGAAGGAGGTTGGGTCGTTGAAAAAGATAAGGATCCAAATCGGGATGCCTTACTTTGAAAGAGACCTGGGCGGTCAGCTGGCTGGACCCTTAGCGAAAAGGATTCCTACGTATCCCGAGCGGGAATCAAGCCGATCGTAGTTCGAAAGGGGGCAAGGGCCGCGCATGGGGACCTTGACCTGAGCGAGACATGTTAGGAGGCGTCTAAACCTGAATGAGACCATTCGCGAGGTACCTGTACCGGAACGGAGACTGTGGGGAGGCGTCTGAACCTGGGACTTCTGAAACCTTCGAGGGCGTGTGGCGCCTCAAACCGGAGTTGCTGAATCATACGAGGGCGTGTGGCGCCTCAAACCGGAGTTGCGATGCTGACGAGGGCGTGTGGCGCCTCAAACCGGAGTTGCGAGGATACATTTATCCTGTGACGAAGGCGTTCGTGCCTCGGGGTGCCGGGCTTATTGCCGTTGCCGTGTTTATCCCGCCGGGATGAGGTAACAATGAGGGGAACGGTTGTGTTAAACCGCGTTATTAACAACACGGCGGGATCGACATTTCTTCTTTAGAATCCCGCTGGGATGAGCATTCTGCCACCTTGACGGCCGAAGAGGGATTGTTGTGGCTTCGTGCTTATTGCATTGCCGCTGAGGTGGAACGGTCGGGCTTACGACTGGCGGCCGGGAAGACGAATGTTCACTTGCTGAAGTGAAAAGGTGTTCGGGCTTACGAGGATGGCCGAAGAGGGATTGTTGCAAGGCATTCGTGCCTTGGGGTTCGGGCTTATTGCCGCGCCGGAAGACGAATGAAAGGTCTCGATAGGAGAGTGGAGGCCTGACCGCGAAGGTCGGGATTGATCGTTTGAGATCGGACCGTGAAAGGTCGCGATTGAGGATTGAAATCGGACCGTGAAAGGTCGCGATTGAGGATTGAGATCGGACCGTGAAAGGTCGCGACAGGATTGGAATCGGACCGTGAAAGGTCGCGATTGAGGATTGAGATCGGACCGTGAAAGGTCGCGACAGGATTGAAATCGACCGTGAAAGGTCGCGATTAAGGATTGAAATCGGACCGTGAAAGGTCGCGACAGGATTGAAATCGGACCGTGAAAGGTCGCGATTATGATTGGAATCGGGCCGTGAAAGGTCGCGATTGAGGATTGGAGATCGGACCGTGAAAGGTCGCGATTGAGGATTGAAATCGGACCGTGAAAGGTCGCGATTGAGGATTGAAATCGGACCGTGAAAGGTCGCGATTAAGGATTGAAATCGGACCGTGAAAGGTCGCGATTGAGGATTGAAATCGGACCGTGAAAGGTCGCGATTAAGGATTGGAATCCGACCGTGAAAGGTCGCGATTGAGGATTGAAATCGGACCGTGAAAGGTCGCGATTGAGGATTGAAATCGGACCGTGAAAGGTCGCGATTAAGGATTGAAATCGAACCGTGAAAGGTCGCGATTGAGGATTGAAATCGGACCGTGAAAGGTCGCGATTAAGGATTGGAAATCGACCGTGAAAGGTCGCGATTGAGGATTGAAATCGGACCGTGAAAGGTCGCGATTGAGGATTGGAATCGGACCGTGAAAGGTCGCGATTGAGGATTGAAATCGGACCGTGAAAGGTCGCGATTAAGGATATGAGTGATGGTGAAAACCATTAGGAATTTTAACGTCTGGAGACGAGCGTTAGTGAAAACTAACTGGGAATTTATCCTCGGGGACGGGGGTTAGAAATGTCTAACTGGGAAATTTTATACTTTTGGGGGCCAAAAGAGGTAAAATTGAACCGCATAAAGCCGAGGGGCCAAAGTGGCGTAAAATTTTCCCGGTGCAAGAAGAGTCCCCGGACTTTTACCGAATTTGACCAGTGGCCTATTCAGTGCCGAGGCCGAGGAAGGAAGAGTCATTTTCTTCCATTAATTCCGACGAGAGGGAGAGAGAGGAGGAGAGAAAATCCAACCCAAATTGCAAGGTTTGCTCGTATTTGTGAAGGAAAATCGCTATGGAAGGTGATTTGGGACCAATGGCTCGCCACGGAAGGACCGATGACGAAAGAACTCGATTGGTTCGGACCATTCGAACCATTGTGCATCCATTGAATCCGGCGGAGTTTTATCCGGCGAGGGATAGACACAACTCCAAGGGAGGGATCAAAAGACAAGTAAGCTTCCTACAAATTCCATTAATTTTAAGAATGTGCATTCTTTAAATGTTAGAAATTTGTTTAGGAATGAACTTAGGGATTTTGGTGCTTGAATTGGGGCTTTTGACTTTGCCATGAATTGTTGTCGAAATTGACTAGGATGTAGTTCAATTGACACTATGAGTGGATGACATAAAAATTTTGGTTGCAAAATTCCATGTCTAGATGCATTTTCCAAAATTAAAGTAGCTTTAATTCGGGACGGAGTAAATTTTCGAAATGTTCGAAAGAGATTTGAAAGTTCCGGTTTCAACGGAGTTTTCGAAAGATTTTGAAAGTTCCGGATTCGATGGAGTTTTCGAAAGATTTTGAAAGTTCCGGATTCGACGGAGTTTTCGAAAGATTTTGAAAGTTCCGGATTCGACGGAGTTTTCGAAAGATTTTGAAAGTTCCGGATTCGACGGAGTTTTCGAAATGATGGGAATATACGTAGGAAATGAATGAGAACCGTATCTCGCATTGCATCCTTTTGACATGCGTTGGTGCATTCGTTGACGTTGCTTCGTGCCGTTTGTCCGCAGGGACAGGACGGTTGATACCCACAACCGTAAGAGTCTGGGTGCTTTTGAGGCGGTGCGAGCATTGTGGGATATTATCCCGAACGTGGCTCGAGAGGGAGAGAGGAGTCCGCGGCACTCGGTGCTTGACTCCGGCCGGGCCGGGTTCATCGCTGCCGTGGCCGCGACACCGATACGCCGAGGGCCAGGTCCATGTATGTTGCTCGAGCGAGTATTGGTGGGATACGACCCACACTTTCCATTTCGTATGGGGAGGCGACGTGACTCCCACGGATTTTGCCGCTATCACCGGGTTGCCGACTTATGGCAACACGCTCGGTGCGGGTTGATGGTTACACCCCTGAGCAGCTTGTCTCGGGCTGGTTTTGATATTACCGATGCCAGGGCTTAGGCATTCGGCATGTGCCGATGGAGAGGCATCTCGGAGGCGGGTGTCGCCGCTTATCCGGCCGGATCCTCGAGGATGACCGCGGAGCGCCCGGCTCGAGGGTTCCTTTGGTTCGCGCCGTCGCCGACTTTGTTTCCGACTTCGACACATCCCGTCACTTCCCTCTCGCTCGGTCGCCGACGATCCGGATGCCGTGAGGGGGTTCGCGTGGGGGAGGCCGGATCGGCCGAGCTCTATCATTCCCCGGACAGTTCTCGCGGGGAGAGGAGCACTCCTTTAGCCGCTTCACGCCCGTCTTGGATGTAAGTTTACGTACTTTTTCTCTTCCTTGCCTCTTTTATGTACTCGTATGTATCTCGTTTGTAGCCGACATAACTTTCCATTCTCTTGCGTGTCCGGTGCTACGAGGTGTCTCACCCGCAGGATTGGGACATCAAGGAGCCGTACCGACCCCCGTTCCCCGCCATGCCGGTTTGGCGTAAGAAAGCGAAGAGGGCGGTCTCGTCGAGAGTTGGCACTCGAGTGTCATACGAGGAGGTGTCCCAAGCCTCGAGCCGAGAGTTTTCCGAGAGGATCTCGGCTGACCCGGTGGAGTAGGTTCGATGCCGTCGCCGTTCGTATTGCTAGCGAGACTACACGGCGGCGAAGCTCCCGTGGGACTTCACCGCGACGCCATGTATCCGGGGAGAGGGTGACTCGTCAAGATAGGCCTGGGGTCCCTTCCTCGTGCCTGGATCCTCCTATGCACATGCAAAGATCCCCTGAGATGCCGATAGAGGAGCCGGAGGGGTACATACAGTGGCGTGTACTACACCGAGTACATCATAGCGGGGGCCGCCATGATGCTTTCTTGAGGATGAGGCCGAGGAGCCCACAGTGCAAAGATAGGAAGGCGAGGTCCCCGGAGGTCCTCGAGATTTTCCGATCCCACGAGCTAGGGCCGGCGTACGAGGGGCCGGATGGTTCGCGCAGCGACTTGTGATCCCGCTCCCCGCCGAGCCGAGACCACGATACAGTGGCCTGACCCCAATGCTTCGGTGAGCACCTTTTGATTTTCTCGCATTTGATAGTAGTATTCTCGCAAATGTTGCATCCGTACTTTCGCTTGTCTTCCGATGACTTTCCCGGTTCGCAGTGTCCGGCCGTACGTACAACGACGCCACGAGGCCGGTGGACGGGTGGTCCGCCACGCTAGGAGGCTCGTGGAGTTCATGCGGTGCGCCTCCTGAGGAGCGTGGATGTCCGTGATCGAGGGCCGTCTAGGCCGAGAGGTTCGCCCGCTCCCACACTGCGGGGAGGACTTTGCACAGGGTTCGCGCCCGCGGCGGAACGGCCGGATTTGGAGCTCCTTCTTCCGCGCACTCGGGCACGAGAGGGGGAGTCCTCGAGTTCGCGTACTCCGAGGAGGCCTTTCGCCTATTCCCTACTGGAGGAATTTGGCGAGTTCCTCGTTTGCGACGGATCCGGCAGCGGCGAGCAGCAAGGCCGAGTGCTCGGATGACGAGCGTGACTCGCAGTAGTCCTATTTTACCGCTTTCTTTCTTTATCGCTTTGTTTAGACAAAATGCATGTATTTGTCGAACAAATTTGATTTGAACCGTATTTGTAAAAAGGCGCCCGTGGGGCGGAACTCAGATTTCGCATATTTATTCTCGTGATCACCTTCGTTATTTTTGGCAAATAAGGAAGTAGGTTAATCAAAAATAAATAAAATGAGAAATGCATTAAAAATTGAACGGGTCAAAAATTAAGCATGTATGCACTAATTATTAATTATTTGCACCGTTGCACGAGCCCTGGGCGGAAGGGATATTGATATTTGTTGAATGAAACCAGGGCGCAAGACGCAGGTTTCATAAGGGTGAACAGGAGTTGTTTGGAAATGTTTCCAATTTAGGGGCAATGGGCCGCAGAGTTGACCAAGTCAATCGCAGAGGAGTCCGGCCGGACTTGGAGTGAATTTCCGTATTCTTTAAATTGCGCTTCACTTTGCAATTGGTTAAGAAACCGCGCATAGTTTTTGATCATTCTCGTGAATTCTCTCAAACTTCCAAGGTTCCCTTCATTTTTCATGGCTCCCTTTCCCAAGTTATCGTCTCTGATGCAAGAGCGATATTTGGACAACTTTCGCCGTGGGTACGGAACCACACGAGGCGTAACAAAGGGTTTTTCGAAGGTCGTTACGGATTAAATCTGCTTGGGCTTTGAAGGAGCTCATGCCGATTGGGATCTTTGAGAGCCGCGTCTCGCTTCCGGGGACGCACGGAGGAATGTGTACAGCCTTTCGTACAACGAAATCACTCCTACGTTTGAAGATTTCCGCCATTCTCGGGAGGACCCGAGACGGAATGCCTAGTTCTTCCGTATGCCGGTGGCATGGCCACCGTTGAGAAGCTAGTGTCTTTGTTTGGTATCTCTACCGGAGAAGCATACGGATGCCGATACAGATACCGATTATGTTGACATTTCTGGACCGCCCGAAAGATTTGCCTGAGCCGAGGGGAGCGTCTTTTCGTGGGACGCGTTTGCTCAGGCGCGATTGCTACTCGTTCACATTCACGTCTTCGGGTGTGTGCCATCACAACAGACCGGACCTCGGTGAGGCAAAGGCCGGAGCGGGGGAGACATCGTGCCGCCGGTCTTGGGCGAGACGTTCCCGGGCATAGGTCGGATGGCGACCGGTAGCCGATACATGTGGGGAGGGAGTCCTGCTATGCTTACCATGTGGTTAAGGGAGAGACTGCAGATGATGCCCGAGGTGCCAATGTCTTGTGACGCTGGGTCTTTCTCTCGACGTCCTCTCGGTGATAGGGGGCGATCGTGCCGAGCCGGAGCTCGATGGCCGTACTTTGCACGCATCACTTGCGATGGTGGGTTCCCCATTGGAAGTTACAGACTTGTAGGACCACTCAGAGGGTCCGTTGGCTGTCGAGTGCCGGGCCGTCTCGCACGTCTTTCTATATTCCATCATTGGTTTCGCGACAAGACGGGCCGGAGCAGTGCCACCGACCGATCCGAGTTATGCCGCTACCTTTGAGGTGGGATCTCTCGCGGATGGAAGATCCTTCGACGCTATTGCCGATCACCCGGTGGTGGCAATACACGTCCTTTCCCGCTGTGGTTCTCTTTCACCGAGAGAGGGCGCTGTTCGTCGACGCAAAGATTCGAACCGGTACGAAGAGTGTATAGGGAGACACAGATGGCTATCTTGTGGAGACGCGAGTGAGCCGCTGGGTGCCGATCACCCGGACACTCGACCTCGAGGAGGGCCGAAGCAAGGGCTAACCCCGGGAATCGTATCGCGATGCCATGGCCGACATGAGACAAGTGCCGATCGGGAGGCCAATCAAAGCACCGCGATGATGGCTCGAAGCGAGGCGGCTCGAGACAGAGCTAGAGAAAGGGTCCGCGTTGACATCCACAAAGCTCGACGGAGGCGTCTGAAGAGTCCCCGAGCTGTAGAAGGCCTACCGGAATTTTTCCCGCGAAGGTGAAGAACACTCACGGGGAAAAGTGGAAGGGAAGAAGGATGAAGGACCTAGTACGGAAACTAGGTTGACCTTGTCCGTCCGCAGTATCCACCCATTGTCATTGCATACATTAATTGATTAATGTTTTATTGTAGTTTTGCTAGCGTGTAGCGAGTCAAGAGTTGACCGTGCTTGAACTCATCAAAGAATGTTTTAACCGTTATGAATTTGTAGGTTAAATGAAAAGAGTTTTTCAAACACAAGCAATTGATGCTTATTGTATTTTTTTTTGTTTTTTAGACCGAACCAATGATGGCCGCCTACGTTCCCTTTACAATTGGACTAAGGGGCCTCAGTCACCGTAGTTCGACACTTTAGGTGAATTTGAGAAAACAAAGACAAAAGAAGTGCGACTGCTTTTTACCCGGATCATTAGCTGAATGTATCCAAATGGGTATTACTCTTTAGCACTTTAATTTTACCGAGGGGGACGGTGTATGGGGAAGGTGAGTTGACTCGTGCTCTTCCTCAAACGAAGTATTCAAGGAGCTTGCTTCCGTTCACGGGTTAACGAAAGGGTTTCCGTCCAAATCTCGCTAGCTTCATGGCTCCTCCTGAGAAGATTCTTTATACCACGAATGGTCCTATCCAGTAGGCTCCCACTTTCCGAGGGATTGGTCCGCGTAGGAGGCTTTTCCTTTAGCACCAAGTCGCCTTCTCTCGATGTCTCGGATCTTGACTTTCTTGTCGAATGCTCGCCATTCTCGCTTTGGTAGGCTCGAGTATGTTCCATGGCTTTCAATCCGCGCTCGTCGAGTAGAGCAAGTTCGTCGTGACGACTCGTAGCCATTCGACTTCATTGATCCCGTTTTCCAAGAGGACTCTGAGGGATGGAATTTCCAATTCCACGGGCAACATCGCTTCCATTCCGTAGGTAAGCGCGAACGGAGTCTCCCCGTGGCGGTTCCGACCGACGTTCAGATCCCTGCAGGGCTAAATGTAGCTTTTCGCGCCTCCCGACCTCCGGTGGTCATCTTTCCGATTATCATGGCGAGAGTTTTGTTGGCCGCCTCTACCGCACCATTGGTTTGTGGTCTCGTAAGGAGAAGACTTGTGACGTGTGACTCGAATTCGGCCGCAGAGTTGGTCACAATCTCCTTCGAAGCGAGTCCCATTGTCTGAGATGATCTCGCTGGGCACTCCGTATCGGCACATGATGTTCTCTCGATGAACTCGGCCACCTTCTTAGAATTCAAGACTTGTACGATCCGGCTTCTACCCATTTGGTGAAGTAGTCGATCGCGACTAAAATGAACTCGTGACCATCAAGCTCCCGGAGGAGTGATCTTGCCGATGACGCGATTCCCCATGTGGCGAAAGGCCATGGCGTAGTCATGCAATAGAGTTCGTGAGGTGGGATGTGATTTGAGGTTGGAGAACCGCTGACATTTGTCGCAGCTTTCTGACGAACCGGATGCGCCTATTTCCATTGATATCCAATAGTATCCCATACGGAGAATGATCTCGTGTCAATGCTCGGCGTTCATGTGCGGACCGCAGTTCCGTTGTGAACTTCGCTCATTAGCTCGCCGGCTTTTTCTTTGTTTACACACCGAAGGAGTGGCCCTCGTGGCGCTTCTTGTACAACATACCCCTCGTAAGTACGCCAATCCAATTCGCAACCTTTTCGATGCATTTTAATATAATAAAACTGCATTAAGGGGCGTTTTGGTAAATTCCCGGCCTATCCCGAGACTTCCGGAAACGTTCCATGAGTTTCCCGCGAAGGAAGTACCTTTTGGTACATCATTCATGCCAAAGGACCCCTCGGGAATAAAACCCGCTGACCTTTTGGGTATTTTCCTAATGTTCCGTAAACCGGTTTTTGGCGCCAAAAGCGGCTGAGCCACCTTGTGTCACGCGACAGCCCGAGGCATGGAAAGCGGACGCGTAAGGTCGTGCGACATACTAAGGCAACCAACCGCAGCCTCTATAAATAAGACCCTCCCCTCATTGAAATGGATCCCAATTCTAGCCTACCGTTACTCGCCAAAATAGCAAAGGTAACGAGCGTCCCAAACACAAAACCTCTCTCTCCTACCTTTCCAACCCACTAATCCCTCTCATCCAAACCCAATTCTCTACCTACACCAATTGGAACCCTCGATCGTAGCCGTGAGATCTACAACGAAGAATTGAAGGATTCTATATCTGACTAGATATAGAATTCGTGGAATCAACAAGGGTAACAATTCCCTAACCCTCTCTCTCTCTCTCTCTCATTTAATTCCTTGCAATTTTATAGTTCTATTTTGTTTGGATTCAGTAATCGATCCTAGCTATCTCGACTATCAATCCCAATCGCAATCTCTCCTGTTTAACTTGCATAGATTGTGTAATTGAGCTCATATTGATTGATTTGGTTGAATTTGGTGTTTGAGCTCCCCAAGTGGGGCATGGATCTACCCATATCCACACTCCCCGGGTCGATTTGATGTTGTTTATGTTTTTCGCTCATAATTCACTTGTTAATTAGATCTCGTATAGCTTCGTTAATTTCTCGAGTTCATATTGTGAGGTTTCGCAGAAGGCTCATATGTGTCACGCGACACCTTCGTCCCCAAGTGATCCCTGTGTCACGCGACACGTGTGGTCATCGGTACGACGTGTCATGCGACACACATGACCCATCCGCAAAGGACTCTTTTCCTTTGTAACTGCTCTAGTTTGTTTGTATCGTGGATGTGGCCTCCCTAAATAATGGGCTCACAATATGTAATTTCTCGTTTCATAATTAATAAGATGCATTTTATCACATTTCGTTTATTATCGATATTTGCACACACTTTGGATTTACTTGGATGTGTTTGATTGAAAGACTCGTCTATGGACGAGGCGTGTTGGGTGAACTCTCGGTTCTTCCCAACACGTAACCTGACCCCCGAACTCATGTTTTCTCTCTAAAACAAAGGTTTTCAATGTTTCCTCTTAAAACGGCGTGGCGAATCCTTATATTCACACACATATATATATTTTTCGGGCGAGCGCGCATTCAGTGGCGACTCTGCTGGGGAATTCACTTGAAAACCTGTTTTTCAAGTGTTAAGTGGGTTAAGCTTTCGTTTAGTCAAAAAACATCCAATGCATCCATGTTGTGTACATTATTCGATAATCATTTGTGATGCCTACATTTTGTTGATTATGGAACTTGTGAGCCCTTTGTGCTTCGCGGTCATTCTTTGTCAGGCATTGGTATCTCTCGTGTTGCTCGATATGGTAAAAGCAGGGGCTGATTTGATGATTTGAGGAGTCAGTCGGTTCAAGTGACCACCCAAGTCGTGCGACACCTTTGCCTCTCGGTTGTCCTCAGGTCACGCGACAAAAGGTGGCCACCGAACGATCATCGAAGACCGGTTTGAGGGCAGTCCCTTGGACCAAAGCGTGACTCATTTGGTTATTGTTCCCTGTTTACTTTGTGTGAGGGTGTGTTTTCTTCTTAAAAAAAATAAAAAATACAAAAAAAAACCTTGTTTTTGCAAATAAACGAATTAGTCATCCGCACACTACATCACTTAGATTTAGAACCCTCGGGTGCGATTGACGGCATCGCGGACGGCCATGAAATTCGCCTACGCTTGAGCGCCCGAAATCAAAACCTAAACCCCTAGTGCGTTATAGGTGGCACCACACTAAACCTTACACACGGTTGGTTTTTGATACGATGTTTTCATTACAACAAAAATGAATTGTTTTTGAAAAATATCATAGATTCTTATACCTTTTCCCAAAACCTCATACTTCAGGGTCATGTTGCCAAATGCAACATGATTTCACGTGGGAACATGTCACTCTCGTGGCGTGTTCTAAACGAGAGATCATGCCGCATTGCCAACATGTACCGACGAGAGGTCAAGTGCCGGATTTTCTTCGAAATTCTTCGAAAAGACTCGCTATGCCGCCCAAATTTCCTTAGAAATTTGGACGAACCTCTTCGTTCCATAAAGATGTTAGGGTTTGGTTAGGTATCATTACCTATTATATGTTTCAAAACAAGACATTCGATGTAATTCGAACGCCGCGTCAATACTAGGGTTCCCCCGAGGCATAGTTAGTACATGAATAAAGGCTTATCCTTTCCCAACCGTATTTAGGATTTAAAATATCGATTTATACTTGAACATAAATAAATTTGTGTTTGCGTGAGTCTCGTCCCGCTTTCTTTCCCTCTCCCGTAAAAAAAAAAGAAAAGAAAAAAAAAAAGAAAAAAATTTTCCTTCAAAGCACCTTATAAACCCCTCTACACCTCGCAGCCTACGGCGAGTCAGGGTCCGCTCATCTCGCTTCGGGAGGTCGTTAATCCGTGTACAAGCGGTTCTGCTGGTTTAGAATCGAAATGGCCGGCAATGGAGATGTTTTTCTCGCTCACCCGCCGGAGGCTCAAAGACAGTCGGGTCGACAAGTTTGAATGAGATGACTACGAGGAATTGAGGGGCGATGCCGGAAGCCGCTCTAGTTTCGGGAGCGTGAGGCTTGTCTCTTAGTTCAAAATGCCAAGTCTCGTGAAGAAGAAGCTCACAACCGATTCGTAGAAGCTATGAGAGCCAAAGGGATTGCGGTACTTCGTCGGGAGTGATGGTTCCTATGAAGAGATTACGGAAGATAGCCACAATGAAATCGGATCCGCTTCACCTGCTCACCCAAACCAGCCTAGCTACAATACGATGCCTCCACACCTAATTACGTTCAAAGATTCCGATCAAGTAGCTTCTACAGAATGGTGGCAAGTGACCAAGGAAGACTCATTCCCCCGTCTTCTCAAGGGTACGGCCAGGTTATCCAACAAGGTGTCGCAGAAATGACGGTCGACCCACAAATTTTTCTTTGATCTCACCGCTTCCCCAACTCCTAATGCTCCAAAGCACTACAGCTCAAGATGGACCTCGGGCTGAACCAAATTTTTCCCCCAAATTTCGCACAATGTGTATCCGGATGGTTATCGTGGTGTTCAAGATATGGTGTTCAAGAGAATGGTCAATACTCGCTCTTAGGAAATCGATAGTTCGTGACGTTGTCTCAAGGTACCAAAGCTAGCCTGCACTCAAGACAGCTTTTCTCAACCAAGCCAGTATGTTCCACCCTTACTCGGCATATTTATGGTTCCACCCCTTACTCACCCGTGTGTCACTCAGATTATCTTCTTTTGGTCAAGACAAAAAGTCACGGGCGCAATACAACTCCCGTAATCTCGGTAGGCAATTCAACGGTTATGATATGTAATGGGAACAAGATTCCGAGCTCGATTAGCTTGTTGGGACAAAGAATATTGGAATTCCTAGTACTTTCGGGTCTTCCACCAACCGCTGCCCGTGGGACCTAAATTCGATTTCCCAATACCGTCGCCAACCCTGTGGCTCCCTCGCAATTCCTCGCACTTCAAGTTTGGCACTGTAAGTAGCCGCTTTGTCCGAAACAAATGCAACAACAGACACAGATTAACCGTGGGTTCTAGTGGTCTTAAAGTCATGGATCCCGCCAAGTGACACCTTTCGTCGCACAAGTTTAAGATGCCCAAGCTGGATTTTGATGGTACCGCCTGTCCAAAGACGCATGTAGACACTTATGTGATGACAATGGGGGCAATGGGGTGCACTCCCGAATTCATGGCTTCCCCACTTCCACCTAACTTTGAAAGGATCGGCACTTACATGGTTTTTAGCTTTGAAGCAAGAATGTCGTACTACTTGGAGCCGTATAATGTAAGCCTTCCCTAGAGAAGTACGAGGGTAATTTAGAGTGGCGTACCACGCGGGATGATTTAGTGGGGACAATTCAAGTCGGATGAGTCAATCACGCAATTCTACAAGCGTTGGAATGCTAAGCTCAACGAGTTATCGGAGCCAATCCCCCTCCAAGACCGTAAGGACATCTTTCTATCAGCGTGTTAAGCCAAGACTTAGAGAAGCCATTGGGAAAGGATGGTACCCAGATGTGCGAGAGATGGTAGGGATGGGAGCAAGGAGTGAGAATAAGTTGTTCAACCAAACTCCAAGTGCAAACACCACTAACAACAACAAGGTGGAAGTTACCGATATCGGGCATCCAATCCCGTCTCAAAGAATGGCGCCGAGAGGAAGAGAACCGGCCAAAGATAATAGTATCAATAATCTCCAAAAGGAAGTAACAACATGCGTAATGTGATGAGGCTTCCTTTAAGCCACAACCGAGGTTTGATGATTTGGGTATGTCAACGGAGTGAAGTTTTTAACTGGTTTGCTACGAACCGGCATGATAAAGCCATTGGAGAACTACAACCTGCTCGCCCTAATCCTCACATGGATGCTAGCAAGTATTGCCGTTTCCACCAATTTCCGTGGCACACTACTTAACTCCCGTTTGACTCTCAAGAAGATAATCGAGGGTTTAGTGGACGACAAGAAGATAGAAAATCTCCTCGCCCGAATATTGTCAACAATCCTCCGAACAACAATGTGAACCTTATTGACTTCTGAGAATGATTATTTTGTCAATGTATTAGAATTTGGGGAACCCGTAGTTGAGGATGATAGCAATGGATGTAATGGGGTCGAAACTCGATGTAATTTCCTCGTTCGATGAAATGAAAGATAACTTCGTTATGTTCGTATCTCGATGATTTACATGATGTGAATAATATTGTTGAACTTGATGATTACGAAGAACGCCCGATTGTTAATGCTATATCTTCAATGACTCCTAGAGAATCCCCAATCTCCTTGGAGGAACTCAAAATAGCGGCTAGTTGGGAAACACCTTTGACCATTAATGAGATACGACAAGCGGCTTGGCCATACCGCAATCACTTGTCCCGCTAACATTATCGTAACTCAAGGAAGCTAGCAAAGAGTTCGTGGTTGACGACCAAGAAGAAGTTAACTGCGTTGACGCGCTCAGAAGAATGTTGGGAGGCAATCCGCATCCATCTCGGAAAAGGGAAAGCAGCATGTGCTCTAACCCCCGCCCTCTCGTAATCCTCACAGCTAGACGAAGAAGTCTCAGAAGACCCGATACCGACGCATTGAAAAGAACGCAAGCCGATATTTCTTTATGGTCCCTACTTACATCCTCCTACCCTCACAAATTAAAGCCGGAAGAAGCCTTATCCAAGACAAAGGTATCCGTCAACGCTACCCCGTATGAAGCATGTCACTTGATTGGAACGGCTCAAGCATGGGAATATCATTACTTTCACAGATCTTGACTTGCTCGCTACGGTGCGAAACATAACGAATCCTTACACATTACGGTGCTCTCCTGGGAGGGACGGTTGATTCCCCATGTGTTGATAGATAATGGATCAGCCATGAACGTGTGCTCCCGCCAAAATGATGAGTATGTTGGACATCAACGCGTAACCTCAAACCCTCTAACCGACCATACAAGTCTTATGATTCAACATCCTGCAGTGTTAGGGATAGTCTCCCTTAATCCGATGTTTGGGGGCAAGGAAATGATGGTGGAGTTTTAGGTTATAGACATTCCCGTTACGTTCTTCGCATTATTGGGCAGACCACGGATCCACGAGATTAGAGCCGTAGCTTCCACGCTTCACCAATGCTTAAAGTTTGTACAAGAGGGAGTGCGACAACCATCTATGGTGATAGTGTTACAATCGGAGAAACCAGCCGCAAATACCTTACCAAGAATGGAAATCAAGCTTGACCAAGAAAATCCGATGCTCGCCGGATTCACAATCGAGAAACCTAAGGGGCAAGTCTCGTACTATAGACTTGACGACATCTTCGACAAGATTCCTCCCGTGTTGAAAATGCTAAGAGGTATGAGCTATATCCCCGGTCCGGGCCGGGAAAACGCCAACAGGGACCGTGTAGGCTTGTGTTGCCAGCAGCCTAAGAGAAATAGGCAAGGTCTCGGGGTATGCCGTGACTAAGGAAGATAAGGTGTATGACAAAACCGAGGCTTTCAAAGAGAAGATGACCTCTCGTGCACCGGTAGAAAGTACAAGAGGCCTCGAAATGCGCCTATACAGCGCTGGTCTCCTCAATAAGCACTTTGTCGAGAGGATGGAGATATGTTTGTTTGTCCCGAGCCGAAGCTTATTCCAAAGCAGGAGAAAGAATGAAGATGATCCGTGAGGTTCGCCAATAGCAAGAATCCGATGAAAGAAATGTTTGATAATTTGCCCAAAAGACAAGGGTGTGGCCGCCACCTACGGAGCAACTACCACTTCTGGGACCCGAATGTGAGAATCAGTTTGAAAAGCTTGCCTTGGATGAACCCACAATATGTGTAAAATTCAAGGCTTGCCGAATTCCTCGCGTATATTGATGGAGAGTTAGCAAGATTTGTTTGAAGAACAGAGGATGTCGAACCTGTGAGCGGTACGTCTTTGGCGTAAATGAGAGATGGTGCTAAGGAGCCGATTGATCCTGATTGACTTTCCTCCGATGCTGAAGTGATAGCTATGCTAGAATTCGAGAAGGAATTTAATGTGGAGATAGTCAAGCCGAAGACCGCCGCAGAAGGACCGTTGCGTAACCGGACTTCGTTCCAGGACCGGTCGCCGACAAAGAGACTATGATTGAAAAGCTAGGGCTCAAACCCCGTCCTTGTCCTTCCAAGTCTAAATTCACCCCCGTATCTTGAGTCAGCCTCCCGAGTCTCTTGTCATAGAGTTTGAGTCTTCTCGACCGGTCCGATGTCCTCACGACCGAAGACCGTCTTTCGAGTTGTAAACACCGTATTTCCCTTTGCTTTAAATAAAGTGGTTGATCTTTCGAGTACCCCGTGATTGCCAATTTAACAATTGAATGCTTAACGAAAAATAATCATCAAGATTTAAAAATAATTAAGCCTAATTCAATTGAAGATAATGCAAGACTTAATCGATGAACAATTTTTAGAAAAAGATTCAAAACAGACTTGTGAGTAAAAGGAAAGCCGGGCCCAAGTCGCCGACGAGGTATTAACAACAGTGAACTTGGGAACACTCAAGAACCCAAAGAAACGCAGATTGGTAGCTTCTTCTCCTGAGATGAGCGGGTTGCTTTGATTGAATTGCTCAAGGAATTTGTGGATGTGTTCGCTTGGTCCTACAAAGATATGCCGGGCCGGATGCTTCTATTGTGGAACACCGAATACCTCTCGACCCGTAAATCGCTTCGGCCAAGCGTAAATTGAGGCGGATAAAACCCGAATGGTCATTACAAGTGAAAGAAGAAATTGAAAAACTCCTACGGGTAGGCTTCATCAAAGTAATTGAATATCCGACCCGGTTGGCGAACATCGTAATAGTCACCAAAGCAAATGGAAAGGTTCGAGTCTGTGTAGATTTCCGAGACCTCAATAAGGCTAGTCCTAGAGATGACTTCCCTTTGCCCAACATTGACATGCTAGTGGATGCAACCGCGAACTTCGAGGTCAAATCTTTCGTTGATGGTTTTGCGGGTTACAACCAGCATTAAGATGGCCAAGAGGATCAAGACAAGACAAAGCATTTACAACTCCAATGTGGTACTTATTGTTACACAAGAATGCCATTTGGCTTGAAGAACGCCGGCTACCTATCGAGAGCAAGCCACTACCCTTTTCCACGACATGATCCACCGGGAGATTGAAGTGTATGTGGATGACATGATTATTCATTCGAAAGGATCGACGGACAAAGATTTTCATTGATTTGAGGAAATTCTTTAACAGACTCCGAGAACACTCCATGAGACTGAACCCGGCCAAGTGTACATTTGGGATTACACTACCAGAAAAAGGTCATTTAGCGACGGAAATTTCCGCCGCTAAAATTAAATTTCCGTCGCTAAAATAAATCACCGACGGAAAAATTCCGTCGGTGGTCCGCCGCTACCACTGCCGCAAAGGTTCCAGACGGGTCAATTTCCGCCGCTATTTTTTTCTTTTACCGACGGAAATTAATTCCGCCGGTGAATTAATGGTTTCAATGACGGAAAATTCCGCCGCTATATTAATTTAATTTAATTAAATTTTCATTTCAATGCGGAAATTTCCGTCGCCGTAATAAAAATTAATTTAATTAAATTAATTTCGCCGGCGGAAATTTCCGTCGCCGTAATAAAATTTAAATTAAAATTAAATAATTTCAGCGGAAATTACCGTCGCTGAAATTATTTAATTTTAATTTAAATTTTATTACAAATGACGGAAATTTTCGCCGAAATAAAAAAATTAAATAAAAATTAAATGATTATAGCGGCGGAAATTCCGTCACGAAATTAATTTATTTAATTAATTTTTATTTCAAAGATAATTTCGCCGACGGAAAATTCCGTCGCCGATTCTCGAAATAAATTTTAAAAAATAATTTAAAATATCAATAAACCAAAATTTTTTGTACCTCGATATAACATTTCAATTTATAAAACTAAAACTATAAAAACTAAAATTCAAATATCAACTACCAAATAAAAACTAATATCACCGTACCAAATCGGGAGGGGGGGAGAGGGGGGGAGAGGGGGAGAGGGGGGGGAGGGGGGGGGAGGGGGAGGGGGAGAGGGGGAGAGGGAGCAGGGGTGGAGCGGGGGAGAGGCGGGAGGGCTCCCGCGGGTACCAAATGTCTCAAATGTTTACAAACAAGTATAATTTAATACAAAAATGTCTAAAAATGTCTAAAAATGTCCGCAATCAACCTCGGGGGGACGCCGGAAATTACCCCGGGAGTCCCGGCCGAGATGAGTCATCAACGCCGCCAATTGTCTTTGAGTCTCGAATGTTGTCTTTGAATCTCTCGCATGACGTCGATCGTTCTCCTCCCGCATCCGCGTCTCGAACCGCCAAAGCATCCGCAGCTTTGCCCGCCGCGTTTCTCCTCCTCCAACGCAGCCTCCGCAGTGTCGACCCTCTGATCATGAAACGTGGCCGGGCTACATTTCGCCGACGGCAGGCCGACGCCGACGGGCATTGCCGCCCGTAATCCCCCGTCCCTAACACTCGGGCTCCTCTCCTTGGATGTCCCTGAGAGGTGACCTCGTGCCAAACATCAAGCACGAAGGGGACGGGCTCGCTGAGGCGTTCCTTCTAGAACAACTGGCGGCTTGATATGCAAACGAAAAAATAAAACAAACAATTATAAACATATACACAATGTAAGGTACATAAATAAATTTACATATTCAAAATAAAGTCATTTAATGATAGTTTACTTACAAAGGCATTAGCAGATCGATCGTCAACCCATTGCGAAGGTTGATCGGGCGCTGTAGAATTTCGAATATGGGTGCTAGCGTAAACATCCACAAAACTGATATTCGGACCATACTCCCTTTTCTATAAATAAAATAAGCGAGATTATTACTTTGAAATTGTATATATAAATGCAACATTTAAACTGATTTAAAAGCATGCATACACTACATTTACACTAAAACTATGGATTTCATAGCATCAACATTGGCTCCCAGCTAACATACGTACATAAACCTATTTAAAAGCATCCATACACTACTACATTTAAATTAACATACATACCATGCGGTCGTGATGCTCGGCGATCGTGAGCGTCCCCGTATGCAACGCCGCCGACCCCGAGGAGCTCGGCTTCTATTGGCCTTGGCCTGTTCGGATATAGCCTTCGCCGCACCGACCCCCAATATTCGCAAAATTGACCAAACACCTCATCGGTCATAAAAGTAGGACACAAGGGCTGTTCTCCCGCCGCGAGCCGAGTAGTATAATAATTTTTCTTCGTGGTACCTATAAAAAATATGAATATCTCGTAAACATATAATGATGACATTATAAAATTAAAAGAGTATAATCATTGTTAATTAAACTAATTAAGGATAGATAAATATGTTACAAATAAAATCCTTAAATAGCTTGTGAGCCTACCGATCGAAAACATATCTAGCCGTCTCCTCGCCGATGTCCGGCGCCCAATAATATTTAGCCTACAACATATAATGATAACATTACAAAACTAAAAGAGTATAATCATTATTAATTATAACATTTTAATAACAAACTAACATTTAAGTTTTAAATAAAAACCATTAACACATTACCTTAAACTCATCCCACGCATCGTCCTTCGCCTCTCGTGGCAATTTTTTCCAGCTTGGGCCAAAACTCGGTCATTTTTCGAGACCGCCGCATTGCCCGATCTTTAGTGCCGTGGTGGGGTATCCACCTACAAACCTCGCCAAGTATATTTATACAATAACATTTTAACTTAAATAATGAATTATATATAAAGCAAAAAGGAACCAACTTATATCAAATTAATGAAGAGTTACTTATCGGTCATAAAGTGATGATATCGACAAATATCCTCCCTCGTAATCGACGGTAGTCCGAGTACCGGCCCCGCAGGTGGAGCTAGTACTACCGCGTGAAGGGGTCGACATCATCGCTATCGGATCGGGACGGTTGCGTCCCAAGAATCAATGTGTAAATAGGCTTAGTCTTCTTACCCTTGCCCTTTCTACTAGAACTCATATCTCGTATTACGGTAGAAAAATATTAAAATATACAACTTTAACAATAGGAAACAATATATTCACAATCCATCTAAAACTTTAAAGTTCTAATAATCTAAAGCATTCACAATACATATAAAACTTTAAACTATTAATAATATAAAGCATTCACAATACATATAAAACTTTAAAGTTCTAATAATCTAAAGCATTCACAATATATATAAAACGACGGATATTAAAAATAATCTAAAGCATTCACAATACATATGAAACTTTAAAGTTCTAATAATCTAAAGCATTCACAATACATATAAAACTTTAAAGTTCTAATAATCTAAAGCATTCACAATACAATTTTAAACTTTAAACTATTATTAATCTTCGTCCCCATCATCATCACCGGACTCGAATTACTACAAAACTCGAGTTCTTCATCTTCGTCTTCTGACTCGATGAATCAAACTACGGTTCCTCTTCCTCTTCCTCTTCCTCTTCCTCTTAATTCCTCTTCCTCTTCCTCTTCCTCCTCTCGATTCATCAATATCAATGTGCGCGAGATGACCCGAACGAGGCGGGAGAGTTGGCAAATTCACCGGTAAGATATCCTCCTCGGGTTCATCAACATTTTGAGGAATATGAGTGACATCATCTAATGGATGATTAGCCGATGAAACGTTAGGTGGCACCGGCATTTCATCCTCTTGATAGGGTGTTTCTAATGACGACTACGTAGTTGTCGACGAGGGTAGGTTGTCAATCATGCTCCTAGCCTTGGTCATCCAAACAACCCACAATCCGTCGGGTCGCGGACGAGGGTAGGGAGTCATGTATACCGTTGTGCTTCGAGATGCTAAGATGAAGACGTCGTCGCCATTATGTCCGGACGAGTCCTTTACATCGACGAGGTCAAATATGGGGTGCTTCTTAACACCTCGCACAAAGATCCCGCCAATCACAATTGAACAAGACAACACTTGTTTCTACCGAAATACTCCACCTCGACTACTTCTTTCAGACGCCATAATAATCATTCCCTATAAGCTTCACACCGCTATTCCACGTCAATTTAGAGCCCCCGTAAGCTTTGGTATGAAACACATAGCCATTCACGAAATAACCGTTGTATAAATGAACGTCCAAGTACGGAGATGATGCTAAATGTC
Organism: Adenophora triphylla var. japonica; assembly: GCA_022495995.1. NCBI lineage: Eukaryota > Viridiplantae > Streptophyta > Magnoliopsida > Asterales > Campanulaceae > Adenophora > Adenophora triphylla. Next base: position 198,118 of record JAFEMH010001047.1, read on the forward strand.
TTAACCTCGCAGCCTTTGGCATCACCCGGATGTTCGGCTATCTATAAGACAATATTGTAACCAATTTAATACAATTTTAAGATTGAATGTTTAAAGAAGTGTATAGAATAAATTTGAATGAAACGAAATATTTACATATTTCCTTAGCCAGCTTGGAAATTCTCTTCTGTCCTAGTTGCGATGAGTTCTCGGAGATAAATCCCGAGCTAAATCTTCAAACATTCTGCAATAGGGTTAAACAAGGCATTTCATATGCAGTAATTAAACATGCATAATTTAATCGACGAGGCGTAAACATAACATCAATGACTTACTTGATATATTCCCCAACCTCGTCGCAGCTTAAGAAGAACATACGTTTCGACCGCGGCAAACTCTTTAGCGGTTAACGTACGCGTACCAACCCGTTTGCCGAGCAACCGACCTGTGGATGAAAATACGTAGATGTTTCCCTTAGACGGAAAACCACCATCGTAATTGCGGCCAACCCTAGTCAATCTCGTATCAACATCAGGAGGAAAATATGTTCCGACAAAGGCAACAATCTCATCTATGATAACGGCCTCGAAATTGAGGCCTCGACCATGGCCCTATTGCTCATCTTCCTTTTCAATTGGCCTAGATACCTAAAAGTCATTCGTAGATTAAAACATAAATAATGTTAAAGAAGGTATATTGTTAACGCTCAAATTATTTAGAAATAGAATAAATTCAATTACCTCTCAAATGGATACATCCATCTCGTATTGAACTGGACCACCGACTCTAGCTTCGTATGCCAAGTGGACCGGTAAATGCTCCATAGAATCAAAGAATGAAGGAGGAAATATCTTCTCAAGTTTGCACAAAGTCACTACGATGCTCTCCTCAAGCTTTTTCATGTGATCAACACGCAAAGTGTGGTCGATGTTAACGCTCGGAAAAACTCACTTAACTCGTTAACGCCACCCGGATATTGTCGTGCAAGAGACCCCCGAGAGCAATCGGAAGTAGCCTATCCAGAAAACGTGGCAATCGTGACTCTTCAAACCCCGCACTTTCCCCTCCTCTACATTGACACAGCTTACCAATGTTAGACGCGTAACCATCCGAAGCCTTAAATCCTTGAGCCATTTCAGAGGAGGAGCTTTTTTCCTTTGTAAGCACGTATTGAGCCATCGGTCTAACTGGTTTACCATTGACGTATACCAAGTCTAAGGCCGGCCGCTTACAGATTTCCTTAAGGTCCTTTCGAGCTTTTTCGTTGTCTTTAGTTGTTCTCTTGAAATCCATCAACGTGTTAAAAACATTATCGAATACATTCTTCTCAATGTGCATCACGTCAAGGTTATGTCGAATGAGATTTGTTTTCCAAGATGGCGGCTCCCAAAATATACTCCTCTTGATCCAGTTATGGGTAGTCCCAAACCCTTGTATTTTGGTCTTCGAAAACTTTTTCCCCCACCGAGGATCGGGCAATCTAGATACCTCCTCATAGACCGTGTCACCACTTAAACGAATCGGTGCCTCATCATGGTCAATCTTGTTCTTTTTAAACGCATTCTTCCGGGTCCCGAATGGGTGGTCCTCCGGAAGAAATTGTCTATGGCAATCGAACCAACATGGTTTTCCAGTGCGTGAGCGTGAAAGACTTTGTGTCACTCATACAATACGGACGAGGCCAACTTCCCGTGGGTGCTCCAACCCGATAACATCCCATATGCGGGAAGTCATTAATCGTCCACATCAACGCAGCCTTCATGCCGAAATTCTCTCGCTTGAAAGCATCCCACGTTTCGACCCCATCCTCCCAAAGTCGCTTCAATTCGTCCATCAAAGGTCGGAGATAGACGTCAATGTTCCTCCTGTGGTGTTTGGGCCGTGGATGAATAACGACAAGAACA
>JAFEMH010001047.1:205000-550202 GCA_022495995.1 Adenophora triphylla var. japonica
GTCCAGACATCCGGAAAGCATTTATCCCTTCCCAAAAGCAAAGGTGATCCGTACGGACCACTTTGCATCCCAAGATGGTCCGTACGGACCTTGTTGCATCATGGCCCCACTTTCCCAGCAAACAGTACAACAACCACTGTTCTCAGCAGGACCCTGCTCTAAACTGCCCAAATTCTGGCCAAAGCCATTTCCGGCAAGCATACACTACCCACAAGCGCACTCCCAGCTCAGGTGGCATGCACAAATAATAAAATAGCAACAATTCCTAGGACAATTCCCGGGAATCACAAAATACGGCATTACATCTTAAAATAAAATATTTTGCGGTGCAAATGCGAATGTTTTATTACAGGTACACATAATGTCTGTTGCTAAACAAAAAAAAGGAGATATGCAAAGAGGGAAAGTAAATGAGCCCTAATCCGACTCTTCATCATCATCATCATCACCAAGAGAGAAGTCAGGCACCCCGGCAAACTCGCCAGCCACACCCTCGTCATCAGAATACTGAACCCCCTCCTGGGGTGGGTAATCAAAATACTTTGAAGGGTCAAACCCGGCGAAAGGATCGAAGAAGGCAGGCTCCGACGAACTATCTCCCGGTACCTCCTGCGAAGGCCAGAACTGGTGAAAGATCGGCTGCCTCTGGACTCCCGAAGATGTCCAGGCATCCATGCTATGCCGCCCCCGAGAGGGTCCCTCCAACTGCTGCCCCGGCTCAGCCCTCGGCGGAGGAACGTCCACAGAATGCCACGAAGGCATTGGCTCGTATGTCGGCACACGCCGCGAAGACCGGCAACACTGCTTCCCCGCCATCTTCTTCGCAAAAGATCGCATCGCCACATAACGAAGGGTCAGCGTGTCAAAGGCTCTCCCCGAGACCTGCACAAATAAACAGCCAAAGAAACGCTCAGCTAAAGAGATACAGGCACACAAAAGAGAAAAATACAGAAAAGATGCCAAGATGGAAAAGAGTAAGCACACTCACCGGCATATCAGGGTCAACCCGATAGGCAGCAGAAGCCTGCTCGGGGACGGGTACCGATACCCTCCACCTCGACGAATCCCCACAAACATATTTGAAATCCGGCCCAGGCACCGGAACCTCTGGGGGACCTGGTGGGCCATCCTGCCTCTCCTTCGCCAACACCTGTGGCGTCCTCAACTTCCTCCTTACGAAGGCCCCATACTCCTCTCCATACAAAATAAACTCATCAGCACTCACGCCGCCCACATATCTCTCAAACTCCAACACGTCCATATCACGGGAATCCATCATCCCAAAAGGCGGGTCCCTCGGAGCCAGGGGGAGCATACCCGGGCCATGCTGCCAGAAGACCCTCTCTCCCAAATACATGACATCGCAGGTCAGGCCCCGCAGCATCTTCCTCTGCGCCGTCACCACGGGACCACCCTCAAACTCGTCATCCCCATACCGAGCCCAGGGGTACAGAGCAAACTCCGTCGGGCTATCTCTCCCCAGGTACTCCTGCACCTCCCCGTAAGCGATGGTGAGCTTCCCCCTACTCGTCCTCCTCCTCCTCGCCGGACGGGCCCAGCCCAACATAGCAGGATAGGCCGCTATGGCCTCAGCATCTCGATCCCATGGGAAGCACCGGAAGATCTCATAGAACCACACCTGCGACAAAAGCAGAAAAGGCTCAGTGCAAAAGAAAACGGAGAAATGACAAATTGTTAAATCAAAAACAGCAATAAACTCATACCTCTAAAGCAAAATCAAAGCAGCCCAAAGAATTAGCCACGCCTTGGCTAAACCAGTCCAGAGAGAAATAAAGCTCGGCCAGGCCCGCCTCGCCCCAAGCTATCTCGCCGACCCTCTCCAAATCAATCGGACTCTCCAACAGAGCAAAAGGAGCCGCAGTCGCATGATTCGATAATAGAGTCTCGGAGAGGGCAAACCACATGAAGGAGCGTGCCAACTGCTCCGCCGGTCGAAATCCGCATCTCTACATCACTGTACAGCATGCCCAGGCCCCTGCGAGGAAGAGGTGCAAAGCCCAACAGCTCAGCCAACACCCCATCGGATATCCGGTCCCTCCACCGCACTGGCCCTCCTTTGAAGAAAAGCCCGGTGATAACAGCAAAATCGGTGGGAGTCACCGTCACCTCGGCCCAGCTCAAATGGAAGGTGTGGGTGGTATCCCACCAATACTCGGACAAGCCTAGGAAGATGCTCTTGTTCTTCCTCGTATCAGAAATCCCGGCCAAGTTCTCCACGAACGCGCCCAAGCCGGAACCATAAACCAGCCTCTTAGGGCTCGGCCTGCCCTCCCTAGAGATGTCCGGCAGCTGCTGCGACAACTCCACTACAGCCTCGAGCGACCCTCGAGACTTTATCTTTTTGGCTTTCCCAGAAAAATGCAGGTAAACACAGCAAAGGTACGTCAGTCACAATACTTAATGCAAAATACAAAAAAAACCAAAGCATAAAGAAAAAAAAAGAAGTCCGTCACAAAACACGGCACACATTGCACACAATTTTCACGTGTAACCCGTCACAAAAACACGGCACGCATTGCACATAGTTTTCCCCATGCAGTCCGTCACAAAACACGGCACACACTGTACAAATTTTCTCAACAGAGGGATTAAGCCCTACACGACACATTTTCAAAAGACCCGTCACAAAGCACGGCACCCGTTGCACATAAACTCCCCACAAAGTCCGTCACTAAAAACACGGCACACACTACATTACACATTTTCAAAAAAAAAAAAAAGTCCGTCCCTACACGGTACATACTTTCAGACAAAACCCATCACAAAACACGGCACATATCACATTTTTCACAAAATTTGTCCCTACACGGCACATACTTTCAGACAAAACCCGTCACAAAACACGGCACATGTCACATTTTTCACAAAATTTGTCCCTACACGGCAATTTTTTCACAATGTACATACAATATAAATAGCATAAGGTACAAAATACCAAAGCATGCATTTCAAAGAGAGGCACTTTATTTTTACAAATAAGAGCTAATCTACACATTTTTGCACAAAAATCACATACCCACAATTCTTACATGCTCAATTTCAACAATTCATCACGAATTTCACAAAAAGCATGGCAAACAATAAAAGCCCCAAATATGCGAAAAACTAAAGCCTAGTTCTAGCATTCAACAATTCAAGCAAGGAATCAAGACGAAATTGATTTCTTACTTCCCCAACGTTCCTAGCTCGCCTAGTGTGCACCTCCGGATTCGGATACAATACATCCGGCTTTCTCGACGAAGGCGCGAAGGAAGTGCAATTCCTTTGAAGCTCCGCCCTTTGCTTGATCGCCTCTTGGCTCCGTTGACGATGACTCCTTCTTGACCTTTCCGCCATTGACAAGCAATTCAAGCTAGATGGGGAGGATTTTCTAAGGAATTTTGGGACAAAAATGGAGTTTTCTCTCCCTCTCTCTCGGTGGTTCACGAACTGGAAGAAGAAGAATGGGGAAATGCCTCGGTTCTGAAGCTGGTCAAAACCTGGGAACTGTAAAAATCAACATTGGTCCGTACGGACCTCTTTCCAGAGAGAGAAGATCCGTACGGACCTTCTTACAACATGAGGCCAAATTACTTCTTTGCCCTTATAATCTTTGCCCCTCGCTGTCTAAAGGCCTATTTCAGCAGATTCAATGCAGTTTGGTCCTTAACCCAACAAAACCAACACCGGCATAAGCCCGGATTTCGCCCACTAAACGGCAACTCAACCATCGGCCGTCATCGTTAGCCCGGACCTCGCCCCCTAAACGGTAAAGCAAGCGCAAAAGGAGCCAACACCTCCAAGTACAAATCTCAAGGCACAAAATGCCTCCAAAACGCCAAACGGTGAATCAACCACCGGCCATCAAAGTAAGCCCGAAGTCACCTTCTCAGCAGAAAAAGCCCCTACAAGGCCACATATCCCCAGCAGATGAACACCAGCAGTCATCGTAAGTCCAACCTTTTCCCCAGCGGACAAAACGTGAGGCATCCACACCTCTCACAAGTGAAGCACAAGGCAGCCACGCCTCCGCCAACCGCAGTCAGAAGACGAATCAAGTCCTCATATACATGACACAACCGCAGTCAGAAGATGAATCAAGTCCTCATACATGACATATCTCCAGCCCGGAAGGCTTTAAACCACTCGGTCCGGAAGACCGTATAAACCTCCCACATCACTATCTCCAGCCCGGAAGGCTTTAAACCACTCGGTCCGGAAGACCGTATAAACCTCCCAAAAACATCATCTCAGGACACCACCATGTCCTCGCAATCGACCTCGGCGGTCACCACATCCTTAGGGCACCACCATGCCTTAGCATCATCTTAGGACGAGACACGTCCTCCTACACCACAAACCATCTTCTCGTATGATTAACTGATCTTCTCGTAAGATTAACCAATCTTCTCGTAAGATTACCGATCTTCTCATAAGATTACCCATCTTCTCGTAAGATTAACCATCTTCTTGTAAGATTAGCCGATCTTCTCGTAAGATTACCCATCTTCTCGTAAGATTACCCATCTTCTCGTAAGATTAACCATCTTCTCGTAAGATTAACCGATCTTCTCGTAAGATTACCCATCTTCTCGTAAGATTACCCATCTTCTAGTAAGATTGCACACCACAGGACGCCACCACGTCCTCACAGTCGACCTTAGCGGTCATATCACCTCAGGGCACCACCACGCCCGCATACACTCACAAATTCATGACCTCTGAACTACGATCAGGCTTGATTCCCGGTAGGGATACGTAGGAATCCTATCACAGGGTCTAGCCATCGACCTATACGGTCACCCAGGACGCCTCCATGTCCTTACCACGACCTATACGGTCACCCAGGACGCCTCCACATCCTTACGGTCACCCAGGACGCCTCTACGTCCTTACCATTGACCTATACGGTCACCCAGGACGCCTCCATGTCCTTACCACCGACCTATACGGTCACCCAGGACGCCTCCATGTCCTTACCATCGACCTATACGGTCACCTAGGACGCCTCCACGTCCTTACCATCGACCTATACGGTCACACAGGATGCCTCCACGTCCTTACCATCGACCTATACGGTCACCCAGGCCGCCTCCACGTTCTTACCATCGACCTATACGGTCACCTAGGACGCCTCCCCGTCCTTACCATCGACCTATATGGTCACCCAGGATGCCTCCACGTCCTTACCATCGACCTATAAGGTCACCCAGGATGCCTCCACGTCCTTACGGTCACCCAGGACGCCTCTACGTCCTTACCATCGACCTATACGATCACCCAGACGCCCCACGCCCTACCATCGACCTATACGGTCACCCAGACGCCTCCACGTCCTTACCGTCAACCTATACGGTCACCCAAGACGCCTCCACGTCCTTACCATCGACCTATAAGGTCACCCAGGACGCCTCCACGTCCTTACGGTCACCCAGGATGCCTCTACATCCTTACCATCGACCTATACGATCACCCGGGACACCTCCACGTCCTTACCATCGACCTATACGGTCACCCAGGAACCTCCACGTCCTTACCATCGACCTATACTGTCACCCACGACGCCTCCACGTCCTTACCATCGACCTATATGGTCACCCAGGACGCCTCCACGTCCTTACCATCGACCTATACGGTCACCCAGGATGCCTCCACGTCCTTACGGTCACCCAGGACGCCTCTACGTCCTTACCATCGACCTATACGGTCACCCAGGATGCCTCCACGTCCTTACCATCGACCTATACGATCACCCAGGACGCCTCCACGTCCTTACCATCGACCTATACGGTCACCCAGGACGCCTTCACGTCCTTACCATCGACCTATAAGGTCACCCAGGACACCTCCACGTTCTTACCATCGACCTATATGGTCACCCAGGACGCCTCCACGTCCTTACCATCGACCTATACGGTCACCCAGGACGCCTCCACGTCCTTGTCATCGACCTATACGGTCACCCAGGACGCCTCCACGTCCTTACCATCGACCTATATGGTCACCCATGACGCCTCCACGTCCTTACCACCGACCTATGCGGTCACCCACAGGATACCATCGCATCCACACACAGAGTTCCAGTTAGAGAACATCTCACGTCCTCGTACACAACAACACTCACCCCACACACGAACTACGATCAGGCTTGATTCCCGCTAGGGATACGTAGGAATCCTATCACAGGGTCCAGCCAACTGACCTAAACGGTCGCACACCCAGGACACCGCCATGTCCTCACAAACCGACCTACACGGTCACTTCCTCTCCCAGCACGCGATCCAGATCAGGACCCTTATCTTATCGACGACCCCACTTCCTCCGTAAGTGACATCGTCGATGGGCTTTTATAAGTACCTCAATCTGGATCACCCTCTTCCAAACACACGGGAAACACCGCAGACTCACATAAACGTAGTCTCGAAGACCCGTGACACTCAAAAACCCCAAAAACCCCCAACCAAACCAAGGGAGGGACCTTTCTGGGACAAAAAGGGACAAAAGGACTTTTTAGGAATTTTTCAGAAATTGGAAAAGCAAACATAATCCGTACGGACCTCTTTGTTGCAATAATTACTGAATCCCCTTAAAGTCCAAAATATTCCCTCAAATCCCGGAAGTAATAATTACTCAGCATCATGGTTGGTCCGTACGGACCTTTATGCATGCAAGGAGGTCCGTACGGACCTTCTTGTTACCAGACATAATCATGGCTGAATCTTCTTAAAGTCCACATATTTCCTCAAATCGAGGAAAACTAAAAAGTTGGATTACCTAGAAGGTCCGTACGGACCTTCTTATACGAAAATTTTTACTATAAATAGAGGGCTCCCCCTCCCTCATTTCAGACAACTCCCTTTTCTCTCCTCTCCCCCCAGCCTTCTGGCACCCCTCTAAGTCCTCTCGAGGCACTCCCGGTCCCTTTCGGATCCTTCCGAGGCCTTTTGAGCTCCCTTGTGGTGCTCCGAAGCCTCTTCGAGCGCTCCCGCGACGCTCCCGCGCTGCCCCGAGGTACTCTCGAGGTACTCTGAGGCCCCTCGTGGTACTCCGAGGCCTTGCCTGATCTTTCCCAAGGCGTCCCGGCTCTTTCCGAGTCAAACCGGCGATTTCGGCCCACGCCGAACCTCTGCCCGAATCTAACCGACGATCCCAACGCACGCCGAACCTCTGCCCGAGTGATTCCTGCTATGACAAGTTCTTTTCCATGTTTAAGAATGAATAAAGTTCTATCTGCTTCTCCTCTAGTAAAATCATGCACTAGTAAAAAGCTAGTTACCCTATTGTAGCTAATTTAATTAGCATTAGTCAATTTTGTGATGACAACTTAGAGGTGAAATTTAATAAAGATACTTGTGAAGTTTATGATAAGACTAACAATTGTGTGATGACAGGTTCAAGATCTAATGATAATTGTTATCTTGTTGAAGACAAGCAAGTATGCCATTCGACAAAAATTGATGACACTACATTGTGGCATCAAAAATTTGGGACATGTTCACTTTCGTAACATAGAAAAGATAGTTAAATTAGATGTTTTCAAAGGTATTCCTAGTCTTGAGATTAAAAAAAAATTGTTTGTGTTGATTGTCTCAAAGGGAAACAAACTCGTGTTGCCCATAGTGCTGCCCAACACCATGAGCAACACACTGGTACAACACATTATTTTCAACTCGTGCATATAGATTTAATGGGTCCAGTTGAGATAGAAAGTTTTGGAAAAAAGATATATACTTTTGTTATTGTTGATGATTTTCAAGATTTACTTGGGTGTATTTTTTAAGGGAAAAATCTGAAACTTTTGAAAAATTCATAATCTTGCACTCTAGAATCAAAAACATGTTTTGTGCTTCAATTTTTTGAATTAGGTCCAATCATGGGAGAGAATTTGAGAATGTTTCTTTTTCAAATTTTTGTGAAAGAAAAGGAATTCACCATGAGTTTTCAGCTTCAAAAGCACCTCAACAGAATGGGGTAGCTGAGGAGAAAAATAGGACTTTACTTGAAATGGCTCGTGTGATGTTGTTTTCAAAAAGAATTTCAAAAAGATTTTGGGCTGAGGCATTAAATACGACTTGTCACACGGCCAATAGAGTTTTTCTAAGATCCGGCACAACCATGACTCCATACGAGATTTTAAATGGTAGGAAGCCAAAAGTTCATTACTTCCATGTATTTGGTTGTGTGTGTTACATTCTCAATGATCGATACTACTTAGCAAAATTTGACTCTAAGAGTGATAAGGCTATTTTTTTTTGATATGCTTCAAATAGTCGTGCATGCATATAGGGTATTTAACCTGAGGTTAAAAACCATCCAAGAATCAATGAACATTGTTTTTGATGATCACTCAAGTATTGTATGAGAAAGTGTTCAAGAGACACCATTGGAGATGTTGGAAGAAGTCAGTCCAGAAGGTGATACCACTGGTGTTACCACGAGTGCTAACACTGACAGTAACACAAAAACTGAGCAGGGTGTTATCGCTGATGAGATAACACCTCAGATAGCATCTGATTCCAGTCCAACGAAATAAGATCAAGAAGGAATTGAAACTGAGGTTCATGAGTATATGAGAAGGGATTCTCCACCTAGAATCAGTAGGAATCATCCTACAACACAAGTAATTGGGGAGGTGAATGAAGGTGTAAGAACAAGACGTAAAGATCCCATTAGTTACCATGACATGGTTAGGTATGTGTGCATGTCCACCACATAATCAAAGGTAACATACTCTTGTTTTATTTCATCTATAGAACCTAAAGATGTGATTGAAGATTTAGAAGATAATTTTTGGATTTAAGCTATACAAGACGAACTTGATCAATTTTCTCGTAACAATGTTTGGTCTTTAGTATCCCGTCCCACAAATACTAATGTTATTGGGACAAAATAGATTTTTAAAAATAAGACCGATGAATTTGGTAACATTGTTAGGAACAAGGCTCGTCTTGTGGCTCAAGGCTATAAACAAGTGGAAGGTGTCGACTATGATAAAACCTTTGCACCAGTGGCTAGAATTGAGTCAATAAGACTTTTATTGGCCATAACTTGTTTTCTTAAAATCACATTGTTTCAAATGGATGTCAAAACAGCATTTTTAAATGGATACTTAGATGAGGAAGTTTTTGTTGAACAACCAAAAGGCTTTGAAGATCCATTTCAACCAAACTATGTGTATAGACTTGATAAAGCTCTTTATGGGTTAAAACAAGCTCCACGTGCATGGTATGGACCATCAACATGTAAGACATTCCTTAAGGCTAGGAATCCAGACACATTTAGTGTCCCTCTCCTAATAATATTACCCTTGCTCCTACCACCATACGTTACACTATCCCCATGAACCATTTCCTAGTATTTTAAAAACAATTTTGTTCCTGTCATATAAAGTGAACACCTACTATCAAAATACCAAGAACCTCTACATTTGCTTTTAAAACAGTGTAAACAATATCACGTCTCAGATTAGCTTTAGGCTTCCACACCTTTTTTGAATTTTTACCATTCTGACAGGGTGTGTTATTCTGTGTGAGGGCATATCACCATCAATGAATTAGTTAGTTTAGTCATTTTGCTAGAAAATATTCTTGAAATAAAATGTAACGGGAATTTGTCACGTGAGGGCATGTGTCCAACTTTCACCAAATTTTAATTATTTTGTCCACAAGATTAGGACATTTCAAAGCTTATGGTACTGTGGTAAATTCTTTTTTCTATTTTTACGTTAAGTGAGAAAATATGAAAATTACCTAAAGTTGAATGACTACTTTCTTGTTTTTGCCATCAATAGTGTGTGGACTTTACTATTGTCAAATGGCTAAATGTCTAGAAATATATAGTGCCCCGTTGAACTAACAAGGCTTTACTGAATTCGATTAATTCTACAACATGACCATCCATGGATCAATAAATTAGTTATTTTAGTCATTTTGCTAGAAAATATTCTTGAAATAGATTGTGTATGCCTTAATAGTAATGCAAGATTAGAAGAGCAAAATATCATTAACTGATGATCTGGCCTTTTATTTTCAGGTAAACCGGTGTTTATTTCCAATTGTGCTTACCATTAAAAGGGAAATGGCAAACTCTTTCATCGATGTACTCCAAACTTTTTTCTTTTACCTTTTTTTTTTGTTTGGGGGGGGGGGGGAGTTGGAGGTAAATGGTAAGTGGTTTTTTCACGGGATAATAAGAAGAATATTTCTAATTCTAAGCCTCCGAAAAGAATAGGAAAAGAGGTGCTGATCAAGCCTTCCATATATATTTAGCCGATAAAATATGACCACACGGCTAAACCTAACATACGTATGACGGTGTAGTCATTCGTACCTAATAATATTTGACAAATAGTCCCTCATCCTAATCAATACAACTTTTTAAGACATGAAATTTTAAAACTAACCATAAGGTCTGCAGATTTTGAATGGACAACCATACCCTTAAGAGTTCACCCTCCTCATAATTTTACTTTCTTTGTCCAACCACCAACGCCTTCGGTTACCCCTCCTCACCTCCTACAGTCAACAACTCCCGTAACCACTAACTCTAGTCGACGACCACTCTGACGACCAACTCTGGCAACCACTTCGCAAATCAAACAACTGAGAACTTCTCAGTTGTCAACTACTTAGAACACATCAATTCCGGCGACCAAGTCCGACCGACAACCAACTACGACAGCCAACAATTGAGAACTTCTAAGCTGTCTTGTAGAGAAGTTATCGGTTGTCAACTACTACGAATACAACCAACTTCAGCGACCAATAATTGAGAGCTTCTGAGTTCTCAATTGTTTGAGAAAAGTTCTCAGTTGTCAATTGTTCTCAGTTTTCAACTACTAAGAACACGACCAACTACGGAGACCAACTCCAACGACTAACAATTGAGAACTCCTCAGTTGTTCCCAGTTGTCAACCACTAAGAACGTGGCTGACTCTGGCAATCAACTCTGGCATCCAACAATGAGAATTTTTCAATTTAGTTCTCATTGATTGATTAGAACTTCTCAATTGTTCTCTGTTGTTCGTTGAATAATTGAAATCTTCTCAATTGTTCTCATTTTTCCACTCAACTAAGAAAATAATCAATTCCGGTCGACTATCGACAAATGAGAACTTCTCAGTTTCTCATTTGTCAACGGACAAGGCGACCAACTCTAGGCAATGACCAACAACTGAGAACTTCTCAATTGTTATAAGTTGTCAGTGAATTATTGAGAAAAGATTTTATCATTATTTTGGGTTGAAGAAAGTAATAATCATTCAAATATCAACATGAAGAAAAAAGAACATTGCTTTAAAAAATTTAATGTATCAATTTTTTAGAGAACAGTATAGTATCATTTACTTCCCTGAAATGACATGGACCTCAAAAACTTGTTCAACTCTATTTAGCTCCATATTTTTCAAGTACGGTTAATTCCATCTTTTCGAGACAAGGATGCCTGCAAACTCAACTTAGACTTGGTTTAGTTCTGACATAAGTTCACTCAGTTCTCTTGAACAGTGTTAGGACCTAACTATGCAAACCACATAGTTATAAAGGGTTTTGACAAAAAAACATATCCCATCCTATGTTTTCTGACAGCCAAGATACCTCATGAACATTGGACAGCTATGACTCTTCTTCACAACCTTCTATCAACTGGACAGCAATGATGTAATGATCAAACATCAAGACAAATCACATAAATTAATGTATTTATGTACAAAGGATCATTACATAATCATCAAACACAAATCCTTGTCTCCTAAACCTGCAAACTCTAAAGACTTAGCCTGACAGCTAAGGTTCTCAACAGCAGATGTCTCAACCCTCTGACAGCTATGATCTTCAACATCAACAGCAATGAAGTATTCCTGTGATGATCAAGATGTGCCTTGCCCAATCTCTCCATACAGATGTTACCAGCTCATCTTCATGAAGATTACATAAAAAGGTTGCAGATTACAGCCTGTTATTATCCAGTCATCAAGGCTCTAAATGCAAACACTATTCCACCCATTTGCATTTACTCCTTTGTCTCCTCCAACGGCTATATTCCAGCCTATAAAAGGAAACCCTCAAGACTGAAGACAACACCCCAACACAAACAACCTTTACAACCTCTACTTCAACCTTCCTCACCTGCAAACCCTGCAACCAATATTCAAAACAATCTGAGACACTTGTAACTGAATTCAGGTGTATAAACTAAAGTTGTAAACCACTTAAGACTGACTTTAAGTGGTATTGTATTTTGCTTCGTAACAAGCAAAATCCCTAATAGACTGTACTTATTAGGAAGAGGAAGTTCAAGGAACTTGCCTAACCAATCCTTTGTAAATCTTAAAGGGAACTAGATTTAAGTGGATTGGTCTCACTTGTCAAGGTTGACAGTGAGGGTGGACGTAGGAGGAGTGAACTCTGAACCACCTTAAAATTCCTTGTGTTCAATTGGTATTATCACACAACACACACACACACATCTACACACACATACACTATTCACTTGTCTTTACATTATTTTAACACTTATTATTCCGCTACACATTTAACACTTGTCTTTAAAACCAGTTAATATCTGACAGCTAAGATTTCACCTCAGCTGTCAAACCTTAACTGCCTAACCTTTTAATCTGATTAAAGCAAACAAGACCTTTCAAACAGAAAACTTGATCAACTTCTTTTGCTCACCCAACATATATACTTTCCTCCTACAATACATGGAGGTTTCGTTGAAGGGGGGAAATTGAAAAAGAGGGTGGTTTGATTGATCTTTCCTAACATTTTACTTGGCAAAATTAACAAATGTGTTGATTATTAATATGTTTATCACGCTGACAAATTCTCATTTGTTTGTTTGGTACACAAGAGTTGGTAGGTGAGTGAAGGATTATCAGTTCTAGCTGGATCACTATTTTATATGAAATATTTTGACCCGGCCATGTTAATGCAGATATCTATTTAAGACCCATACCAAATTCATAATTATATCTCCTCCTCATGATTTGTTTTTAATTTGTTCTTCGTTCATGGTATCTTAATTTGAATTGTCGTTACAGTCTTACAGAAAATACTAGGATTTTTTAAGCTTTTGTTTTGTTTTGTTTTGTTTTTTAAGTATTTTATGATAGCGTGTGTTATTTTTCTCTTGCAGGAACTAGTGATCAAATGGAGCAACGAGCAGAAGACTGCAATCGACCTCATTCTAGGTAACACTTTTCAGAAAGTATTTTAATGTGATTAATTACTTGGTTTTTCTGTGAACTTATGCATATCAATTGTGGGGGAAAATACAAAAGAAGTACTTCAAATTTTGGTCATTCTCATATGTTCTCACTCAACAACAAATAAATTGATTTTCGTCATCATAGGACATAACCTTTTAAAATATCCTCATTTTTTGTGGAGGGAATCGAGAATGCTAGACACGTGACCTCACGAGACCAACCTCCATTACATTTTGTTACCTCATAGTTGAGGTGCTATGAAAAACCAAAACCTCATCTGGTGTCCATGACTCTAGATCGAGATTAGGTATCTAGTCGCTTATAAGGTATCTAATCAGCCTTTGATGCATGGATCGAGTGGTGCGTATAGTTGGGTGAAGGGACGTTAGGTAAATCGATGCTCCGGTTGTCAGAAAAATGTTGGATTAATAGGGTTTTTGTGTCAGTGGAAAAGATATTATGTTGTGATATACAGAGTCCAAATAATCTTAATTTTGGATCCTTTTGAAACGCTTCCCCGTTTCCTAGATTTTTAGATTTCCAGGATCCGACACTCGGATCCGTATCCGTATCGGACACTTGTAACCGCGTCCGAGCAGCACATGCTACATTCGTGTGAGAGAATGTAGGGAGAGGGAGGGTTAACAAAATATAACAGAAGTTAGTCTCGTGAGGCACGTGTCTAACTTTCATTACGTTTATAACGATTCTGTACACAAGATGACATTTCAAAGGGCCAGGGGGATGTTTTTTTTTTAAGTGAGAAAATTTGAAAACTACCAAAAGGTAAATGATTATTTTCTTATTTTTGCCATCAACAGAATCTGTGATTTCACTGTATATTGGATGGCTAGATGACTAGAACGCAATATATAGTGCTTTACGCAAAATTAACAAGACTTTGTTGGAAAAATGAGGATGTTGGTTTAAATGTATGGTCTTAAATTTTAGACCAATAACTGTTAGACCAAAGTGAGAATTGGAATGGATTAATGACATGTAATCAAACAATATTCATGTATGGATTAAGTTCATTTGATGATTAGAATCCATAATTGAATGGGTTAAAGATTGACAAGTAAATGGGTTCTTGAAGAGGGCTTTATTGTAATTTCACATGGGAAATTGATTGCCTCTCACGTGCCTTATTTAGACAAAGTGTCAATTTGGTTACTTGTTGATAACTTTGACATAGTCAATGTTGTGGGCCTGAATTAACGGGTAGTTATCTTCCAAAGGTAACTGATGATAAGGTTAATTCCCGATGAAAATGACAGTAATTTTTTGGGGATAAAAGGGCACCTTCAGTCCATCCATTAAAACATAGTGATTTCCATCTAAAACATTTTCCTCCTAAAATCTCACTATCGTTTTGGTTTTGCTACTGTGGTCGAAGGAGAACAAAGAAGCATTGCACATATTTGTTCTCGGAGTTGAATTATCCTGGAAGCGGGTTGCTGACTCGTCTGGCGTGCACCAGGTATACGGGTGCAATACTTCTTCGAGGCTAGTCCACTTGTTGGGCGATTCAACATATATGATAAGTTTTATTTTCGTCTTTTAAATTTTTGCAATTAGTTTATAATTATTATTATTTCTTGTGTTTTTTTTTCTTTTATTGCATTCGTTAGTTTTGCCTTGGAGATTGATGCTTAATTTACTGTAATTATGTGTTGGTCTTGTTAATTCTTAACTAGTCTAACGCCCGTGCGTTAAACGCACGAACAAAAAACTTTGACAAATAATAGAAACTAAAGCAAAAGGGTTATTATAACTATAAAAGTTAATTTAGAAAATTCCTTTTTAAAAAAAGAAAAGGTATTCAGAGTTTCAGACAGTAATAATAAAAATTACAAGATTGTTGGCATGATGAAGCACCACAAACTATTTGATTTTGCTCGCCAATAGACTAATAGACTGATTGCTTGATCAGGATCCATCAAAATTCGATTGGGTATAAACTTATCACCTTGAAAGAGGAAAACACAATTTTTACTTTTCACATAAAGCCTGAATTGGATCATCATAGAAACATGAAAATCCTTGATTAATTCAAGGATGGGAGAGATTAATGCAGTATGAAAAAGTTAAAATCAATATGACTGTTATGGAGACAAGGCGGAGAGTACCAATCAGATTGAAGCCTTCAATTACTACCGGAATCCAACAGGGAAACTCGCTGAAGGCAAATTAAGGTGTGGGCAATTATTGGTAAGTATAGATCCTTCTCAAGACATAGGATTCGTAATCATAGATTCCAAAGCAACATTATCCTGTTTGTACAGAGTTTTGTATTAAAAGAATGCTTTATTACATATAAGAAACAAATTGCAAGTTCTGACAAAATGACAAACGTGAATAATAGAAACAAAGCACTTACATAAATCTATAATATGATTGCTACCTAATTTATTAGAAAAAAAACACTATTCATCCAAGAAGATCTCATCTAATAATCTATGACTCACACTCTTCATCCATGAAGTTCTTATATGATACTCTTCATACAAGAAGTTCTCATCTAATATGCAATGCAACATCATAAGTTTCCATCAAATAAGCTATGACTCACACTCTTCATCCTTGCTATTTGTAGTACCCTCTTTTCTATTATCCATCTATCTTCACTTGTCTGGAACATCAACTTTGTTTCCTTTTTTTCTTCCCATTTTTACTCACTTTGTGTTTGACTTTCTCTCGATGGACTCCATTTCCTCCTCCTTGAGGACTACTTCTTTGCTTGGAATCTCTTTTGATTTTCCTACAAACTCCAATTTGAAGCAATTATTAACCTTGTTTCCATTTCTTTATTTGATACTTCTGTTATTTTGAATAATAATTATGCTTGTACAAAAATACTACATATCTAAATATTATCGTGAATTCAGTCTTACAAAAAATAATTGCAAACTTGAGTTAGTTAACATGATCATACGGAGTTTGTCTGTCTCATATATATTGAAACTCCTGGATTTGCCTACTCAAATGGGCAGTTTCTCTCCGTAAGATAAAACTTTCATTAATCATAGTGTATATGAAGGGACATCAATGTGGCTTCAAGTTGTTTAACAGGAAAGGTCGACCATAAACGCAAAAACGTAACATATATCAAGGCTGATAAACTTCAGGAAGCTGGAAACTCACGCTTGCAGCAAATTTTCACAATACTTTCTTCGTTTCATCCGTTCTATCCACTGCAATATTGTACGAAAAGAGAAAATCCAATAACATAAAATCAAAACTGAAATAGGATGAGCATCAAAACATTTCTTATTTACTATAACACCTAATTAATTGTGGCGAGAGACTTTGTGTGCCACACAAAATAACACTCAAATACGAATCTTAGAATAAACAAAAAATGGGAAGGATCTTTATCGGTTGTAATGAAGTTCGTCACTTCCAGAGTATCTCAACTTAAATCCATTAATTACATAAAAACATGTTGCATACAATGTATATATATTACTTTTCCGCTACTTCTCTAGTTAAATACCTCCAATATATTTGAACATTAAAAAAAAAACAATTTTTCTACACAAATGCAGGAGCAATTATATACAACGAGATTATTGGCTATAGTAGTCCAGTAAATGGAAGCACTTATATGCACATTTTTGATTTTGCAAAAACACAAACACCTGGATTTAATTAACCGAATAAATGTTCGTAGATAGAATTGTAAGATATATACATCTATAACAACGATATAACAATACTTTCTTCATCCAAAAATGAATGCCCAATTTTAATTTTAGTCGAGTGAGATTTAAGAAAGTTGCAATTTAAGCAATTTTCAGTAGTATAAGTACATAACTCTTAATTATTTCATTATTATGTATCATGGGTGTAAATGTTAATTAGAACTTGTTGTTTAATGATAAAGATGATTTAGTAAATTCTTTAAAAAAAAATGCATTCATTTGAAAACATTTTTTTTCCGAAAATTATACATTCATTTTGGGACGGAGTAAGTAATCAAATTTCAAATAATTATCTTGATGCTAACCCCTAATGCACTAATTTTTGCTTCTATACACCATACCTCCCCCATCCCAACAGATTTACAAAGACCAAAATTATAATCTATCATATTGACAGCAACTCCAAAAAAAAAAAAAAAGATGGGATTTGAATTTGAATTAGAAATAAAATTAGTATCAATTTAATTTAATTTGTTAGAGTAAATTTAAGAAAGAATCAATTACTATTCATATACCATGAGACTAATGCTCTCCCCCTTGAAACTAATATCAGTGCCAAGATAGAATTTTTGACGGTGAATGTCAAATTTGTTGTGAAGTACAACTTTCATGAATTGAACTTAATAATCGCTGACTTCTTGGTTCGACACTGCTAAGGTCACATATTTATTAATAAAAATAACTAAAAATTATTTTATTATTAGAAATTATTAAAGATATAATCTCTTTATTTTCTGAACTTTTAAATCTTAATATTACATACTCGGATCACAGTATAACAAAGACTTTGGAGGGAGATAGATTGTGAAAGCTAACCCTTGATTCCCTAAATCTACGTTTTATGCACACCTTGAACACACATTCAAATGCAATTGATAGAAATCAATCAAAATTTGAAAGAGTTTCAATTTCAAAGCACTAAATTTGTTAAGAATTTAGGGATATAAGATTGGATTAAGAGGAAGAAAAGGTGAGTGGAGAGAAGATATAATTGCGTTAAAACCAGCAGCAACATCGCGCTGCTGCAATTGAGTGGTGATCGGAGTGTGGCGGCTAGGGCTTTGATTCTCTCGTTCTCACCTCACAAAGAAAAGCGCAAAAGAAAGCCGATCCACAAACTCCCCGTAGCCATGGCAGAATGAGAGAGAAGAGAGAGAGAGTGGTTGGAGACCATGGAAAAAGAGAGAGAGAGAGGGGATGGGGCAGCAACGATGGCAGAAGAGAGGGGAGGCGACGACGGCGAGTGACGCCCGGAGAGAGAGAGAGAGGAGAAGAGATTGGGAAGAAGAGTGGTATGAAATATAAAACGACTTATGCTTATTTTGTACGCCATGGGTTAAGGGCATTTTGTTGACAAAAAAGTCATAATGAATTGCAGAGGGAAGTGGGTGTAGGCTTGTTTAGTGATAGAAAGTAAAGAGATTTTAAATGTGTATATCATTTGAGATCGGTGATTTCTGCGATGAAATTTGCGTTAAATAGTGAGATAAAATGACGAACAATAACTTAAGAATATATACGCGCGAGAGAGAAAGAAAAAGAGAGAGCGGTGTTGAGGATGGTGTTTATGGCATTCACAGATTTTAGGCTCACTTATTGAGCCTCTTAATATTTCTAAGGTTTGCAATTTATTTGAGCTAGCATGAATAAATAATCAATTGTTTAAAAATAATTGTAATATTTTTACAAAAATATTAAAATTTGTAACTAATGATTAATTATTAAATCTGTTTATTTAAATTTAAAAAAAAAATCTTAATTATAATAGGCCTTATAAACCATAAAATACAATATATTTAACTTTTTTGTAAATATTTATTGTAAGCTCAGGTGAGACGGAGGAAATACTATTTTTATTTTTCATTTATAAATTTTTACATAGATACTTGCTTAAAATTTAAATTTGTTTGAAATGATTAAAGGGATTAGATTTCCTTCAAAATTAGCATTCAGTTTTTGTTAGATGAACTTAAAGTTTCGATGTATGTAGTATATATTAGTTGCTTTAATTATTTAATATTATAGAAAATAACAAAGAATTTGTTGTAGTTTGAACAACAAACCCGTTCATATAACGTATAATTAAATGAATTTGATTTCATTTAAATTAGCTACTCATTTCTGATTTAATTAATTATACTTTGATTTTCTAGAGAATTAAACCAAAGCCGATACTCAATGAGAATATTGGCTACATTACAGCTTCATAATAAATGTATTTTATATTCATAAATAACTTTACTTAATAATAAGGTGGCGTGTTCAAGATTTCGGTAACTAACCTATCTTAATTAGAATTTTGGGCCAGATAACGTAAACAAATCGACTTCTTGAAAATATTGTTGAGTCAATGCTTAGTAAATGAAAAGTTTCTATTTTTAATTGCAGAAATGAGCGGGAAAATATTTATAGAAGGGCTCTAAAATGACTCCAACTTTTATATAGTAATAGATATTTGTTGGTGTCTTAACCTTCTGTAAACTCATTTGCTTGGTCCATCAAAAATCGTGTCTGTCAATCTTGGTTTTATAAATTGCTCTACTAATTTGTTTGCTTGTTTTTTGAAAACCCGTTAAACTATAACAATAATAATTAATATATATATATATATATATATATATATATATATATATTCTTTAATAGTTAATTTTAATTGGAACTCTATTATAAATTGTTTAATTTTATTAATCTGGTTAAATCTATTTTGTTTAATAATCTGGCTTTATAATCTGATGTTAAATGATATGATATTTATTTTTCTTTTCTCTTAATCCATTATTTTTTAATCAGATTTTTAAATTCAAAATATATTTTATTAATTTATTTTATAAATCGTGAATCTTGTATACTATCTTAATACAATTGTGATATCGGTCTTAGTTTATCTTTAAAGATTAATCAACAATCTTGAAGAAGTATTCGTGACATTGTAATCTTAATTAGAGATACACTTGAAATGGCTGAATCTGGTGATTTGCAAATTGACCCCGTTAATCCCACTGTTAATAACACCACTACTACTAATGTTACTACTGAGGTTGGATCTGGTTCTGGTAACTCTATACCGTATAATGTGGGCATGCTAAGGATTGATTTAACTTGAATGCCTGAAAAGTTTGCTAGGCATTTTTTTATGCGTTGGCAACAACGCATGAAGATATGGTTAATCACCAAGGGCTTGCTTACAGTAATTATGACTCCTAATCCATTCACTCGTGATAAGGACCCTAAAGAGTATTTGACATGGCAAGAGAAGGATGAAATAGGCAAAGGAATGATTTTGTTGAGCTTGTTTGGCACATTGTTCGATGTTTATTTGCACTCTTCCTGGCACGGCCAAAGACCTTTGGGATGAGTTGGACAGGAAATACAATACTGAAGACCAAGGTCTTGAAAAGTATGTTGTTTCTAAGGCTCCGTTTGTTTCGCGTAAAACATTTTCCGGAAAATGTTTTCATGTAAAATGATTTCATGTAAAAAGGTTTCCTTGTAAAATGTTTTCATGTAAAAAGATTTCCATGTAAAATGTTTTCTTGTAAAATATCATGATCTTGTTTTCAGTTGTTTGGCAAATTTGACGAAAATATTTTCCGGAAATGTCACTTTTTTTTATTAATTTAAATCAACTTTGGAAACCGCCCCACCCACCCCCTGCCTACCCCATCCCCCTACCCACCCCGCCCCCAAATTTTTTTTTAATTTTTTAATAAAAAATAAAAAAAAATTATTTTTTTTTGGGGGGGGGGGTGGGTAGGGGGTGTAAAATAAAAAAAAAAAAAATTTTTTGGGGGGGGGGGGTGGGTAGGGGGTGGGGTAGGCAGGGGGTGGGTGGGCGGTTTCCAAAAAAAAAAATTTTTTTGGGGTGGGGGTGGGTAGGGGGTGGGGTAGGCGGGGGTGGGTGGGGCGGTTTCCAAAAAATAAAAATAAAAAAAAAATTGGGGGTGGGGTAGGCGGGGGTGGGTGGGGCGGTTTCCAAAAAAAAAAATAAAAAAAATTTTTTTTTGGGGGGGTAGGGGTGGGGTAGGCGGGGGTGGGTGGGGCGGTTTCCAAAAAAAAAAATTAAAAATTTTTTTTTGGGGGAGGGTGGGGGTGGGGTGGGGTAGGCGGGGTGGGTGGGGCGGTTTCCAAAAAAAAAAAAATTTTTTTTTGGGGGGTGGGGTGGGTAGGGGGTGGGGTAGGCGGGCGGGTGGGGCGGTTTCCAAAAAAAAAAAAATTTTGGGGGGGAGGGCGGGGGTGGGGTAGGCGGGGTGGGTGGGGCGGTTTCCAAAAAAAAATTTTTTTGGGGGGGTGGGGGTGGGGTAGGCGGGGTGGGTGGGGCGGTTTCCAAAACAAAATTTTTTTTTTTTTTTGGGGGGTGGGGTGGGGTGGGGTGGGGTGGGGTGGGTGGGGCGGTTAATTTTTTTAATTATTATTATTATTATTATGTTGTACCGAGCGTAATATGAGTTGTACATTAAGGCCAAGAACAAGAGTTGTAAAATGATTTACGAATTTGAAATTGGTAAATCATTTTACAAAGAAAACCTCCTTTTTTACATCCTTGTAAAATGTTTTACATTTGACTTTCTTTTACAAGTGGTTACCAAACACTCGAAAGTAGGTAAAACATTTTTCGAAAAACATTTTACTTGAAACAAACACCCGAAAACAAGAAAAACATTTTCCGGAAAATGTTTTACATGAAACAAACGGAGCCTAAGTTCCTTAATTTCGAGATGAAGGAGGGTAAATCGGTACTTGAACAAACTCAGGAATTTCAACTCATTTTGCACTCCCTGAAAGAAGCAGATATGCCGTTACCTGAAAAATTTCAGGTGATGTCCATCATTGAGAAGTTTCCTAAGTCTTGGGAGGAGTTTGGTATGACTCTCAAGCACAAAAGGGAAAAGATCTCATTGAAAGATCTTATGCATGCTATCACTGTTCAGGAGCAACATATGAGTAAGGCCCGTAACGTGCCTGTTGAGTTTCAACCTAGGGCACATGTTGTAACTGGGGTTAAAGTGGTGAAATCTGCTAAGAATAAACAACATGCTACTTCAAACAATCATAATCCACTAAAGCCTAAAAACAAAATTGCAAAGAAACCCAAGGCAAACCAACCTTTCTTTACATGTGGGCAAATGGGACATTGGTTCAGGACTTGTCCGAACAAGAAGCCCAAGGCTCAAGATGGTGGACCTCAAGTCAACATGGTGACCGAAGGACCTGACATAAGCGGGTACATTTCTATTAATCCTTAACTATTCACTATTTATAATTCCAATGAGCGGTTAGTAGATAGAGGAGCAAATGTACACGTTTGTGTCGACAAAACGCTCTGTGTTTCTTACTAGCCTGCGATTGGATGAACAGTGATGATGGAGAACTCAAGTGCAGCTAAAGTGCATGGCATAGGGTGCGTGGATTTGATATTTCCCTCAGGACGTGTTCTATCTTTGCATCAAGTGCATCATGTTCCTGAAATGAGAAGAAATATTATTAGTGGTTCTATTTTAGTTAGAGAGGGTTTTGAATTAAATTTTAAATTTAATAAAGTTGTAATTCTGTTTTGGTGGATCTTTTATTGGCAAAGGTTATTTGTCAGATGGATTGTTTAAGATTATGGTTGATTTTATTGAAATAAATTATGTCCCTGAGAATTTTAATTCTTCTACTTTATGGCATTGTCGTTTGGGTCATGTTAATCTAGATTCTGTTAAACGCGTGATGAAGTTAGATTTAGTTCCAAAGCATACTATTGATAAAACTAAGAAATGTCAAGTTTGTGTGACAGCTAAACAAACAAGAAAACCGTATCATTCCATAAATAGGGATTCAGGTTTACTTGATTTAATTCACACCGACATTTGCGAGTTTAATGGTTTGCTCACACGTGACCATAAGAGATATTTCATCACCTTTATAGATGACTGCACTAGATATTGCTATGTGTACCTACTTAAGAGTAAAGATGAAGCTCTAGAAAAAATCTTAATTTTTAAGAATGAAGTAGAGAATCAAACTGGCAAGAAAATCAAACACTTAAGGTCTGATAAGAGGAGGAGAGTATACTTCGAACTTAGTTGTACTGGAGTGTCAAAAGTTTGGAATTATACATGACGAAACACCTCCTTATTCACCTCAGCCGAATGGGATAGTAGAACGGAAAAATAGAACCTTTACGGATATGATTAACAGTTTATTAGAAAGTTCAGGACTACCTAAATATTTGTGGGGTGAAGCCTTGAATACGGCTTGCCATATTCTGAATAGGGTACCCATGAAACACAAAGATAAGTGTCCTTACGAACTTTGGACGGGTTGAAAACCAAGTTTAAAATACTTTAGAGTGTGGGGGTGTCTAGCAAAAGTGTTAGTCCCTGAACATAAAAGAAAAAAACTTGGACCCAAAACTGTTGATGCGATCTTTATAGGTTATGTTGAACACTCATATGCCTTGAGATTTTTGGTTAACAAATCTGAAATCTCAGGCATAGATGTGAACACCATTGTAGAATTCTGTGACGCAACATTTTTTGAAGATGTTTTTTCCATGAAGACTGGAGGGCCTAAAAATACTTCAAGTGGAAATCAAGACACTACATTGAAATTTATTCCTGAACAAGTGGAAAAGATTTCAAATGTGGGGTTGGACCCAGTAGTTCTAGTGCAAATGAGGTTGAGTCAGAAGAACCAGATGAACCTAGAAGGAGTAAACGAGCTAGGGTCACTAAGGAGTTTGGAAGTGATTATATTACTTACAATCTCGAGTGTGATCCAGTAACCTTCAAAGATGCAATGGCTTCACATGAATCCATTCATTGGAAGGATGCCATTAAGGATGAAATGGATTCCATTGTTCAAAATGGAACTTGAAAACTCGTTGACTTTCCTCCTGGGTGCACAACTATTGGGTGTAAATGGATTTTTAAATGGAAGTTGGAACCAGACGGAACCATTGACAAATATAAGGCCATATTAGTTGCCATAGATTTCTTTAATACTTATGCGCCTGTTGCACATATGACTACAATCAGAATGCTTATAGTATTGGCATTCGTATTGGGTCTTAATATTCATCAAATGGATGTTAAGACTGCTTTTCTTCATGGTGACTTTGAAGAGGATATTTATATGGATCGGCCTGAGGGATTTGTAGCTAAAGGCAATGAAAGAAAGGTTTGTCAATTGGTTAAGTCATTGTACGGACTTAATTAGGCCCCTAAGCAATGGAATGAGAAATTTGATAAAGTAGTTTTATCATTTGGCTTTACTCTGAGTGATGCAGATCAGTGTGTCTACTATAAGGTTAGAGGTGATGATTGTATTATCCTATGCCTATATGTAGATGATATATTATTGTTTGGCTCAAATGATAATATAAAAGTCATTCTTAAAAACAAGTTTGAAATGAAGGACATGGGGGTAGCAAGTGTGATTCTAGGGCTCAAGTTGACTAGATCAACCGAGGGTATAGCCATCTCTCAATCTCATTATGTTGATAGTGTTATTGAGAAATATGGCTATAAAAATGCTAGAATCGCAAAGACACCCTATGACCCTTCTGTAGCTTTGTATAAGAATGAAAGTGGTGTTCCCGTGTCTCAGTTGAGATATTCTCAGATCATTGGTAGCTTGGGATACCTAGCTAACTGTACTAGACCTGATATTGCGTTTTTAGTTTCTAAGTTGAGTCGGTACACTAGTTGTCCAAATAGAACTCATTGGGGAGCCTAGGATAGAGTACTTAGGTACTTGAAAGGAACTAGTTCCTTAGGCTTGCATTATAGTAGATATCCTCATGTCCTTGAAGGATACAGTGATGCGAGTTGGATAGCCAAGAAATCCAAAAGTTATGGATGTACTCGATACGTGTTTACTTTTGGTGGAGGGGCTGTAGCCTGGAAGTCCACCAAACAGACTATTTTGTCTCGATCTACTTCGAGGCTGAGCTTTGTGCTTTGGATACTACGGGAATCATGGCCGAATGGTTTATGGGATTTATGTCCGAGATACCAGTCATTAGTAAACCGATTCCACCTATATGTTTGTATTGTGACAGTATGAGCACAATAGCGAAGATCAAAAGTACCAAGTACAATCAAAAGACAAGAATACACATTCAAGTTAGACTAAAAACTATAAGGAAATTTGTGTCTCAAGGGGTGTTTGCTGTTGATTTTGTGGGATCCAAAGACAATACAGCTGACCCCTTAACTAAAGGACTTGACCTTGGTCAGGTTGTAAAATCCAGGTTAGGAATGGGACTGAAACCCTTAGTTGAATCATCTACAGTGGCAACCCAACCTATCTGAGTGGAGATCCCACAAAGTAGGTTCAATGTGGCATAAACAAACTGTAAGAGTGAGTTGAGCATCTTGATAAAAGAGACACGAAATTGTTAGTGTCTATTCCTTGACAAACCTGGTAGATGCTAGAAGTTGCTAGTAAGTAAGAGTTTAAGACTCTGAATGGGATCGAGCCTCTAAGGCAGGGTGGTAGCAACACACCCTTGGAGATGCCCAACTACGAGAATGCTATTGTCGGGCCGCAATTAGAGAATAAGGGTTAATTCTCGAAAAACATTCTTGAGACAAGATTAGGATGCATGGCCGATAACGCGTCATCCCTATAGATCGCAGCTATAACTGTAAATGTGTTGCCATTATCTGAACACCTCCACATCATAGGTTCAAGTTCAAGAACTGTGTTCACTTCGTTCCTGTGGGGGGTTTATTTGATGGCTTAGGTAATGGTTCAAACCGGAAGGTACCATCATTGAAAGCACTTTATGATAGTCAAAGTTGAGCATCAACTATGGATTTGTGGGGGATTGTTGGAAAAATGAGGATGTTGGTTTAAATGTATGGTCTTAAATTTTAGACCAATAACTGTTAGACCAAAGTGATAATTGGAATGGATTAATGACATGTAATCAAACAATATTAATTCATGTATGGATTAAGTTCATTTGATGATTAGAATCCATAGTTGAATGGGTTAAAGATTGACAAGTAAATGGGTTCTTGAAGAGGGCTTTATTGTAATTTCACATGGGAAATTGATTGCCTCTCACGTGCCTTATTTAGACAAAGTGTCAATTTGGTTACTTGTTGATAACTTTGACATAGTCAATGTTGTGGGCCTGAATTAACGGGTAGTTATCTTCCAAAGGTAATTGATGATAAGGTTGATTCCCGATGAAAATGACAGTAATTTTTTGGGGATAAAAGGGCACCTTCAGTCCATCCATTAAAATATACTGATTTCCATCTAAAACATTTTCCTCCTAAAAACTCACTATCGTTTTGGTTTTGCTGCTGTGGTCGAAGGAGAACGAAGAAGCATCGCACATATTTGTTCTCGGAGTTGAATTATCCTAGAAGCGGGTTGCTGACTCGTCTGGCGTGCACCAGGTATACGGGTGCAATACTTCTTCAAGGCTAGTCCACTTGTTGGGCGATTCAACATACTCCCTCCGTCCACTTACATACTTCACACTTTCTATTTTGTGCGTCCACTTACATACTTCACACTTTGTTTTTTACATTATTTTAATACTCACAACACCATTATAATTTACTATTCCCTCCACTCATTTCTCTCCTATTTTACTTTTACACTCACAACATTATATCATTATTTTTTTCCTTAATCCACGCGTGAACAGTAACCGTGAAGTATCTAAGTGGACGGAGGGAGTATACGATAAGTTTTATTTTCGTCTTTTAAATTTCTGCAATTAGTTTCTAATTATTATTATTTCTTGTGTTTTTTTTTCTTTTATTGCATTCGTTGGTTTCGCCTTGGTATTGATGCTTAATTTACTGTAATTATGTGTTGGTCTTGTTAATTCTTAATATTTGTTTGTTGTCTTAACCTTCTGTAAACTCATTTGCTTGGTCCATCAAAAACCGTGCCTGTCAATCTTGGTTTTACAAATTGCTCTACTAATTTGTTTGCTCGTTTTTTGAAAACCTGTTAAACTATAACAATATATATATATATATATATATATATATATATTATATATATATATATATATATATATATATATATATATATATATATATATATATATATATATATATATTCTTTAATACTTTATTTTAATTGGAACTCAATTATAAATTGTTTAATTTTATTAATGATGTTAGCCAAAAACTTATAAAAAACGCGTTTTTTGTTAACTTAACAAAAAACGTGTTTTTACAAACGGCTCATTCTCCTCTCTCTATACGCATATACGCAGGAACAAGAACTCCAAGTTTCTTCACCATTGTTGCCGCCCCAAATCATCTCCTTCCAACCTCAGTCTTCTTCTCCGGCGAAGCCTACCCTCAACCTACACACCGGCGACCACCAAGATCTCCCTCCTAAACCGAAACAACAACAACCGCAATAACAGGGAGCTCTCCCTGAATCGTCTTAGGGCTCCAACGACAACAATGGCGTCTTCACCGCCCCTCCCTCGCTAAACCTATTTCGCCGGCGGTCTCCCTTGCCTTCACCTGGCCTCTCTCTCTACAGCCCTCTCTCTCACTAAACGGTTTTAGAGAGAGAGGGTCTCTCTCTCTATACGCAAATCGCCCCTCACCGTGTTTGCGATTGGAATTGCATTTGTTCGTGTTCGGGAACAGGCCGAAGGTCGAGAGATCAATTCCAATTCCAAATCAATTGAGATGATTTGGTTTTTTTGTTTGGGAATTTGAGGATAGTTTGATTTTGAAATGCCAGTCTAAGTGATTCTGAATGCCAGTACACATTTTCATGAATGCCAGTTAATGTTTTTTTGAATGCACCAATAATGATTATTGATTTTGAATGCCAGTTCACATTTTTATGAATGCCAGTACATATTTTTTGGAATGCCAGTTCATGTTTTTTGAATGCCAGCAAAAATGATTATCAGTGTTTTTTGAGTGCCAGTGTATGTGTATTTGAGTGCCAGTGTACGTGATTTTGAATGCCAGTCCATGTTTTTTGAATGCCAGTGCTTGTGTTTTTGAGAGCCAGCAAAAATATTAGTGTAACAAAGTGCCAGTGTTAGTGTAACAGAGTGTCAGTGTGAAGAGTGCCCGTTCATGTATATAAAAGTGCCCGTATAAAAGTGTCAGTGCCAGTTTAACAAAGTGCCGGTGCAGATTCCGGCACTTTGTTAAATTGGTACTGGCACTTTTTTCATCGGCATTTTGTGATACATGGGTCGGCACTTTATCACTGTGACGATCTGTTAAGCACATTTGGCATAAACGAAACCAGTAATTACAAAAATGCCACCGTTTATTTTGAACATGGTTGCCAGTAATTACAAAATTGCCACCGTTTATTTTGAAAACACGTTTTTTCTTATCTTAAGAAAAAACTAGTTTTTTATAAGACCAACTCATGATGTTAAATGATATGATATTTATTTTTCTTTTCTCTTAAT
Source organism: Adenophora triphylla var. japonica (assembly GCA_022495995.1). Classification (NCBI taxonomy): domain Eukaryota; kingdom Viridiplantae; phylum Streptophyta; class Magnoliopsida; order Asterales; family Campanulaceae; genus Adenophora; species Adenophora triphylla. The sequence continues at coordinate 233,329 of JAFEMH010001047.1, forward strand.
CCATTATTTTTTAATCTGATTTTTAAATTAAAAATATATTTTATTAATTTATTTTATAAATCGTTGATGCAGCAAAAAATGAGCGGTACCGGGGGTACCTGATCAGTCGGGAACGCGGCGTTGGATTTCTGGGCGAACGACGAACGAATCTGCAAAACAAACACCGTTAGGGCGCGGGGAGTTACCCCCGCGCAAACCCTCCGGCGTGAGAATAAGCATCTGTATAGAGATGATATAAACCGGAAGGAAAGGCGTATTATAGTATTGAGAGGGTGTTTGAATGTACCTTTTGTGTGAGGGAGGTGACCCTTATTTATAGTTTCCAAGTGATGAGTCCTCCAAGAATAGGAGTTCCGTAGTTGATTTGAATTAGGAGAGTGAATCTTCATCTGATTTAGGTTCCTTCGCCCGCTAGGAGTCTGCTCCAAATAAGACTTCTTGAGTGAAAATAAATCCCTATTGGATTAGGATAATTGCTTTCCTTATCTTTAGGGATATTTAATCAGGGGGAAATTATATTCCGTTCAGTGGCCCCCAACTTCCTTGCTTGCATCGAAGTAAAAGAAGGAAGTTTAGTCTTTGTCTAAGGAGTCATTGTTTGACTTGAATTGATGTAGTTGGTTACCATCCTGATTGGATAATAACTGTTGAATCCTTGTTTGAATAAGATTGTTGAATCTGTTTGCCGGATGGCCGAGGAGCGTAAATTCCTTATCTCGGTATTGGAAGACAACCCGAGATGCATGATTCTGCCTCCTCGTCATTTGATGATCTGCCGGTAGGATGAAATGCCGAGATGCATGATTTTGTCTCCTCGTCATATGATGATATGCCGAGGTGAGAACTCTCCTCGTCATTCATGACCTCTCGGAGCATGATGAGCCGGGGAAGAAATAGTGGAATCGTGCCTCGTACCTCGTACCTCGTACCTCGAACCTCGTACCTCGTACCTCGTACCTCGTACCTCGAACCTCGTACCTCGTACCTCGAACCTCGAACCTTGAACCTCGTACCTCGTACCTCGAACCTCGTACCTCGTACCTCGAACCTCGAACCTCGTCGTCAAGGGAGGTCTCCTCGACATGATGATTGTATTTGTCTTCTTATCTACCTATGCTGAGGAAGCTGATTCGCACATGGGTCTCAGATGTTTTGCCGCGTTAGCCGTTTAGGCGTTGGGCTTACTTCTTTGTCATCTCTCTATGACGAGGAAGATGACTCGCTCATAGGTCGTAGATGGTGTTGCCACGTTAGCCGTAAAGGCGTTGGGCGCACTTCTTTGTCATATCTCTCTATGACGAGGAAGATGACTCGCTCATAGGTCGTAGATGGTGTTGCCGCGTTAGCCGTAAAGGCGTTGGGCGCACTTCTTTGTCATATCTCTCTATGACGAGGAAGATGACTCGCTCATGTGTCGTAGATGGTGTTGCCGCGTTAGCCGTAAAGGCGTTGGGCGCACTTCTTTGTCATATCTCTCTATGACGAGGAAGATGACTCGCTCATAGGTCGTAGATGGTGTTGCCGCGTTAGCCGTAAAGGCGTTGGGCGCACTTCTTTGTCATATCTCTCTATGACGAGGAAGATGACTCGCTCATAGGTCGTAGATGGTGTTGCCGCGTTAGCCGTAAAGGCGTTGGGCGCACTTCTTTGTCATATCTCTCTATGACGAGGAAGATGACTCGCTCATAGGTCGTAGATGGTGTTGCCGCGTTAGCCGTAAAGGCGTTGGGCGCACTTCTTTGTCATATCTCTCTATGACGAGGAAGATGACTCGCTCATAGGTCGTAGATGGTGTTTCCGCGTTAGCCGTAAAGGCGTTGGGCGCACTTCTTTGTCATATCTCTCTATGACGAGGAAGATGACTCGCTCATAGGTCGTAGATGGTGTTGCCGCGTTAGCCGTAAAGGCGTTGGGCGCACTTCTTTGTCATCTCTCTATGACGAGGAAGATGACTCGCTCATGGAGTCGTAGATGGTGTTGCCGCGTTAGCCGTAAAGGCGTTGGGCGCACTTCTTTGTCATATCTCTCTATGACGAGGAAGATGACTCGCTCATAGGTCGTAGATGGTGTTGCCGCGTTAGCCGTAAAGGCGTTGGGCGCACTTCTTTGTCATATCTCTCATGACGAGGAAGATGACTCGCTCATGTCGTAGATGGTGTTGCCGCGTTAGCCGTAAAGGCGTTGGGCTTACTTCTTTGTCATCTCTCTATGACGAGGAAGATGACTCGCTCATAGGTCGTAGATGGTGTTGCCGCGTTAGCCGTAAAGGCGTTGGGCGCACTTCTTTGTCATATCTCTCTATGACGAGGAAGATGACTCGCTCATAGGTCGTAGATGGTGTTGCCGCGTTAGCCGTAAAGGCGTTGGGCGCACTTCTTTGTCATATCTCTCTATGACGAGGAAGATGACTCGCTCATAGGTCGTAGATGGTGTTGCCGCGTTAGCCGTAAAGGCGTTGGGCGCACTTCTTTGTCATATCTCTCTATGACGAGGAAGATGACTCGCTCATAGGTCGTAGATGGTCGAGCTCAACCCCGTATATGGGATGTCTTGCTTTGTTGGCGTCGAGCTCAACCCCGTATATGGGATGTCTTGCTTTGTTGTGGTCGTGCAATTCTCCTTGTCTCAAGTCAGGATCGGCCCCCGAGTTATCTGGGACAGACAGAACTGTATCATGAACGTCTGGCATCTCCATCTGAACTAGTTCGTCTACGTCCTGCAGCTCTCCTTGTCTCAAGTCAGGGTATGGCCGCTGCAAGACGAGGGGCTAAATCTGGGACGGACAGAACTGTGTCAGTGTGTTCGTCCAGCTTTAGTATTTGACAGGTGAGTTGGTTTAGTTCCAGGTCTTGATTGTGCGCTGGTACGTCAGTTTCGGTGAGGAGGCGCGCTACTCCGCTGACCACCCAATTATATTCTTTTGCTCGATCGATTGGGGCATTCGGTCCTCCAATGCAATAGACCGAGCTAAACCCAAGCTTGCATGGGTGGTGGCAATCTCATCCAAGTATGAAATGTTTTCAACTTCACAGAGATACAATAAAATAGATAGAACATTCGGCCTTCAGCCCGTATATGGAAGCCATAAGGAAGGGCTCCTTTAAATGATGTTAAAATATGCAACTTCATGATGTCTTTGAGCCATTAAAAGAACACCCCCTTTTTTACATAGTTCCTCATTTCTCGACTACACATTTACTGAATGCCTTTGCCGGTACAGAGAATGAAGGAACCGTAGCGAAGCCTCGCAATGCCGAGAAAGATGGTTCACTAACTCTTCAGCCAGAAGAACTTGAACTCGCAAGCGAGGAATTAGTAGTACATTAATCGAGAGCTTGATCGAAGATGGATATTCATGCGAACTTAGGGTGTGCAAGCGGAACTTGAACAAGCTCCCGCCATTGCGAAGAAACACATACTCGTAGTAGCGGATAGAGACTGCCGGTCACCGTAGCCGAATGTAATAGAGTTGTACGACCTGAATCCAAATGCTCCTAGTATAATAGAGAGAAAAGCGTTTATGCGGTTGTTTATGGCGGAGAGAATGCAAATCGCCACCGAAATCGCACTCCATAACGACGCAAGAGAATAGCCGCCAATACGACTCTCTAGACTGTTGGGCTTTGGCTGGAATTCAAAGCTTCGGAATATGCACAGAAACCTTGCCCCGGAGCTTGTTTGCGGTTGAAAGGAGACATCATCAACGTGGTCCGAAAAGTGATTTGACGGCAATTGCGGACGAGTAGAGATTAGGGTGCCGTCTTTGCGCGGCTTGAATTGTAGAGTTTGGTTATGAGTTTTCTTCGTCTCACGAACGCCGTTTGTGCTATTTCGTTGAAGATGGGAATACAATTTGTGTTAATTCAATTAATGATAATACATACATGTTAGAGTGATAAACTTGAGCATTAAAATCTCCCTCTGTAATGTTGTTGAACCAAGACTCGGCTCACGAAAGTAGGGAGATTGTCCTCCTTTGTTTGGCTGCCTTTCTCGGCTCGAGTTTAGGATGAGCTCAAGATCGAATAGAGCCTCGCGATCTCTACCCTTTGCTCGCCGCCGCCCCAAAAGCTATCTGGGCCTCGCTATTGTAGCTTGCGATGGCTACACATCGATTAAGGCTTCCTATATTCACAGGAGGTAAAAGTGATTTCCAAAAGTCAAGATCGGTTTTCGGTGCTTCGGCAATTCTTGTAGCCCATGAAATCAACATAATGAGTGATCTAGTAGCAAGAGAGATTTGTAGAAGTCAACCATGGATAAGCAAAAGCATTCAACACCTTCTTGTTATAAATATTGAATACCAAATTCAAAGACCACCATGTTGCAAAGTAAATTCCAATCTTGAGCTTCCTTCCGCTGCCGCTTTAGTCCTGTTCCGGCGAAATTTTCCCGTCGGCCGGCTCGGATCGGTCGGCTTGATAAGCCGAAACAAATGAGCACCGGCGACGATTTAGAATCGGCGATAAAACCGAGAATTGCCTAGAAATAACCGGAGACTTTTGACAGAGAATACTAGAGCCGGTGATCGGTGTAGCAGATTGCTTTAAAAGACGATATCATAATTGGAAAATAAATCCTTCAAATCTTCAAAAAGAAGAAGATCAAATGGGTTTTGGCCAAGATTTCAAGAACATACGGATCAAAGTATTGAAAAGTTATAAAAACCAAATTTAAAGATTCTTGCTTTACGAAGAGAGCTTAAACCCTTGTAAAATTGGGAACAAAAATAGGGATTTCGACCTCACGTAAATATTTTCAATTGTTAGGCATGTTATTACACCCAAAGAACTGCAAATTTTGATAATTAAATTGGAAAGAGTTCACCTGATGCCAATGATTTTTCGGAGACGGTTTAAGCCAGTCGGTCCGGCTGCGGAGTTGGATTTGCCCTGGTCTCCATGTAGTAGTAGACTGAAGGTCGATGATTGGATTAACGATAACCCTGTTGGGTTTTTACATGGCCGGAGATTGGTAGACGGAATCAAAAGGTAAGATCTCAGTCAAGCTCAGCAGCTTAATTCGCTTGGATTTGGATTCGGAGATGTCTTAATTGCAAGACCGCCGCTTGAGTATTTCCATTGTCATCCGTCCGTCGTTCGCTACGCTCTCGTTCTCGGCAATGGAACCAAACTGATGCAGCAAAAAATGAGCGGTACCGGGGGTACCTGATCAGTCGGGAACGCGGCGTTGGATTTCTGGGCGAACGACGAACGAATCTGCAAAACAAACACCGTTAGGGCGCGGGGAGTTACCCCCGCGCAAACCCTCCGGCATGAGAATAAGCATCTGTATAGAGATGATATAAACCGGAAGGAAAGGCGTATTATAGTATTGAGAGGGTGTTTGAATGTACCTTTTGTGTGAGGGAGGTGACCCTTATTTATAGTTTCCAAGTGATGAGTCCTCCAAGAATAGGAGTTCCGTAGTTGATTTGAATTAGGAGAGTGAATCTTCATCTGATTTAGGTTCCTTCGCCCGCTAGGAGTCTGCTCCAAATAAGACTTCTTGAGTGAAAATAAATTCCTATTGGATTAGGATAATTGCTTTCCTTATCTTTAGGGATATTTAATCAGGGAAAAATTATATTCCGTTCAATCGTGAATCTTGTATACTATCTTAATACAACTGTGATATCGGCCTTAGTTTATCTTTAAAGATTAATCAACAGACTTTACTTGCTTTGATTAATTCTACCACTTGACCGTCCATGGACCAGTGAATTTCTTATTTGGCTCATTTTGCTTGCTCACATTTTCTAGAAATAGATTGTGCATGCCTTACTAGTAATGCAAGATTAGAGAGGCAAAATATCATTAACCAATCAAGGTTTTTTTTTTTTTTTTTTTCTTCTGGTAAACCGGGCAAACTCCTTTTTCATCCACTACTGTACTTTCAAACTTGTTTCACTTTTACCATTAAACTTTTTGTTTAAATTGGAGGTAAGTTGTAATTGTTTCATTTTTTTTTCTGGGGAAAATATGAATATAAATAAATCCAAGCCTCCAAAAAGAGTCAAACCTTGCATATGTAGTCCTTAAAATATGGCCACCAGGCCAACCTGAAAGCTCTGCCGGTATTAAGAATTCAAAATCTTGCAACTACTTGTACAATTTCTCAAAATCTACTCTGCCGATACATAACTACATACTTATCACATGTGATTTAAAATGAAATCTTTTCGAATCTACATATTTACATCGCAAGGATAAGAATGAAGCGGGCCTTAAACTTGGGTCCGGGGCCCTTGCCATCCCACTGTTTGGCGGTCGAATTGGTGATTTATACTGTATCGCCTTTTCGCCCACCCCACCAACAGCCAACAGGCTGTCCATTTGAAAAAGATTTTAATTGGACCCTTAAAGGATCAAGACAGCCCTGTAGTCCGACTTTAGAGATATTCAATCCTTAAAACTCACCTTATATTTGTTTAGTTTTGACAAAAGTTCCCTCAGTTCTCCTGAACAGTAAAGTCGATCAACCTCAACAGCTCCTCACTACAAGAAAATGAGGATTTAGCTACAAATTTTTTAGCTACAAAAATATTTTGTAGTTCAAAGATTTACATTAGCGATGAATTATTTATTCGTAGACAAATCTCTTTGTTTTTGCGACAATATTAGTTTTGTAGCCAAATGCTAGACTAAGAAAACAAAACAAAAATATTTGTCGTTGAATGAATTGCTAAAATTTTGGTTCCAGACAAATTTTTTGGCGCACTAAATTTCCCGTGCGAGTCAAAATGTAAATACGATTTGGCTACAAAAATATAAATCATTTGTCATGAAATTATTATATAGCCAAAATCACTCTTAAAATCACCCATAATATTATGCTAAAATCATTCCTAAAATTTGAATACATTTCATAATGCATACTCCCTCCGTCCCACGTGATTGCAAACTTATTTCCATTTTGGTCCGTCCCACGTGAATGCAAACTGTCCAAAAAGGAAATAAATTTATTATTTTATATTCACCCTACCCCACCCACTCATTCTCTCTCTTCATTTTCCACTATACAATTTATTCAACCAACCTACTATTAACTCCACTCATTCTCTCTCTTCATTTTCTACCACACATTTTTATTATCTTAATAATATTTCTTAATTATTGTGCCCAAAAAAATGGTTCACAATGACGTGAAACGGAGGAAGTATATTATAATTTATTTAATAAATATGTAATATAATTTATTTAATAAATATGTAAGATTAGCTTATCAAATATAGAAAATATAGAAAATATAGAAGGTGACATTAGCCCCTTCAATTTAAAATCTATTCCTTACCTAATTCTATTAGTATCGCTCACCCCTTTTAACAATTAACAACTGCGGCCAACAGCCAACGGAAACTGCGGCGATTGAGGCGCGGCTATTGAGAGAGACGATCCGGACGGCTTGAGAGTAGACAAAGACGTACGGGCTCTCAACCGGCCGCAGCCCACATCAGCAGCAGCAACCGGCCGCAACCTAATTCCCAGGCACGACTCTCAATCGATTCAACGGGTATGATAAATCTCAATTCTATCTTCAATTTCAAATTTTCTGTTTGTTTTCGCGATTTTCTTGTACGAATCAACTTCGATTGCACGTCCTAGAGGGTAATAATTGCTGTATTTGTGTACCGGAAAAGTTGATTTTTAAGTACTTGGTGAATTTATAGCTATATGCAAAGTTGTACTTTGCTTGAAGCTACTACCCGTGGCGTTTGTGTGTGTTGTAATGATTTGCTTGCTCTGTTGGTTACTGGTAGAATTCGTCACTTGAAGAGGATATTTGCTCTTTGTTTGTAAAGCTCTAATTTTGTTTTAAAGATACTACCCTGGGTTTTATGTGTCTATAGCTTTGTGTATGATATCATACTTCTTTTTCTCACCCATCCAGTGCTCAAACCTCCTAACTGTTGTTGTTTTGGCTGAACACCACAAAAACTTTATATGTAACGCCTTTAAACCCTGCATTCCTCATGTTTTCATGCATATGCATAACACAATATCTGTGTTCAACATTGGGTAGCATAATATTCAATGCATCTATTAAACCTTTTTGTTTATCAGACATTATCGTGTAACCAAAGTCATTCTCTATCTCCAAGTCTGCAATCAACAACTTTACAAACCACGACCAAGATGATTTTGTTTCCGATTCAACAACAACATACGCAATTGGATACCAGTTATTATTCGGATCAATTGTTGAATCAAGAAATAGCTGACCACGGTATTCCCCCTTCAAAAAGCATCCATCCATACTCAACACCGATCTACAATGCCTTAAACCCTCTTTTAAACCTTTCAAGCAAAAATAAAACATTGGTTTACCTGCTTTTATACTCCCTTCAATAGTTTTTAATTTCACCGTTGACCCTGGGTTTCGTCTTATCAATTCTTCTGCACAATCCCATAGTTTATTGTATTGCTCTTGAATGCTTCCATCAATTATCTTAAGAGCCTTATCTTTTTTCCTATATGCTTGATTCCTAGATATATTCATAGAATGCCCTCCAAATACTTTTGCCTTAAAATCTCTAGCTGTTTTCTTTGGATTTCTTCTGAACTCCTCAATATACTCATTTGTTAGCCACTTGAGGTGAGATGCTTACTCTTGTAGTGAATATTGCATCTGTGTGTTAGAATGTATGTCTTTACCATCTATTCCTTCTCATGTTGGTCTTTTGAAGCATAAATCAACCAAGGTCATGGGGCCTTACATACTGCTCTAACCTTGTAACTTCTTTGTTGCACAAAAGATATTTGCCTTTTCTTGACAATTGAATGTCTTTTCACAGCTTCATGGAACAGCTTATGGTCCCTAAAAGTCATGTACAACTCAAATTTAGGGTTCCATATCCACCTTGGGATTAAACTCTCTTCCCTTAGTCATTCTCTTTTAGCATACTGACTTTCATCATCACTTTTGTATTCCTTATGCCCATCATCAGAGTCATACTCAATATCTTCATTGTGTGCATTAACTTCAACCAACGACAACTTAAACTCTTTAGATTTACCTTTTATCTTCTCTTTTCCTTTTGCCTTATCCAAAATAATAGCATTAACCCCTGCATATTCTGCTTCTCTGTCCACATTTTCATCAAACAACACGTCATCCTCGCAACAGTTGTATTCACTATCAGAAAAAGAAGTGCAGTCAATGACTCAACAAAATCGTCATTATATTCATAAGCCTTACTTCCCGCTACACTAAACATAAACAGATCAAACTGAAGGAGATGGGTGCCGAGAAATCTCTAAACGCCCAAGAACTAGTGAACTGAGCGCAAAAATAAATAAATCTTGATCAATAATCTCTTGCTTTGCTACTACCCATAAATCAGCAGACGTCCAATCAGTCCGAGTCTGTCATACATTCATTGGTGAGCATTCTCACTTCCATTGTGCACTTTCTTATATGATTTTCTTGTTTGATGGTTGTGATTGAGTATGTTATAGTAACCCATCTCTGTGCTCATCACCCATTTGTTAAAATGCCTAAAAGAAGGAGCCTTTATAATCCATTGGACATATTGCCCCAAAAGAGTATACCTTACCTCAAGATGTGAAATGTTTAGTCTGTGCACATAAAGTTATTGATTATCGTTATTAGGAGGATCAAAATTGTGCCTGTTAACACCACTAGGTCAATCAATTTCATGACTTCGTTATATAAACATGGTATATGTTGTATGATCTTTTTTAAGGGAATTTGTAATATGCTCACAAGAATTTAGGCTACTTTTGAGAAACACCACTGAAAAAATGGCATCAGTTTGGAGGTTGGGACCAGGAGAATAATGAGCTATGCTTGATGATACTTAGTTTCATGTTACAAGATGAATTTGAAGTTCTGAAATCTGAACTTGAGCAGAATGATAAAAAACGAAAAAGGCGGAATACATAACTTCTAAATTATCATAAGTGTATTATGTTGATTTCTTCACATACTACCTTATTAATGGCTGCTCTATATGCACGCACCAATGGAGCAACAAAGGGATATTTGACGATTTTTACTGCTCGGAAATCAAAGCTCAAATATCTCATTAGTTGATCAAACAATACTTGTCAAACTGTAACTTCAGCTTTTTGCTGCGAGATTACTGTGTACATTGGAAGAGACTGTTTTCTATCGATATCTGGTAATTGTAGATTTGTAGGTGGAACTTAATTCGCTCTCCTAATGGATGTTGCTCTGTATTTAAACTGGATTTGTGCACTTGCTATTGAACAACAAGTGTACATAACATTAGCCCCTCTGAAGTGATGGCATGACATCTTTTCAACTCTTTGATAGTAGGGTACTAGGGTGACATCATGGTTCCTTGCCTGTACAAGAACAGGCCCATGCTATAAGGCCAATGTCTGTATCCCTTGCATCTTGTTATGGTAGCTTTGTTGTTTCGTTTACTTAAAGTTTTGGGTACAATTTTATTTTTTCCATTGGCTTTTCATTCTCATTACCTCGCTTCTTTCTTATGAAAATTCTTACAGCAGCGTAGATCAGTTTCTGCTTGCTCTGGGACCTCGTCCATGACATACTGAATATTTTATTCGCATCAGGAAAAAAAAGTGTTGGATCATATAAGTTCAAAAAATGCCTATAGCCCATGCTAGAAATGTAGGCCACCCACTGATGAATCTTGTCATGTTGAAAGGAGTACCTATATTGCAGCAATTGCAGTTGGAGGAGCAGCTGCTTCGAACCTCATCAGACAATTGGTGCATCATCAATGATGGAGCAGATAAACGTAATATAGTAATGGGAATTTCAGGGTTAGTCAGTTTGCGGTCATGTTTTTTCAGTCTGGTAATGCATTTAAAAATGTCTGTCATTCACTTAGTGAAGTGTACTACCAAGTGGCCCAAGACACTAGGGGAGAATCTAAAATTGGAAATGTTTTTATTAGAGAAATGCTAAATATACATAGATGATCACGAAATTTGTTCCTTCCGTCTTAAACCGAGTGTCCATTTTTAAAATTCTCTTGTCCCAAATTGAGTGTTGCTTATCAATTGAAGTTACTAAATTCATCTTTGTTATCTATTTTGCCCAAAATTTACTAAATTCCATCTTCGCTTGCTAAATCTAATGCATATTTGTGGTGACATGATTCTTTTGCTTAGGAAACCTGCTGAACTTCTTGAAATTACTCCTGTGCTACGAGATAACATTCCTGTCATAAGAAGGTTTACCGGGGGAGGTACTGTTATAGTTGATCATCAAACATTATTCATTTCATTTCTTTGCAACAAGCATGATGTTCCTGAAGTGCAACCATATCCTCGACCCATCATGACTTGGAGCAGTCTATTGTACGGCAAAGTGTTTCAAGATATTGGCGATTTCAAACTTCGTGAAAATGGCAAGCAGATTCAACTTTATCCTTCTAAAAATAGTCTGTCTATTATATTGTGTTTTCCCAAGATCTTAAATGTTTATTCTTGGAACTTTATTTGGTAAGCTGGATTAATGATAGTGTAAATGCTTCAAATTTATCAGATTACGTTTTTGGCAGTCACAAATTTGGTGGTAATGCTCAATCCATTACAAAAAATAGGTGGGTCCACCATACATCCTTTTTATGGGACTTTGAGACCAGCAACATGTCTTACCTGAAACTTCCAAAACGGGCACCTGAATATCGACAGGTACAATGTTGTCATCCTCATGGTTCTGAAATATGATGCTACATTTGATATTTGTACCTGTTGAATGAGTAATCAATCTTCTATTTACATATTTGTTGATGTTAATCCTCTTTTAAGTTTGCCATTTATCTAATATTTAGGCAAGGGATCATATGGATTTTGTTTGCCGCTTGAAAGATTTTCTGCCAAAGTCAGATTTCATTGATGGAACTGTTGATGCTGTTGGAACCCAATTTTCTGTCACTCCCATGGAGTTGGGAGCTGTTGAATCTTTGTGTAGCACAGATTTTGCTCATACTTCCAAGCTACTGACAGAGGAGGAATTAGAGGCAGCAGCTACTGAAGCCCATGCATGAAAAATTGTCTACATTAAACCCATGTCCATGGACCCCACACATAATGAGACCTCTCATATCACCAGGTTGCCCTTTTTTGCTACTGAATCCAGCAAGTAGAAGTGTCTTCCTGATCATCGAAAATCATTGCTAAAGAACTCAATCATCCTTCAATGGTTCTTCAAGATGAGTTTGGACCAACATAACTCCATACCATTCCTGATTTTTACAGAGAACTAAAAAGAGTTGCGGAAAATTCTTTTAGCTTCATAGAAATCATGAAATTGATTGAAATGCTGTCGCTACGTTCGATATTTTGTTTGACTGAAAATCATTGAATAGCTAATAACAGGATAACTTCGGCTAAGTTTTCGAGTGAGCTGGGTATAATTGCACGTAATAACATTCCGGTTGGAACAACATCATACAAGAAACTTGGTAACTACGAGAAGGCTCTTCTTTATGAGCGCATCAAGGTATACAATCTGATTGTCAAGTAGTTTTTTAGATCTTTTGTTTGATATACATATATTTTTATTTATGAAGAGCTTGATGCCTCCTTGTACATTGCAGGATAAGTTTAATTTGCTCGATGATGGACCATACGTGAAGAGGTGCATCGATATTATTTTTGGTAGTCGTTTCAGGGACCACATTTGTAACCTACACAAAAAGTGGGAAAAAATGATTAAACATGGAAAATCCTATGCCGAAGCCCGCCAAAATCCTCATGAAGGGGCAGCAGAAGATGATTGGATATTTCGTTGTGGTAGGTGGGAGAACGAAGAGCATCAGGTATATCTTTTTTGCAACTTTCTCTTTTATTTATAAGGGAGATGACCGGATGTCCCTTACTTATAATTCTACATGCAGATTAAATGTGCCCAAAATAAAGAAAATTGAGCCAAGAATGAATTGAACCACGTGATGGGTTCTATGTCTTATGTGGTTGCCCGTAACGAAATGGTATCATTTTCTCTTATTTTACAATCATGTGCTTATAACCAAACAAGACATAGAACCCATCACATGGTTCAATCCATTCTTGGCTCGATTTTCTTTATTTTGGGCACATTTAATCTGCATGTAGAATTATAAGTAAGGGACATCCAGTCATCTCCCTAATAAATAAAAGAGAAAGTTGCAAAAAAGATATATCTGATACTCTTCGTTCTCCCATCTACCACAACGAAACATCCAATCATCTTCTGCTACCCCTTCAGGAGGATTTTGGCGGGCTTCGACATAGGATTTTCCACGTTCAATCATTTTTTCCCACTTTTTGTGTAGCTTACAAATGTGGTCCCTGAAACGACTACCAAGAATAGTATTGATGCACCTCTTCGCGTGTGGTCCATCATCGAGCAAATTAAACTTATCCTGCAATGTACAAGAAGGCATCAAGCTCTTCATAAATAAAAATATAAGTATATCAAACAAAAGATCTAAAAAACTACTTGAAAATCAGATTGTATACCTTGATGCGCTCACAAAGAAGAGCCTTCTTGTCGTTACCAAGTTTCTTGTATGATGTTGTTCCAATCGGAATGTTATTACGTGCAATTATACCCAGCTCACTCGAAAACTTAGCAGAAGTTATCTTGTTAATAGGTTTTCCCTTTGATTCATGGATGTGTACAGGAATCTTTCCATAAGCTTTCATATATCTATCTAATTCTTTTTCTTTTGTTTTCCCTCGTGTTGCTAACAAAGCAAATAAAATAAAGTTAGGACTCAATAACGAAGAAGTAAGATAGGAGAAAACAGCAGCTTTTTCCAGATCGATAGCATTAGCATACCAATGGTAAATCATCTGAAATTCTTAAAATGGGTAGTGACATTTATATAAATCAAACGATAAGGAATACATCCAAAAATTAAGGTAGCTCAAATAAAAGGTAATATATTCACAAAACTTCCAATGTTTATGTCAGGTATTCCCTCGGTCATAAAATGTTGTCCCATTTGATTTTTTTTGTTGAACTTTTATCACAAATACTCCCTCCGTCCCAATAGTAGCTTCCCATTTTGCCATTTTGGGTGTCCCGTTAATAGCTTCCACTTTCCTTTTTTGACAAATGAATCTTTACTATTCTCTCCACTCGTTCTCTCTCCTACATTATTTTAATACTCACAACATCATTATAATTTACTATTCTCTCCACTCATTCTCTCTCCTATTTTCAAATTACACTCGCAACATTTTTTCTTCCCACCCATTTTATTAATTTGCGTGCAAGATAAAAAACGGGCATCTTCTATTGGGACGGAGGGAGTATATGACAATTTAATCATGTTCATGAAATTCTAAAAGTTGTTGTTGATAATATTATTAATTGTGAATCAATAGGAATTTTAAAATTTTTAGAATTTCATGAACATAATTAAATTGTCATATATTTGTGGTCAAAGTTCAACAAAAAAGTCAAATGGAACAAATATTTTGGGACGGAGGGCTTATAATATAAGCCAATAGAAAAGTATAAACCTGGTGATAAAGAGGGCAAGTCAGATACACAAATTGGTCGTTAAGGAGATGGGCAAAAATAGCATATGCAAAGCAAGCCAAAGACCAGGACAATACTAAGATAGCTAGCAAGCATCCAAAAGTCTACCAACCTACAAGAGAACTGTGTGATGGTTCTTCAAAAATTTTTAGGCATTCAGGTATAAGGAACTAAGCCATGTTCAACTCACCACGAAAAATTGAAAACACTCATCAATCAATAAATATAGACCGGAGATTTTTATGACCCTTCAAAATCAACCCACCCACCATCACTTTCAAAACTCAAAACCCATCAATATATAATTGAAAATATTTTCAATAAACAGTCATAGTTTGTTGAAAATACTAAATGATAATGAAGAAATCAATTACTGCAACTGGTGATGCCACAATTTCTGAAAAAGGGATGGGGACTCAACTACAGTCTAAAGAACTCATGTACTAAGGCTTTATCCAAGCATAGGACAGGATGATCGAATTAGTATAAGCAACCTAGACAACATGTGCATATGCCAGGGTAAAATGTATACTCCCTCCGTCCCACAAATGTATGCACTTTTTGTGTTGGTGCGGGAATTAAGGTAAAAAGTGATAAAAGTGAAGTGTTGTGAGTGTAAAAGTAAAATAGGAGAGAGAATGAGTGGAGAGAATAGTAAATTTGAAAAGTGTTGTGAGTAGAGAGAAGTGGGTCTCATTTCCATTTTAGGAAAGTGCAGATTATTGTGGAACGTCCAAAATGGGTCTTTTTGCATATTATCATGGGACAGAGGGAGTAATGTCATACCGTTGAACAAAAAGGGGTAGTGCTCCATTTTTCACTAATGAATGTTTTCACACATTATTGTACATTGCAACTTGACTCATGTGTATTCATTAACTAAATAATAAGTACACTCCCAACCTACTGTTAGACAGTGAGTTAGTTGGCTGGTGGTAACTTTCTTAGCCTCAATTTTCATATCAACTTTTTAATGGTCAAACAATTGGTGTGCTGATGGTGATCCAGATTCCTACTTTGTTGTAGATTAAGCATCTGTCAATGCTCTGTGTGCACACATACATAAAGACACCACTATATTATACTCCATCCTACTTCAATTGAGCCATAGCATCTTTGCACGCTTTTTAAGATTTTTTTTTCTTTAAAATGAGTAAAGAATTGAAAGTGGGTAGAAGATTAGAGGAGAGAGAATGTACAAGTTAAAAATATTTAATAGGAGAGAGAATGAGTGGAAGGAATAGTAAGTTAATGATTGGTTTTTTTATAAATATGTTAAAATTATAAGGGTATAATGAATGGTTTTTTTTTTTTTGTAAATATATAAATATTGTGAGAGTATAAATGTCCGAAACAATGTTCACTTCTTTCTATTTATGGAATGACTCATTTGAAGTGGGACGTCCCAAAAAGAAAAGTGGCTCAATTGAAGTGGGACGGAGGGAGTAATCAAACACACAAACATAAACAAAACTGATTCACCCAAATTGTTGATACACAACCCTGAATCATTTCTTCAGCAATTACCTATGTTTTTTCTGTACATAAACTTTTCTTTCAAAATTTCAACGCAAACAAAGATTACTCTGTTTTTTCTGTACCTCAGTTGCAAAAAGAAGGCAATATTTGTTGGGCAATTGAATTCCAGTACAAATAAGAATGCAAAATTTGCAAATACTTTGAATCTCAAATATTTCCTGAGAAGTATTAGCTTATCGCCAACAAAAGTACACCTCAAATACAAATTCTAAGCAAGTAGAAAGTTCTAGGAGAATTGGATGACTCACTTTTCTTCCGGTAAGCCTTGACAGAACTGTATCCTTGTATAACAGAGGGGGGAAATTCTTCAGAATTGATAGAAATATCCTAGTTTACCAGTCCACCTCTCAATATTTGAAGTTGCTTGCTTTTAATTTGAATGCTCATTCTATTTATTGCCTTTTGAATGTTCTAAAGCATGTCAAATAAATCCCCAACCCCCCCCGGCAAAAAAAAAAAAAAAAGTAGGCCCTATACAACATATAAGGAAATAATGGAAGTAGGTGTGCAATGTGCCTCAGTCATAGCTGCATGAGAGTCTCAATATGAGGGAAATACACATTCGCAGTGTCATTGCTGATGTTTTCAGTTCAACGAATCAAGCTTCTACCTATTGTGGAATGATACATGTAATAAAAAGCTATAAAAATATACATGGGCTGATTCATTCACAACAATAACAAACCAAAGTTGATTTTAGAGTTTGGTCAGACATAATTACCAAAGTAATGGTAGTAACACAGGTTGTTGATGAACTCAACAGATATATAAACCAAAGGATTTTGTATTTACCATGAATTTGAGGCTCATTTTTCTTGGGGCTGCCATCTGCACTAGATGTAGGGGAACCAACATTTTTTCTCGAATTACTTCATGAAGTTTTTCCATTGTGGTTGGTACTTTAGCAAATATTCCTGGAGCCGTTCTGAAATAATATACTCCACAAAATAGTATAGTCAATAACTAAAAAAAGCAACATATAAACATGCCCAATAGGAGAAGTAAAGATTGCATATAACAAGCTTAAGAAAACTCAGCAAAGCATAACTTCATGGAAGAATAATGAACACCCTGCAACAGGGCTCTATTCTCTTGTGCCTAAGCCAAATGGTACTCAATCTCTGACAGGTTTCTGACAATGAGGCTACCTGACAATGGGTATCTAAGTGACAACCCTACTCAATCTCTGATTATTGGGAATGCTACAGGTCAAACTTCATTTACATGTTACCACCTACAATGTTCAGAAGTGTTCAGACATACATATGACGTGTCAAACTTCATTTACATGTTACCACCTACAATGTTCCCCTATGGTTGCAAATCTATGATGTTCTTTTGTGGTTCATTAAGCATTTCATTATAGGGAGGCTGTCATAGTTAGGAACCCTGCAATGCGAAGGACAGGCTCTTCCTCTTGCCCTGTCTTCCGCTAGCACGATATTTAAGAGAATGGAAAACATAAAACAAATTTGTACTATGAATTACTCCATGTTTTCAGCAAACTATGTAGCTAGAACAATAGGTTTAGAAATTATAGTTGTGATTTCCCAAGGTAACAAGCTCTGGGATTCTCTATTGAGAGCTGAGAAAGTAAAGCCTGAGTATAGATTAAACCCGATTTAAACAAATATTTCACATCTGTGCTCATCATACAACAACAAGAACACGAGCTAACTGGTCTCGGTAATAAGAGATTTATAAGAACTTTGGATTCTGTTTCTCCCTAAAGATTCTTGAAAAGAAAGAACCAAAAAGAGTATCCATAAACAAACTAATCTTAGCACCAGGAAGTAAACAACAGGAATACCAGTGTTCTTCATCACTCGACTATCTATTATATTCCAGGCCTCCGCTCAGGTTATATCATTATTCTGATCATGAACAAGGAATCAAGGTGAGATCTCTGACAATCTTGTGGCTTGAACATAAATCACCCAATACTGAGCTTGAGATCTCTACCATCTGACATGGGGTATATCCAGCAGCCAATGCATGGGTTGCAGTCAAAAACTATACAAGTTTCATTTTCTACTAAAAGCTAGCCACCCCCCACACCACCTTATGACAGCTACTCCAAAAAATATGTGATCCATATAACTGGTGCAATAATTGAACTCATTTCGAAGGTCCGATTCTCATATAATTGATATAAAACTAAAAGTATCACAATCATATTATATATTCATGCACCTTTTAAAAATTAAAATTAAAAAAAAAAAACACATATAGAACAATTAACTAATTGTTTTAAGAAAAGTAGCACTATCCAAGAAAGACTAAGAACCTCATCAACATATTCAATTATTTACATTATAAAAGCTTTAAATTAGAAAACTCAAATATTAACTAAATTAATCTATGTCACTATCAACAGAAGTATGTCGATCCTCTTTTTCATTTTCACTACGATAATTAGCAAGAGTATCATCCTCTTCATCTCCTGTTTCGTCTCCTATTTCATATCCTTCTTTATCCTGCACTATTGCACGATCGACAACCAATGGTTCTATATCAGCCCTACACAATCTTGTAGACTCAACATCTTCACCAACTTGAACAATTCTTCTTATCTGCCTTGAGTCATTTTCTCTATAAATGTCCATGGAGGATGGTAATGGATCAGTATTCAAAACTTCATTTTCAGGAATATTCCACAAGTGTCTATGTTGAAACTTTTGTACAACTTGCCAATTTTTTCCCAGCTTCGTGACATTACGATAGAAAACTTGTTGTACTTGACTAGCTAGTACGTATGGGTCATTCTTGTACCACCTTCCACTGACATTAACACTTGTGAAATAAGCATCGGTCCTTATTCCTGATTTGGAGTTAGTATTAAATCATTCACACTTGAAAAAAAACAGGACGTTTTCCTTTGATGTAGACTAATTCAATCACATCAATCAAGACACCATAGTAGTCAATTAAATTCCCCTCATGGTCACCTTGTACCATTACTCCACTATGTTGACTTAGACGGCGATTATCACGCTCCTTTATGTGGAACCGTACGCTATTGACTACGCAAGACTTGTAAGTACTTCCACGCTAAATAGGCCCACATGCGAGAATTTATAACAACTCTGTAGCTTCTTCAAGTTTGTTCGTATAAGAATTCATCATCTAAGAGATCAATTTGATATACAGTTAGAACATGTTATACCATTTTAAACACTATATAAATGAGAATATAAAATTTTAAACTTACACGTCTTTTAAACCAACCAGGGAACTCATCTCGATGTCTTCTTTGTAAATCCAAAGAACTCACAGTTTCCAGCTCTCTCTTGTGTTCACTAAATAACAAAATATGTGGTAGGTGTGAAAATATAATTTTTAAATTGATTATGCATAGAAACTTTAAATATTTTTCAAAATCTTATTTCATAAATTTATGCACATCCATCTGGAAACTTAACAGATTTCAAAAATTTGCAAAATTCCTTTCTCTCTTGTTTTGATAGTATGTAACTCGCAGGGGGAATCAAATATGACTTCTCA
Organism: Adenophora triphylla var. japonica; assembly: GCA_022495995.1. Taxonomy (NCBI): domain Eukaryota; kingdom Viridiplantae; phylum Streptophyta; class Magnoliopsida; order Asterales; family Campanulaceae; genus Adenophora; species Adenophora triphylla. Next base: position 252,868 of record JAFEMH010001047.1, read on the forward strand.
TCAACACTACGCATGAAGTGTAATTCTCTCCTTATTTTCATATCAGCCAAATCTTGTCTAGCCTTGTATGTATCCTTTGTTTTCCCATCAATGTCAAGAAGTGTGCCTAAAAAATTATCACAAATATTTTTCTCTGTGTGCATGATATCAAGATTATGTCGTATTTTTAGTTTATGTCAGTAAGGTAACTCAAAAAAGATACCCTTCTTTGACCAATGAAGCTCCTCATCACTTCGCTTTCTTTTCTTGTTGTTTAGGTGCTTTCCTGGAGGTGTATATGGAACATTAGTGAGTTGCTCTAACACATCATCACCTGACAACTCTCGAGGCTTCACACCTTTTTCAACCTTTCCATTAAATATCCTACTCTTTTTCCTCAAATGGTGATTATGATCTAGATATTTTCGGTGTCCCATGTAACAAATCTTACTTTGTAATTTTTGTGAATCTGTTTCCTCATTACAAGTAGGACAAGCTTTATACCCTTTCGTACTTCAACTAGAAAGATAAGCATATGCTGGAAAGTCATTTATGGTCCACAAAACCGTAGCATGCATCTTGAAGCTCTGTCTCATAGATGCATCCCAAGTTTCAGCACCATCATACCATAACTCTTTCAGCTCATCTATCAACGGTCGTAAATAAACATAAAAGTATTTTCCAGGTGCCTTAGGTCCTGGAATGAGTAGTGACATTATAAAAAATGAATGCTTCATGCACTTCTAGGGAGGCAAATTGTATGGGATAAGAATGACCGGCCATATGTTATATGATGTACTCATGTTCCCATTTGGATTAAAACCATCAGTAGTTAGTTTAAGTCTTACATTACGAGAGTCTTTTGCGAACCAAGGGTACTCCTTATCAAAGTCCTTCCATGCCAGCCCATCAGCAGGATGCCTTAGAACATTATCTTCATTAACCTGTTTTTCTTTATGCCACCGCATAACATATGTTGTATTCCTGGAGATAAATAATCTTTGAAGTCGTAATTTAAGAGGAAAATGACGAAGGATTTTATAGGGAATTTTCTTTCCCTTTCCGTCATTAATCCTCCATCTAGACTCACTACATATTGGGCATTCCTCTTTATCTTTATATTCCTTCCAAAAAAGAGCGCAATCATACTTGCAAACATGGATTTGAGTATAACCCAATCCCAGTTCATGCAACATGCCCTTTGCTTCGTAATGCGACTTTGGAAACTTGGAACAATCGGAAAAAACATCTTTCAAAAACTCCAGTAACATAGTGAATGACTTGTTACTCCTTTTATTTAGCACCCTCACATGAAGTAACTTTATGATAAACGTTAACATTGTGTAGGCTTTACAACCCTGAAACAATTCATCGTCGACACCCTTTAATAATTTCTCTAATGTTTTTACCCCTTTTTCACGTACATTAGCGGTACCTGAACTATCCTCGTGTCCCAAACTATCATCTTCCATTAAAGAACCCCTTTGTATGTCCTCAAACATTTCCAGAATTTCATCGTCATCGTCAATTTCATCTCTATTCTCATCATTCTTTTCCTGAACATGTTGACTATTAGAATATGATTCCCCGTGATGTACCCAAACTTTATAGTTCAAGTTAATCCCATTCTCATAAAGGTGATATGTTACAAGAGCGGGAGGATGTCGATCGACGTTCATACATCTAACACAAGGACATAACATGGTACGTTTTTCACCCAAATTAGCATATGTGAATCCCATAAACATATTGACACCTGCTATATATTCTTTACTAAATCTATTGCGAATAGACATCCAACTTTTATCCATAGTTCCTACAAAATATATATGACATTAGACTGCATTCAAAAACCATGTTTAAGAATTATTGTAACCTATAGTGATAGAGCCACGAGGGGAAACTTTGGTCCATTGTCATAATGAGACGCATCTCCTCCCCAATAGCACAAGACAAAAAACAATCATACATGTGAAAACCTTAGAAGGTGCATTCAAATGTTAAAACCCTAGAAGATACTTCATTTACATTCATGAAATAATTTTATGTTATTTCTTGTGTTGTAGTTCAAAACTCTAATAAAACGGAAATATACAAAGAGCCAACAAAACTCTGTCAAGTATCAACTCACAATAAAACACTATATAATGAACTAGAAACTGGGGTGACCACCATTCATTCTACTAACCCTTGACTTTATAGTAACCTTAAATGCCCAAACACAAAATTCCATTTCCATAAACACAACATAAAAAGCATGTTGTACAAAACTTTCTCAAGAACTAAACAGAGTCAGCAAGGGGCACACAAGACCCCCACATATCTCTCTCTCTCTCTCTCTCTCTCTCTCTCTCTCTCTCTCTCTCTCTTACACACACAAGGCGACCCCAACACCCCCCTCCTCCCACCCACCCACCCCACCCATACACAAATCTATAGACACATAAAACCCAGTGTAGTATATTTAAAACAAAATTAGAGCTTTACAAACAAAGAGCAAATATCCTCTTCAAGTGACGAATTCTACTAGCAACCAACAGAGCAGGCAAATCATTACAACACACACAAACGCCACGTTAGTAGCTTCAAACAAATTACAACTTTGCATATAGCTATAAATTCACCAAGTACGTAAAAATCAACTTTTCCAGCACACAAATACAGCAATTATTACCCTCCAGGACGTGCAATCGAAGTCGATTCGTACAAGAAAATCGCGAAAACAAACAGAAAATTTGAAATTGAAGATAGAATTGAGATTTATCATACCCGATGAATCGAATGAGAGCGTACCTGGGAATTAGGTTGTGGCCGATTAATGCTGCTGATCTAGGTTGCTGCTGCTGATGTGGGTTGCGGCCGATTGAGAGCGTACGTCTTTGTCTACTCTCAAGCCGTCCGGATCGTCTCTCTCAATCGCCGCAGTTACTTCTGGTGGCTGCAGTTAAAAGAGGTGAGCGATTAATAGAATTAGGGAAGGAATAGGTTTTAAATTGAGGGAGGCTAACGACACATTCTATATTTGATAAGCTAACCCCAAATATTCATTAAATAAATTGTAATATATGCATATTATGGAATGTACTTAAATTTTAGGGGTGATTTTAAGGGTGATTTTGGCTATGCAATAATTTCATAGCAAATGATTTATATTTTTGTAGACAAATCTATTTACATTTTGACTCGCGTGGGAAATTTAGTGCGCCAAAAAATTTGCCTGTGATCAAAATTTTAGCAATTCATTCAACGAAAAATATTTTTGTTTGGTTTTTTTAGTCTAGCGTTTGGCTACAAAACTAATATTGTTGCAAAAACAAAGAGAATTGTCTACGAATAAATAATTCATCGCTAATGTAAATCTATGAACACAAAATATTTTTGTAGCTAAAAAATTTGTAGCCAAATCTTCATTTTCTTGTAGTGAATGGAAGACGGACATACTGCTAGTATTACTCCTGAACATGATAACGTTCTTGTGCAAGAGACTTGTGGCATCACAAGGACTGTTTTTCCTTCTCCTAATGGGGAACTACCTCCTCCAGCACCACTGATTGATGGACTGCCACATCTAGGAATGAATTTGCGTTCTAGGGGGCAGTCGATAGCAGACACGACGCAGACGAACCCTCCTCGTCTTCGGAGCCGAGGAAGGCCTGTGGCAGCCAGACGACGAGAAATGTTGTCCAGGGAGGAACTGGGGTTTCCCCCCCACACCACCCCACAGGTTGATCGCAGAACTCTACTGCATCAACAGAAACATTGCAATGCATTTATGAAATGCAAAATGCCTTGCTACAATTAGATCCTAAACATTCTCTGTATTAATTCATAAGGCCTACGAGGACTGGAAATTTACTTGGAGGGCAGAGACATGTTGACAGACGTGGTAGTCAAGGGAATAGACAAAATCTTCCTTGTGGACAACATCCCCCTCACCATGGCATCTCTGGTAGATCCAGACAAAACCTCCAAGATGTCCCTCCTCGTCATAAGGCACCTGGACATGGTAACACAAGAATCGAGGTAGAATTGAGAAGTCATTTGAACTACCCAAGGGAACAGGAGGTTGATTCTGCTGACTTGAGAGCAAGGCTTAGTCAAGCAAGGCAAAAATCCCCCCTAGTCGTAACCCATCTCCTCGGCATAGGAGCTCTCCTCGGTACAGGATCCCTCCTCGTCATAGGAGCCCTCTTCGGCCTAGGAGCCCTCCCCGTCACAGGACTCCTCCCCATTCAGAATTGGCACCTGTAAGGGACAAAGCACCATCTAGACATGGGGACAATCACCTAGAACACATAGAACATAGTAGGGTGAATGGGCACCGAAACAAAGAAAGGACCCACCGTAGCTCTCATGTTAGCTTGGGGATCGATGCACGAGAATTATCCTCTTGAAAAAGAGACTAGATGAAATGGAGATTGGAAAGAAGGAAGTGGAAAATGACGACACCAGTGCCACTCGTCCTTTTCCCAAGGGATTAATGATCTACCTCCCAATCTGGCTCTTAAAATCCCAAGTTTTGATAAGTATGCGGGAACCACCGTGAGCAAAAGAAGGGAAGCATCGATAGCTGGAAAATAATGAGGAGGAGGTTCCTGGACCACTTTGCCATGGCAGGGAAGAGGAAGAAAAGATTGACTGACCTCGCTAACATTAAGCAATGGAAGAATGAAAGCACTCTGAGTTATTACAATCGATTCGGAACCATGGTAGATCAGGTTTAGGAGAGCCTGACTGACCGGGAGGTGATAGTTTGCTTTAACTTCGGATTGAGATTCGGGCAGTTGATCTATGAATTTTCTGCCAGAGAGCCTAAGTCAAAATCTGATCTATATAATGTGGCTTATGCCATAGCTATGGCAGAAGAGAAAAGTAAGAAGAGGTCTGAGAAACCAGAAGCAGAGGCAACTGGACCCACCAGCTCCCAATGGAAATGGCTACAAAAGGAAAAATAGAACTCGAGCTACTGAAAAAGCTGAGGTTTTTACCCCCCTCACCAAACGCATTACAGAAATCATGCAGTTGGTGAATCTACTAAATCCTTGACCGCTTGATGAAAGAACTAAATACACCCGTGACAGCTTCAAATATTTTGCCTTCCACAAGGAACACGGACACGACACGGAGAATTGCATCTTCCTCAAGAGAATGATCCAAAGATGGGTATGTAGACACCCCATTCTGAACCAATAATTACATTATTACACTACTCTTAGTCTCTCTTTTGTGTTTTGATGAAAGCATATCAGTTTCGTCATGTTTCTAACTAACCTCATTAGTTTTGGACCTAACCGACTAACGGAATAACTGAAGAGGACAAAATAGTCAACCGACTAGTTATCTCGCACGGGACATACGTGTCTCGCGCAAGACAAGCCCTCTGCAGGATATGCAGAATCACTCTCCTTCTCCGTTTCAAACTCTTTTCTGGATAAAACCTTATCAATCCGGTTCTCCAATCACAGTTGAGTTCTGGAACCATCCTTGAGTCTCCTAATCTTGGTGACCAAGTCATCCATCCACCTCTTAAACCCCTATAAATACCTGATGGCTTTCAGTATTTCAGAGGTCCCCGATCTCCGATCGAAAACACACAACACACACAATTTGTTGGTTTCTTTCCACGAAAACTCCTTCAAATCACTCACAAACAACTCCTATATTCGCCCTTCAACCACGTTGATTGACGAACATCAAGGCTCAAGCCTAAAATCAAGGCGAAGCTCTGCCCGAATCACTTCTCGACCAAGAAGACATCATAGAACCACGTTCTAAATCAAATACTCTCTAAACACAAGGTAAATTCCTATTCTTCTTCTCAACCTCTCTATTGGCTTTTAGAGTAGTGTAATCCCATCAAAAGGATTAGCCTAGAGTCCCTTCAATCCATGGAGGCGATCTCGAAGCATACAATCCGACATTCCTAATCAAGAAATTGATTAGGGTTTTCTTGTTCTTATTTATTGAAAAGATTGATAATACTCAATTGACAAGACCGATCTCTGAATTGGGTGGAATGGGTGCTCCTCGACCTTCCCATTCCATAACTTAACCCCTGATCGAACCCTCAACTCTCTTTATAATCAAAAAGATTTTTCTTATTGTTTTCCTAAATAAATAATAAGTGGCGACTCTGGTATTCAATAAAAATATCAACGCTACAGTTTTGGCGACTCTGTAGACTTGCGTACAATTGAATATTATCAATCTTTTTATTTTTCTGTAAAAATTTGATTTTTCTGGATTTTTTGAAATTTTTCTGTACTGTTTTCATCAAAAAAAAAAATTACTGTCCGAATGCTTGTCCAGTGCGGAACAAGGTTGTACCGCGCGGGACAAAGGTACGGCAGCAGTTGGAAATCAAACTTTGGTCCGGTGACTTTTCCTTACAGTCTTGACCACATTGAATAGATCAAAAAAAGGGGTTTAAACCTTAGATGCTGATTTTTTGTTCACGTTGACCAAATACAAAAATCCTTGGCACAATTGACTTGTTCCAAAAAAACAAAAAAAAAAAAAAAAAAAAAACAAAACAAAAAAAAACAAAAAAAAAATAATAAAAAAAACTTACAGAAAAGTTTTAAAAATCCAGAAAAGTCAAAATAAATTATTATTTCTATTTTGCTTGTACTAACTTTATTTTGCAGGGTAAAGTAATTATTAATTTATACTTAAACTATATACCTGCGTGCGATTGATTTTTTTATTTAAAGACCGGTCCATGGAGGACTCAGGAGTTGTAAAGTTAATTAATTTAATTCTTTCTCTCTCTCTCTTTAAGTGGAACTACGACGGCCTGAGTCTTCCTAATTTGGGAGAAACGTAGGCAACCACTTGGTGCAGTCACTATCTGTTTTTCTTTTAGTTTTCAAAAAAAAATTATATTTTACTCTATCACCTAGATGGACTCTCACTCACGCGCACTCATATTATAACTGTCATTGCACTACATATCCTGATTAAACCAGGGACCCACACTAAGTACGGATGACGGTAACCACCTAGTCGCCGGTCTCTCCGAAGTTGGATTATCCCACTCCGCGTATTCAATCCACCTAGATTATCATATCGCGGGGAGCCTAGCCTTCCAACCCTGCATCGCCACATATCATGTAGATTGACCTATTAAGACACTCCGTGGCTGATCTGTTTGATCTTGGAGTCTTTGTAATCCCTTGTCAAGATCTTGTTTTGTGCAATAATCTATGGAAAATAAATCAATAAAATGCCGCTACGGAATTGTCCCTTCGAAAATGTCCCTATAATTGTCCCTTTGGATTCACCCCTAAAAGAGAAAAATTTCTCGCCAAACTTATTGCACAAAATTTGATGTTACTTGAGATTACTTCGACCCGTAGGTCAGGTTTGGATTCCGAATGTTAGAAACCCCCAAAACGGATTTTCCGTCCGACCAAAATTAGAATTAAAATCAGACTAAATGTGACTTTCCGTGGTGTTGTCTCGCACGAGACTGCTTATCCCGTGCGAGACAAGCGTTCGGTCTTTTCGTGTTTTAGCCAAAACCTTCAAACCTTCAAGCCTTCATTCACCCTATTCAGCCGACTTGTTGGGACTCGATCATGGTTTAATACGGTTGCTACACGTCTAGGTCCATCACCAAAGCTCGACGCGATGTCTGCTTCTCCTTCTACCACCGAGGCCGAAATCAAAGAAGCTAAGGCCCAACTCATCGAAGCCATGCTTAGGTTGGATGAAAAAAGTAAGAAAATTGATGAGCAAAACGCCCAAATGGCCGCCCTCATGCAAGAGCTCAACGACATGAAAGTCAAGAAAGGAAGAAAACAAAAGCAGAAAGAGGAATCCTCCTCCGATGAAGAGGAATCCTACACCAAAAAGAATAAGATACCCAAGAAGTAAAGCAAGAAAAAGGAAGAATCTAATTCCTCCTCTTCCTCATCCTCCTCCGATGAAGAGGGACATACCTCCAAGGGTGCTAAAATCAAGAAAGAAGGCAGTGGTGAAGCTACTAAACTTGGTGACCATGTTACTAAGAACTACCTCGAGAAGAAACTTGCAACCCTTGACACCTCAAAAGGATCATTCGTCCCATTTGATCCCGATGCTCTCCAACAATCCATCGCCAAGTTTCCTCGCAAGTACAAGACACCCGATATTGCCAAGTTTAATGGCACTACTTGTCCACGAGCTCATGTTGAGACCTACACTTGGGCTATGCTTCCAATGGGTGTTGATAACACAATCTTGGCCTAATGCTTTCCTCAAACTTTGGAGGGTGCTGCAAGGGATTGGTATATGTCTCTTCCTATTACTACAAGGCTTGATTGGTCGTCTGCATGTTTAGTCTTCCAAAGGCAGTTTGAAGACAACTCCACTTACCGCCCTACTAGGAGGGATCTTGAACAAACCAAGCAACATGCCAATGAGTCTTTTGCTGAATTTGCTAGAAGGTGGAGACTCAAACTTACTGAAATTGTCGAAAGACCTACTCTCAAAGAGCAAATCCACATCTTCCTCCAATGCCTCCGTGATTAATTTCAAGAGAAGCTCGCCGGTAATTACTTTCCAAGTTTTAATGAACTCCATGAGTCCGGGATTATGATTGATGACTTCCTGAAAATCAAAAATAAGGAAAACACTTTCCGCTTCAACAAGCCTACCACAAGTAAGGATGCTTCAGTCAACGCTATTGCATTCAACCGCCCCAATGCCGGCAAGTATTCTGTTGTTCCTCCTCCTGAAAAGAAAAAGAGGCACTATGACAAAATTGAAGGAATCTCTCAAGAAGAACTCTTTGATGTACTCGTCAAGAATGAAAAGATCAAACCAAGGGAAGGTGGTCCTCCTAAGGATATGAGTCATGATCATGCTCATCACTTATTCTGCAAGTACCACAACTTCACCGGTCACGACACCAACACTTGCCACCACTTGAAGGACATCATCCAAGACCTCTTTGACAACGGAGAGCTAGAACGTCCCAACGTCATCACCAATCCTCTCCCTCATAATCCATGAAGAAGATGAAGCTCCGAGAAGAAATCTACCACTTTGGGGCTACAACTATCCTCTCCCTTTCTCCTTTGATAGAAGTAGATTAGGTTTTCAATTTTCAGGTATGAACTCGAAGAGTCGTTCTGTCTTTCTAGTACTTCTCACCTCCTCTAGTTTGTGTCATCTAAACTATCGAGTCTGTTTTAAATTTCTCTAATAAATCAAAATAATTTTCTTTTCCTAAACACTTTCCCTAAGGTTGTTCTACCTCATGAATATCATTTAATTCATACAAAATAATGGACCCTCCATTCCCTAAATCATGGCAAAAAATAGAGACTTCTAAGCGAGTTTAAGAAGAAAATTATCCTTAGGAAGCTTAAGGGCTAAACATTACCCCTACTGAAAGTCAAAAGTCAACAAGCGAAGAAAGCCAAAGGTGCTGTTGTCAACCTTCCTTCCAAGAAGAGTGGGGCTACTCAATTCAAAGCTTTGAGAGTACAAAAAAAAAACTCTCAAGCTTTCATCACCCCCACAACAAAGGTGAAACTTCAAATACATGAAGGGCTCTCCCACAAAGAAGAGGAATCAAGTGATACCAACAAAAGAAATGAAGATTACTCAGCATCCTCTTACCGCAAGCGAAGAAGACTTTCACTATCAAGAAAATGTTTACCCTTAAGTCATACTAATGATTGGCTTTCTTCTCAAACTTATTTAGAAATTTCTAGATGATGCACGGTTCATTAAAAGGTAGAACGACTTTTCTAGTTCCTTGAGCCAAGTAGTGTTTCTTGTTGAGTCTAGGGGCTTCCTGTTAGCCGCTCTCATACACACTCTTGAAATTCAAGCATCAAAATTGGGGCTTCCTAACCTTTCCTCCCCTAGTCAATTCTACTTCAACTCTTAAAAATAATCAAAACTGCATTAGGGGATTTCCTCTTTGCTCTCACCATTAGAGAATACACTTCTCCAAAGAGTCAATGCTTGGATCACCTTCCAAAGAATAGAGTCTGTCTCTCCTCAACTAACTTGAGATCTCATTTCTCTCTTCTTAATAAGATTCTCTCCTCTGAGTTCTCTTCGAGTTAACATACTACTTTCAAAAAAAAAAAGATGCAAAAGAGATGCCCGCTAGATTGAAAACCCGAAAGGGCGGTCTAGGCAAAAACCAGAGTGCGTCACTAAGAGAAAAAAATCAAGGACAAAGGGAGAGTATTCTTCAACCTTCTTCATCGAACATCATTCGGTCATCTTCAAATCAAATCAACAAGGAGAGTCTTCTTCGATCATCTTCAAATCAAGAGAGCAGACTCACAAGCATGTTCACAAAGTCATCTACCACTTACAAGCAACTTGGGGCTTGAGACAACAAAGGGCCTTAGACATAAAGCCATTACGACATTCGACAGATTTGTAGTCGTTACCTCCTAGAGTCACGACTCAAGGGAGAATTAAGAATGAAGAACCATTGAAAATAAAAAAAATAGGGAGTCGCCACGCCATTTTTAAGGAAACATTGAAAATCTTTTTTTATGAGAAAATGGGTCCGGGGGTCAAGTTACGTGTTGGGAAGAACCGAGAGTTCACCCAAAACGCCTCGTCCGTAGACGAGTCTTTCTATTATTCAACATCCAAAACATTCAAATGTGTGTGCGAAGTGTGTATGACAAGAAATGTATAAATATGCATTTTAATGCTTTATTGATAAACTGCGAGGAATACAACTTGTGAGCCACTTATTTTGGGGGACCACATCCCGATTACAACGAGGCAAATGAATTACAAATGAAAACAGACCATCTGCAGTGTGACTTAGTATGTCGCGTGACACACGACACACTTGGCCCGATGTGTCGCGGGACATACTATGCCCTATGCAGAGGTTTACAACTGATTTGATTACAGGAACGAGCCGATATCAACAACGAGGTAAACAAAATGAAATTTAACGACAATAACGAGATTAATTAATGGAACAAGCCAATATCAACATCGAGGTTAACAAAGATGGAATTAATGGAAACAAACCAATAGCAACAACGAGGTTAACCAAAAAGGAACTAACAACAATAACGAGATTGTAGAGATGGAAATATCAAATTGCAACGAGACATTATCATCACCTAGATGTAGATAAACACATACGAGAGAATGAATATGATTGATTCAATCTCTATTTGGTGCTTAGACGAACCAATATCAAACCAATGCTTAAGCACTCAGATCACAATGAACTGGGAACAAAAAATACTCTAATCAGGTTCTACTAGGAACAAATACTCAACCAAATACTCAATGCTACTCTAATCAGGTTCAAGCCTCTGAAGAACAATATCGAATACAACGGAAAAATCCATGAAAAACTGAGAACAATATCAAACCATTGTATATGTAAAACATATGAACCAGAACATGAATATCACAAATATGCACCAAGGCAGAGTAAATCAAATCACAGATTAACAAATTTCGTATGAAGAACAGGGAAATAGCATAAGCTACAGAGAGATGAAGAGCGAGATTTAGGGATTACCCTTGTAGTGTCCATGATCTCTACACCCAGTTAGGTGTAGAGAGCTTCAAATCAGCTCCGAAACGATGAGAATTTGAGCTTGCTGTGAAGCTTCAAGGCTTCGACTGAAATTGGCAGCGGTTGGACTGAAATTGGCAGCGGTTCTGGGTCTTGAACGGAGAAATAATTACAGACGGTTTGGGGAGAATGAGTAAAACGGCAATGAGCGATTGAACGTTGTTGGGGAGCAGTGGCGGTAAACTGCTTAAGCTTTGGAACAGGGTAGCAATGGAAAGGGGATTGGATTAGATTTCCGTTTAACCGGAGTAGAGGGAGAGAAAGACGAAGGAGGCCACCGGTGAACTCTGATTTGGGTACGGAGAGGGGTTCGGTGTTGAAGGGTGGTGGTGGTGAACGGTGGAAGGCGATTGAGTTTCCGATTGATTTGGGGGTGAAGGAGATGGTGTTTTTGATTGAGGAGATTGGGTCACCGACGATTGGGTTGAGGGAGAGAGACTGGTGGTGGGCTTGGCCGGAGAGGGAGCTGGTGGTGAGGAGGATGAGTCTGGTTTTTTGGGGAGAGAGTTCAACGAGGAACTGCGTTTAGTGAGAGAGAGTAGAGAGAGAGAGAGTCGTATGTCTGTGTGTGTATCCCCCTTTTACAAATGAAATGAATCCTTTCTTTAATATTAATTTGGAAATGGTTATTATGTCGCACGACTTATTAAAAATAACTGGCTTCCTTCTAGAAGCACTGCCAGGTGGCAAAATCTGGACCATTTCTATAGTAATTCCTTAAAGGTCCATACTGCATAATTCTTTCTAGGTCCTTCCTCAGCGAAAAACTTATAAAAGTTCCCGAAAATCTCGGAATGAACCAGAAATTTACCAAAACGCTCCCAAGCGCACTTTTATTGAGTAAAAGGCACTTTTATTGGGTCACGAGTTGGATTGGGGTACTCACAGAGCCCCTCGGCAACGTCACTTATGGAAGAAGTGAGGTTGTCGATAAGAAGGATCCCAAGCCTAACGAGCGGCTAATGATATGGCAGATGGAGGAAAAAAAATGATTGATGAGATCGGATGGCTGGACCTTTGGAGAAAGGATTCCTATGTATCCCTAAAAGGGAATCAAGCCAAATTGTAGTTCAAAAATGTAGGAACGAGCCCGAGGAGGTATAGGAACAAGCCAAAAGAGGTATAGGAACAAGCCAAAAGAGGTATAGGAACAAGCCTAAAAAGACATAGGAACAAGCCTAAAAAGGCATAGGAACAAGCCTAAAGAGGTATAGGAACAAGCCTAAAAAGGTATAGGAACAAGCCTAAAAAGGTATAGGAACAAGCCTAAAAAGACATAGGAACAAGCCTAAAAAGACATAGGAACAAGCCTTAAGAGGATCGATATTAACTCAAAAGTATCACGAGATGAACTCCAAGAGTTGAAATGACTTTTACGAGAAAGCAAACACAAGACAAGATGATTTGCAGTTGAAATGAGATATACCTTCATACATGTGATGTGCTTACCTGCAAGGGTCGTGCACACGAAGATCACTTGAAGTGATTGGCTGGCTTTGGAAGCACTCGCCGGGTAGCACACGAACTTTGCTGTTGATATTACCGTTGCAAGACGGACCCTTGATCTTTGATTTACCGTTGCAAGCCGGACCCTGCTGATGATTTGAGGTTGCGAGACTGACATTGTTGACAATTTACCATTGCAAGACGGACTTTGATTGCTGATTTTCCATTGCAAGACAGATATTGCTGATTTTCCATTGCAAGACGGACTTTGATTATGGTTTCCCATTGGAAGACGGACCTTGCTGAGGATTTGTCGTTGCAAGACGGACCTTTGATGATGGTTTGCCAACGAGGCTGATGAGCTTGATGAGCATTGCTTGGAGACTGAGGCAACTAGGGTTCTTTGAAACGATGCTGAGAAATCCGAAGGTGACGAGACCATTGAAGATGATAAAGGCAGAATATGCCACCTGCGGGATTTGAAATCTTTGTCCAGGTTGTGATTTGAGGCGCAGTCCTCACGATCAGATTATGATCACTTGATTGTTGTACTCTGTGAGGGGAAAAAACACAACACTACTAGGCACTTTGCATTTTATTCAATTATTGAGCTTTTGCTTATGCATTGTTAAATTCATTGCACGAGTCCATCTCGGCTGGGGATGAAAATGGAGTGAGGATTTTGCAAGGCTTGACAAGCGGATATGTATGTAGCCATTATGCTAGGATGGATTTATGATGGAATGACTGTGTATATGATGATGTATGGGTTGAACCCTCTCCTATGAATGATGGATGATATGGCGCAGCTAGGCAAGTCGGGGTGTACTCTGAGAGTACAGATGGCAGCAGGTCGATTGTTGCTGATAAGGACAAGGTGTATCGTGCGCCTGAGGCAGTAAGCAGCAGAGAAAGTACAGAGAATGCCCTAGCTTTGAAGAGATGATTAGGCAAAGCCCCAGTTGATAATGCAAAGCAAACCCGGAGGGAATCTGGTAAGGAGAGCTTGAGAGGACAGCATAGCAAAGCCCCAGTTTGAAGAGATCCAATGCAGTCCTATTACAGGCAAAATCATCATGCGGAAAAGGGGGGCACCCCATCATTTCAAACCTTAGTCAATCAGTCATAGACTCGGAAATATATACGTGCAGGGGCGTATCCTTCTAAAAGTGGGAAATGAATCCCGAATTTGTGCATGACACACTTGCTTTAGGTTTGACTCTTTTGAGAGAGTATAAGAACGACAAGGTGTGGAAAAGTGTATGGAAGTCCCTGCAGACCGAAAACAGTGTTTGGCTCTATATTCCTAGAATGTAGAAAGAGAAGACATGTCGAGACATTTGAAAACCTGTCTTATTCGTGATGATCACAAGGCTGCTTAAACTTTATTGATGTTCAGGTTAGTCAATCGCCAAAGCTGATATGAACAAATATTCCAATTAATCATGAGGAGAAAGCCCACTGATATCAAGAATCAAGCTCGGAAGGGTGGAAAGTGTATAGGAACGGTCCTTGACAAGACTGGATTTTTTGAGATGTGTTTGTGATTTCGACCGGACCAGTTATGGTTTCCTACGTTCCCCTCCTGACAAGGAGCTCAGGTCGCCGTAGTTCTGGCTTATCCCGATAGAAGAGAGAAGGAATGTGAAAATTTGAGATTTCGAGGACCCTCGAGGATTTTGAGAATTGGAGAATTGAAGATCATGTCCCCTTGGAGTGTCCATGAAAGACACGGATGCGAAGCCCCAGTGGGACATCCGCGGCAAGTGTTTGTGGAGTAGAAATGAAAATACTCACATAAAGTGCCAAATGAATGGACTGAATTTGCACAATCTTAGATTGATGATCTTTTGAGCCAAGACGGATTAGATTCCAATTTAAGCAAGCAATGAAGCATTAATTTGATTTAGATCTCGAGGATATTAGAATGAAACCGCATATCCGGTAGGGATTGTAGCTGGGCTTCAAGGCTTCGATCGGCCATCGGGTAACTTGGGAAATGGATGACCTCTTAAAACGAGAGGTCGGCTGGGCTTTTTGCTTGGCTGAACCTCTAAATATGAGAGGTTGGCTTTTTAGGAATGTGTTTGGGAAATCTACGGCGAGGAAGATTGATTGCCTCTAAGAATGAGAGGTCAAATCTTGACTTTGGCCAAAGGCAAGGGTAATGGTAATGGGAATATCCTCTAAAAGCGAGAGGATGGTTTGGGATTGGTTGGTGGATTGCTGACGAGAGAAGATCCAAGCTATCGAGAACTTTTGCAAACTTTCGAGAATTCGGGCTCCTTTTGAACATTGGAGGGCCTCTTGAGAAGTCAAAGACTTTTGCTGAATTGTGAGGATTTAACATCCTTCTTTTGGAAAGCCTTTTGAGGATTCTTGCTGGATTGTGAGGATTTAACATCCTTCTTTTGATAACTTGGAAGGCTTCCTGAGGAACTTAGGATTATATCTGAAATTGTGAGGATTTAAGATCCTTCTTTTGAGAATTTGGAAGGCTTCCTGAGGAATTGAGGATTATATCTGTCCTTCCTTCATGACTTGAATATTTTGCACCGCTGATTCTCGAAGCTAACTTCTTGACATGGCTTGGACTCTTCTCGACAAGGAGCAAAGGTGATGGCTAAACAGGATTTCAAAACATGCCGATCTTGAAATGAAAGGGTATTGTTTGGTGAGGGTGAGGTAATGGCTTCCCTAGGGTGAAAGGCTTCAACCGCAATCCCTACCGGATGACCCAAACGAGATTAAGTCTTCATTGCTTGCTTAAGCTTAACTGAGGAAGATTCGTGCAAATTCATTGAGCGACAAAATGACGAGGATGATGAAAGAGGTATGAGCATATGAGATGCAAGATGGGGAGTTGGCAAGCCCCAATTTGAGAATGACATCAGTCGATTTTCTCACTCCGATTAATTTAAATATTAGTCATTTCAATGCATTAGTGATTGAGCAGCACAAGTGATCATCTAGGATAAAACCATTTCAACTGAGTGTAACGTGGGTGTGCAAGTGATGTCTCGAGTCTAGCAAGAAGAGAACCAAAGATCTTTATTATTGCAAGAAAAAACTAGTCCAACGTGGACTTAACAGACTCTTGTCTAATAAAGGACATTCATTAAAGAAACAAGCAGAAAATCTAGAACCTACAAAGACTGATTGACTGTAGTAACACTGGATGGGAGGACCTTGGGTTCTGGTGAAGATCACGGAAGAGGATTGGTAACCACATTGGGGTGAGAAGCCTTCTCAATCTTCCCCTCATCAATAAGCCTCTGGATGAGCAGCTTCAAAGCAACGCAGTCGTTGGTAACATGACCAGGGTACTGATGGTACTGACAGTATTTGCTTGCGTCCAGATTGGGATTGGGCTTCACAGGGTTGTAATTATCAAGAGGCTTGATCATTCCAGTCTTTACCAAACCATTAAATGCTTCCTTAGTAGTCATGCCAAGATCATCATACTTCTTTGGCTGACGAGGCTGAAACTTCCCACTGCTTTGACCAGTGTTTCCCCTTTGAAGGTTGTTGACACTATTGCCTTTGGCTAACTCTTTCCCTTTAGGAGCCATGGAAACTGGATTGACCATCCTGTAGCGATAACTGCCACCATCATTAGCGTTGGCACTCGGAGTAAGATTGAAAATTCTATTCTCGCTACGAGCTCCCATGCCTACCATTTCCCTCAAATCGGGATACCAACCACTTTCGATAGCCTCACGAAGGACTGGCTTCACACATGACAAAAAGATGTCCTTTTGGTCCTGCAAGGGGATTGGCTCGGAGAGCTCATTAAGCTTAGCATTCCAACGCTTGTAGAACTCGGTGATTGACTCATCCTGTTTCTGAATTGTGCCAACCAGATCATCCCGGGTTGTGCGCCACTCGAGGTTCCCACGATACTTTTCAAGAAAGGCCTCAGTGATCTGATTCCAAGTAGAACGAGCTTCTGACTTAAGAGTTAAAAACCATGTCAAGGCAGGACCCTTGAGCGTTAGATGAAAGTGCTGAGCCATAAACTCGGGAGTACAACCCATCGCCCCCATAGTCATCACATATGTGTCAACATGAGTTTTCGGGCATGCCGTCCCGTCAAACTCCATCTTAGGCATTTTGAACTTGTGAGGGAGGGGTTTTACTTGTCCTGGATCAACCACTTTAAGCCCACTTGATCCTACAGTCAGCTTGTCGATTTGCTGCTGCATTTGTTTCAACAGCATAGCAACTTCTGGGGTCATCCCGGGAATAGTAGGCGACACAGTCGAAGAAGGCACAGAGCTGGCAGGCTGGAGAGGAGAATTCCCGAAAGCATGCACTGTTGGCAAAGCAGCTGATGACAAACCATAATTAACTGGAATATTCAAACCATGATCAAACAAGCCGACTGAACTTGGAAACTGAGCATTCTGGACCAAAGGACCTTGAAATGAAGTACTAGCCGTCACATACGGAACTACCCTCGGATACTGAACTGAACCAGGACCAAAAGATGCACTTATCATAGGTTGAGAGAATCCACCCTGAAACTGATCAAAAGGAGCTTGGAGAAATCCTTCACGATTAAACTGACTTCCAGAGAAAGGATACTGAGGACCTTGAGGACCTTGGAATTGACCATACTGAAAGCTTCCTTGCTGTTGAGAGCTCGGGATCCAAAAACCCTGAGAGTTTGGCTGAAACTGAGGCTGATAAACACCTGGGAACTGCAATCCATACTGATTTGGAGGCATAGAGGCATTAGGCAGAGGGGAAGATGTCAAATCGTAGAAGCTCGGCTGTGGTCCACCAAAACCAACTTGAGAGTTCACCGACAGTCCCTGATTCTGAGCATAATTGAACTGTGCACCCTGAGCCTGAGGCTGAGACATTGGGGAAGGAGTGTTGCCTTGTGCATTCACATTCATCCCATACATTTGAGAAACGGGAATAGATGTAGCACCATAGGTAGGATGAAAAGGGAGAGAAACATTCCCGGCTCCTAGATTAGTGTCGTTAACCTCGGTAATCTCTTCATAAGACCCATCTGCACGACGAATCACAGCAATACCCCGGACACGCATTGCTTCGACAAATCTAGCATGCACTTCATCCTCTCTAGCCTTAGCAGCTTGGGTAATCAATTGAGCCTCACGCTCACGAGCCACGGCGGCTTCAAGGGCAACCCTCATTTCTTCCATCGATAAATCATTCGAACCTGGGTGACCAATGGAAAATGAACCTCCAGACTGGGTGGGTGACATATTCTCTGAACCAGACATCTCGAAAACTGTGAATGCTTCGGGAATGCGCACCAAACGAGACCCACGAACCCAACTTGCCATCGCTGCAGGGGTAAAGAGGTTGTATAAAGTAGAGGAGAGGAAAGGACCTTGAGATGGTATGGGAGAGGGAAGAATAGGAAAGGAGATGGACTCATGCAACAATTTATTTATCTTCAAGTAGAAATCGGTGGCTTTTAAGTCCCATGAACAGTTGGGAAAGGATAAGCCTTTATTCACGCAATCTAGAACCTCGGGGGACCCTATGGACACATCATCCAAAAATACACCAAATTTATTGATCAAAATTAATAATAGGCAATGATATCTAAATAAAACCAAAGCATTTATGGGACGAACGAGCAATCCCAATTTCTGGAGAAAATTGGGCAGCATAACGGGTATTCCTGAAGAAATTCAAGAAAAAATCCGGCATGACCTCTCGTCGGTGCACGTTGACAAAGCGACATGATCTCTCGTTAGAATATGCCGTGGGGACGACATGTCCTCTCGTGAAACCATGTTGTGTTGGCAACATGCCCACACGTGCTAGGTTTTGGGATAGGTACGAAAGCCTATTATAAATTTTTGAAACAAGTCATTTTAGTACATTTTGAAAATATTATGTCAAAAACCAACTTTTGGGTAGGCTTGAAGTGTGGCGCCACCTATAACGCGCTAGGGGGATAGGTTTGACATTAGGCGCTCAAGCGTAGGCGAAATTCATGGCCATCCGCGATGCCGTCAATCGCACCCGAGGGTTCTAGATCTACGTGATGTAGTGTGCGGGATGACTAGATTCCTTTATTTATGAAAATGATTTTTTTTATTATTATTTTTTTATTATTTTATTTGAAAAAGGATGAGAAATGAAAAACAACACACACACATCCAACCCCACAGAGGTACAATAATCAAATGATCATGAATATAATCATGGGACAGCCCCACAATCAGAACCTGGATTAAGAATATCAACCCTGCCGAATGGCAAGTGTTGTCGCGTGACACAGGACTGATGAGGCCAATCCTGTCGCGTGACAACAACAGCCACATTTCCAGATTCTCAAGCAAAAACCAGAGCCAAGCCCCAAGCAATGCAAGCATCCAACACTAAGCTTCAGCAACACAGACAACATGGAGTACCAAGACAACAAAGCACATAAATGCATTAAGCACATAAAATGTCACACAACAAGGCACACACAAATGAATGAAATGGATGTTGAACATGAACGAAAGTTTGACCTACTTTTTGAAAAACAAGTTTCATGTCCCCAGCGGAGTCGCCACTGAATGAACGCTCGCCGAAAAAAATTAAAAAAAACAGGGAGTCGCCACGCCCTTTTTAAGGAAACATTGAAAACCTTTTTTTATGAGAAAATGGGTCCGGGGGTCAAGCTACGTGTTGGGAAGAACCGAGAGTTCACCCAAAACGCCTCGTCCGTAGACGAGTCTTTCTATTGTTCAACATCCAAAACATTCAAATGTGTGTGCGAAGTGTGTATGACAAGATATGTATAAAAATGCATTTTAATGCTCTATTGATAAACTGCGAGGAATACAACTTGTGAGCCACTTATTTTGGGGGGCCACGTCCCGATTACAACGAGGCAAACGAATTACAAATGAAAACAGACCATCTGCAGTGTGACTTAGTATGTCGCGTGACACAGGACACACTTGGCCCGATGTGTCGCGGGACATACTATGCCCTATGCAGAGGTTTACAACTGATTTGATTACAGGAACGAGCCAATATCAACAACGAGGTAAACAGAATGAAATTTAACGACAACAACGAGATTAATTAATGGAACAAGCCAATATCAACATCGAGGTTAACAAAGGTGGAATTAATGGAAACAAACCAATAGCAACAACGAGGTTAACCAAAAAGGAACTAACAACAATAACGAGATTGCAGAGACGGAAATATCAAATTGCAACGAGACATTATCATCACCTAGATGTGGATAAACACATACGAGAGAATGAATATGATTGATTCAATCTCTATTTGGTGCTTAGACGAACCAATATCAAACCAATGCTTAAGCACTCAGATCACAATGAACTGGGAACAAAAAATACTCTAATCAGGTTCTACTAGGAACAAATACTCAACCAAATACTCAATGCTACTCTAATCAGGTTCAAGCCTCTGAAGAACAATATGGAATACAACGGCAAAATCCATGAAAAACTGAGAACAATATCAAACCATTGTATATGTAAAACATATGAACCAGAACATGAATATCACAAATATGCACCAAGGCAGAGTAAATCAAATCCCAGATTAACAAATTTCGTATGAAGAACAGGGAAATAGCATAAGCTGCAGAGAGATGAAGAGTGAGATTTAGGGATTACCCTTGTAGTGTCCACGATATCTACACCCAGTTAGGTGTAGAGAGCTTCAAATCAGCTCCGGAATGATGAGAATTTGAGCTTGCTGTGAAGCTTCAAGGCTTCGACTGAAATTGGCAGCGGTTGGACTGAAATTGGCAGCGGTTCTGGGTCTTGAACGGAGAAACAATTACAAACGATTTGGGGAGAATGAGGAAAATGGTAATGGGCGATTGAACGTTGTTGGGGAGCAGTGGCGGTAAACGGCTTAAGCTTTGGAACAGGGTAGCAATGGAAAGGGGATTGGATTAGATTTTCGTTTAACCGGAGTAGAGGGAGAGAACGACGAAGGAGGCCACCGGTGAATGCTGATTTGGGTACGAAGAGGGGTTCGGTGTTGAAGGGTGGTGGTGGCGAACGGTGGAAGGCGATTGAGTTGCCGGTTGTTTTGGGGGTGAAGGAGACGGTGTTTTTGATTGGGGAGATTGGGTCACCGACGATTGGGTTGAGGGAGAGAGACTGATGGTGGGCTTGGCCGGAGAGGGAGCTGGTGGTGAGGAGGTTGAGTCTGGTTTTTTGGGGAGAGAGTTCAACGAGGAACTGCGTTTAGTGAGAAAGAGTAGAGAGAGAGCCGTATATCTGTGTGTGTATCCCCCTTTTACAAATAAAATGAATCCTTTTTTTAATATTAATTTGGAAATGGTTATTATGTCGCACGACTTATTAAAAATAACTGCCTTCCTTCTAAAAGCACTGTCAGGTGGCAAAATCTGGACCATTCCTCGAGTAATTCCTTAAAGGTCCAAACTGCATAATTCTTTCTAGGTCCTTCCTCAGCGAAAAACTTATAAAAGTTCCCGAAAATCTCGGAATGAACCAGAAATTTACCAAAACGCTCCCAAGCGCACTTTTATTGAGTAAAAGGCACTTTTATTGGGTCGCGAGTTGGATTGGGGTACTCACACTTATACTCATACATAAACTCAGCACCAAAATGACCAGTCGGCCATTTGCATGAACAGACGTGAGCACCACCACGTGAGTCCAATTAAACAACTAAAATCCAAAAAATCTATTTTGAATCCTTATGTGCTAACAGGTACAGAAAGGTAAGAATCATTCGGGTCCATCCGAGACCTATATGCATATATCCTTGCATTACAGGGGCCGACAGAACCTCCACCTCAACCAACAACTTCAAAGTCTGTGACGGCAGCAAACTTCAAGTCCGTGACCTCAGCAACCACAACAAAGTCTGTGACGGCAGCAACAACTTCAAAGTCTGTGATGGCAGCAAACTTCAAGTTCGTGACCTCGGCAACAACTTCAAAGTCTGTGACGGCAGAAAACTTCAAGTCAGTGACCTCGGCAACAACTTCAAAGTCTGTAACGGCAGCAAACTTCAAGTCCGTGACCTCGGCAATAACTTCAAAGTCTCGACGGCAAAGAAACTTCAAGTCTCGGACCTCAAGATCGCCAAATTCTGCGACGGCAGCAGCGACAACCAAGTCTGTGACCTCGGTAACAATGGCAACGTCAGTAACCTCGGGCGGCGCACTTCAACAACTTCATCCACAAATAGGTATCTGTGAGTACCCCGACCCGAACTCGTGTTTTTGGGTCCACTTTCCATGGTTGGCATTAATTTTGGGCTCGTTTATTTGCTAACTTGCATTTTGAGCCTAAATTATCCTTCCATTCACTTGATCCATTGGGCCTACCTTCCTGTGGCCCAACTGGTCATAAAAATGACCGGTGTCGTCCGACACAGGATGCCCCCAAGGCGGTGGAAACTCCATGTCGTACGACATAGGACCTCCCATCAGCATGCCTATAAATAAAGGGCATGGCTAATCATTTTAAGGGGACTGGGGCAAGTAAGGAAACTCTGCAGAAATACACACTCACTCTCTCTCTCATATGCACACACTCACCTCCCTCCTCACACATACACACATCCAAGCGAAGATCCAAAGAAGGACCTCCTTTGTTGGTGTTTTGAAGGGGTGAACACCATACTATTGGTGATTCTACCTTGTGGACTACAATAGGTAGTCCCTAAACTCTCTCTCTCTCTCTCTCTCTCTCTTATTACTTCTTGCATATTCATCTATTTACCTTGCATGCTTTATTTTTCAAATAACATGTGAATATTTGGGATTTTGCGTGACAAAGGTGGTGGAGGTGTGAATCTTCAATATTTACACCTCCTCACCTCAGATCTGGACATTTGGTAGCCTTAGTTGCATTAAAGTTTGCATCTTGGTTAGTTTGTTTGAGTTAGGAGGTGATGGCTACATGGAAATGGCCATAAAACATGTGATTCATCACATTTGGCCATTAAAGCCATGTGATCCTCCCATAATACTCACGTAGTGTTATTATTCTACTGCTTTCAGTTAATAATATAGCTTAGTTTTGCATTGAGAGCAAGGTGGGATCAATCTGACTGAAGGGCACTGAAATAGGCCGCCTATGACGGACGACACAGGACCCCTCAAAGGATCCTGTGTCATACGACATAGAGTTCCCAAAAAGGTGTTTGGCTTTCAAGGACTTCAGATCTACTCAGATTGATTCCCTTTGTGACTTGAAGCCATGTTTAAGTAATTTTAGTTTGTTTATCACTATTTGGGAAGCCTAAGATCTGTTTGGGTGCAATCTATTGATGGAGGCGGTTTATCGTGTGACATGGATAGCCTTGGATGTCCTATGTCATACGACATCTGTATCATTAAAAGTCATTTATGACTTTGCTCACTCCAATCGACCCCAAATTGGTCTTAGACCCTGAATAGCAGCCTGTCTCATCCTCTGCCTTGTAATGTAAGTCTCCGTTTGTAAGGGTGTGGCCCCCTGTCATGGCTCACAAATCGTACACACTTCCTGAGCAGCCTGTCTCATCAATGAAATCCAAGTTTGCATGCCTTGTTTGTTGACACAAATCTCACACACTTTGAATGTTTATAATTGTCCATTGTTTGATTGAAAGTCTCGAAAGAGGCGATGTGGGTGAGCTCATTATTCTCTTCCCACATCGTAACTTGACCCCCGGACCCATTTTCTCATTTCCAAAGGTTTTTCAATGTTTTCCTTTAAAAACGGCGTGGCGACTCCCAAAACCCATAAAAAATGATTTTACAAACTCGATCGTTTGTTTTTTTTTTGGAGGGCGTTCATTCAGTGGCGACTCCGCTGGGGATTAACATTGAAAAGCTTTTATTTTAATAAAAAAATGAGTGATGTTTGGTATATAGGTGGAAACTACTAAATTTCCTGTATCGCTCCCTAACCCGGGGCTTGGGATAAATTGTTGTCTAACAATCCCACGTACCGGTATCATTCCTCTTTTTTGAAAAAAAAAAAAAGCTTTTCCTAAGAGGGTCTAACTTTCTTTAAATCAAACTTGGACAATTTCTTCATTCTCCTTGTGTGTAATTTGCGTCATTTTGTGTTCTCCTATGTGCCATGCCATGCTTCTGTGCCTATATGCTTTATATGCCTTGGTATGTGGTATTTTGGATGGTGGGGCTTCCCCCTTGCAGTTTGCTTGGTTCTGTTGGTAAGAACCCCTATGTCAGACGACATCCCCTTCCTGGGAAGTCCTGTGTCGGACGACATAGGAAGGAAGTGCAGGGGCAATTTCAGTTGATCAGGTGAACAGAGCAGAGTTATCCTGAGAATGCAGTTGCTGGTGATTCCTTGGCATTTGGGGCAGTCCCCTTTTGTCGTGCTTTTGGACTCGTTCTTTTTCCTTTTTGCATACTTATTGCATTTTGAAAAAAAAAATCTTTTTTACAAAAAAAAAAAAAAACAAAAAATATTTTCCTATAATATACCTTAACACTACTCGCACGCTACCCGCACATAGAGTTAGAACCCGGGAGTGTACGGATGGCATCCCGGACAGTGACGTATTTCGCTTGAGCGCCTAAAGTCCTCCTAGCCAATAGAGTAGGAGCCAACACTTGTCCGTGACACACTTTCTACCGTGACCGGTTGATTTTTGGCAAAACACTTTTCAAAACATTTTTCAAACTTGGTTTTCAAAATTTTCTCACAAAGTCCGAGTCATACTTCGTCTCCAAGGTCTTGGCATACTCTCCTTCTTCATGACGAAATTACGACATAACTCAACGTGAGTACATGTCAAAGCTTTGACATGTCTCGACGTGGGTACATGTCGATTTCTCGACTTGACTTCGCAAGAGGTCATGACGCGTTTTTGACATGTGCTAACGCGAGATCATGTCGAATTCTTGACACATACTAACGGGAGGTTATGTCGAAATTTCACCATGAAGCAACGAGAGGACATGCCGGATTTTCGACTCGAAAAGAGGAGAGGTCATGCCGAATTTTTTTCAGGATTTTACCTGCAAATTGTGGTCTCGTACATTCAAACGTACTTTCGACCCTCTCTCCTCCCGAGTCTAGATGTTTTGACTTGGACTTGGTTTTGAAAATCTCGAGTTTGACTTGTTTTGACTTGTATGCCCATAGGTCCATTTTGCCTTTTGATTGGTGGGTTCCACGTGCCCTATAGGACCTCTGCCGGGATTGTCCGTCCCGGAGGTGCAATACAGGTGGAATACAGGGGGTCTATAGACGTAGTGATGGAACCCACTAGTCTAGGAATAGTGTAGACTGCGAAAAAGAAGGTGTCCCCCTTTTCCAACCATTCTTAGGATTAATAAAAAATCGTTTTTATTTAATTTGTTAAATAAAGCATATGCATGAGTCCGCCCTAAGCCTATCCTCTCCCCTACCTAAAACATTTCTCTCCCCCTTTCAGCGAGCAAATATTGGGTCAGAGTTTCGAGTGGTCGGTTAATCAGTTTCTCTCCAGTCAAGGATTCGTTTCCAGCAGTTTCAGACAGTCCGTAAAAAAATTGTCAGTTTCAACATTCCAGTATTAAGGATGGTCGATGTGGTAATCAACAATTGTGATAACCAAGTACTAGGAGGGGTCGCCCCAGCTCAACCCATACCCCACATCTGGTATGATGTGTGTGATTGTGAAGACTGTTTGGAAGATGATTATCAAGACTGGATCAACGAAGATGCTCCTTCAAGAAAGAAGAAGAAGAAGAAGAAGTCCATGCAACATAAATTGAAGGAAAGGTACAAAGCTGGAGACAAGAGTGTGGGGACTTTGGGAGAGCCCTCAGGCAAATTTGACTATTACATCAGTTACGCCAAGGAACCTACCAAGGAGCCAGTCAGCCAAATCAAAGTCCAGCCCGACACTCCTGTCATCATTAATCCCCTTAAGGTAGAGAGCTCTGAGTTTGTTGCCACTGTGAAGTTCAACAAAAAGCTGGCAGATTTGGAAGGCAGAATCAAGGTATCTCCCGAGGAAGACTTCATCAGCATCATCCAAGTCAACCCTCCTTTTGGCCACACAGATAAGGTTGTGATGTCAAAGATCGGTAGAGAGGAGATGACTTATCAGCAGTATATTAACAAGATGAGCCAAACCCTACAGTCAATGAGTTCGGGTGTCATGGACGAGCTAGCCAAGGAATTGCATCAGGCTTCTCTAGCTCCCCGCACCACCTTTCCAAGGTACCGGCCTACCAGTGATTTTCGACAAGTTTTCGATCAGCTTGAAGTCTCAAGCTTCTTGAAGAACGCCGACAAGACTGCTACTCCCCGGGACAAGGACAGGAGAAAGTAAACCCCAGTCCAACCCATGTCAAATGCTTCGAGTCAAATAAGTAGTGTAGGGTCCAGGGTCATTAGAGTCAAGAGTCAGTTGAGTCAGGAATCTTTGAATTCCGGCCCTCCGAGTCATCCGAAGGCCTCATGCCTGAGGACTATGAATAGGTATCCAATGTCATTTTCTCCTTTTGCGTTGAATGAAATGGTTGACCTTTCTGCATATCCCTTAATTGCCACCTTAACAAATGATAAGTTAACTAAAATGAATCTTAATGACTTAAAAGTGGTTAATAATGATTCATTTGAAGAGGACACATAACTTTTAGATGAAAACTTTTTAAATGATAATATAAAGCAGGTTTTTGAGCGAGAGGACAATTGGGCCCAAGCTGCCGATGAGGTATTGACTACGGTGAATTTGGGAACTACTGAAGAGCCCAAAGAGACACAGATTGGCAATTTCTTCACTGGGGAAGAGCGGGAAGCCCTCATTGATTTGCTCAAGGAATACGTGGACGTGTTTGCCTGGTCCTACAAGGACATGCCTGGGTTGGATACTTCAACTGTTGAGCACCGAATACCCCTGGACCCAGAAGCCAGGCCTGACAAGCAGAAGCTTCGCCGGATTAAGCCAGAATGGTCTCTCCAGGTTAAAGAAGAAATAGAGAAGTTGCTCAGGGTGGGTTTCATTAGAGTGGTCGAGTACCCAAAGTGGTTGGCCAACATAGTGACGGTGACCAAGTCAAACGGCAAAGTTATGTGTAGACTTTAGGGACCTAAACAAGGCTAGCCCGAAGGATGATTTTCCCTTGCCCAATATCGATCTATTGGTGGACACTACTGCCAGTTACGAAGTTAAATCATTTGTGGATGGCTTTGCGGGTTACAATCAGATTAAAGTCGCCGAAGAGGATCAGGAAAAAATTGCCTTTACCAGCCCTTGGGGAACCTTTTGTTATACGATTATGCCCTTTGGTCTAAAGAATGCCGGCGCCACTTACCAACGAGTAGTCACTGCGCTTTTTCATGACATGATCCATAAGGAGATCGAGGTTTATGTTGATTATATGATTATCCATTCCAAGGGATCAGATGGTCAACACTTGGTCGACTTGAGGAAGTTCTTTAACCGGCTGCGGGAGCATGATATGAGATTAAACCCGACAAAATGCACTTTTGGCGTCGTCTGAGGAAAAGTTCTGGGATATATGGTCACGGAGCGGGGAATCGAGGCCGATTCGAGAAAGATCAAAGCCATCATGGAGATGAAACCACCGACGACAGTCACAGAGGTGAAGGCTTTCATGGGCCGTCTCCAATATATCAGCCGATTCATCCACCAGTTGACCTCTATTTGTGAGCCGATCTTTAAGCTACTCAAGAAGAATCAGGAAGTTGAATGGAACGAGCAGTGTCAGATCGCCTTCGAGACAATCAAGGCCTACTTGGTCCATCCCCCAATCCTTTGTCCTCCTCATAAGGACAAGCCCTTGCTTCTATATTTGACAGTTATAGATACGGATGTCAGCGCCATGCTTGCACAAGAGAGGCCAGATTCAAAAGTGGAGAATGCCATCTACTTCGTCAGCCGGAAGCTTCAGGGCAGTGA
Organism: Adenophora triphylla var. japonica; assembly: GCA_022495995.1. Lineage (NCBI taxonomy): Eukaryota > Viridiplantae > Streptophyta > Magnoliopsida > Asterales > Campanulaceae > Adenophora > Adenophora triphylla. The sequence continues at coordinate 280,742 of JAFEMH010001047.1, forward strand.
GTTGAACTATTCAGCTTTAGAGAAAACCTGTGCAGCTTTGGTATGGGTGGTTAGCAAGTTGAGACATTATCTGTTGGCGCATACAGTGCACCTGGTGTCAAAGATGGACCCCATCAAATGCCTATTCGATAAGTCTTCTCTGTCATCGAGGCTTGTGAAGTGGTCCTTCTTTCTAGCCGAATTCGATATCAAGTTTGTGACCCGCAAGGCAATCAAAGGCCAAGCTTTGTCAGATCATTTGGCAGATGTTCCGAGCTCAAAAGCGCGTGGACTCGAACCCCAGTTTCCGAATGATGGGATTTTCATGGTAGAAGGTACAGACCGTTGGCAATTGTTTTTAGATGGTTCCGCCAATAAGAGGGGCAATGGTATCGGTATGGTGTTGGTTGATCTGAAGGATGTGCACACCCCCATTGCTATCAAGTTGAACTTCCCGGCTACTAACAATGCCACGGAATATGAAGCCTGCATAGTCGACCTCAAGGCAGCTTTGGAGAGAAATGTCGAGGAGTTGGAGGTATATGGAGACTCCCAGCTAATCATCAATCAGTTGTCCAATAAGTGGAAAATCGTGGACTAGTACTTGCAAATGTACTATGCTTATATGGAGGATCTGATCAACCAATTCTAGGAGGTCACATTCCATTACCTACCTCGGGACAAGAACAGGTTCGCGGATGCCTTGGCCACCTTAGCCTCTTTGGTAGAGACTCCGGAGGGAAAATCAGTAAAGCCGTTTAGGGTTGGGAGGCGTGAGAACCCCGCCTACTGTTGTCATATTGAACTAGAAAAGGTCGATGACTTGTGGTATAGCCAGATTTTCCAGTATCTTAAGCATGGCAAAGCCTCGTTCCCGGCAGAGGAGGACGGTAAGCTAAAAGAGGGTCTTCGCGCCAAAAGCTTGCAAGCTTTGAAGAGGTTGTCTGCACAGTATGTTATTCTGGGAGATGACTTATGGAAGAAAAGACACTGAGGACCACTTTTGCTCTGTATCAGCAGGTCTAAAGCTAGAAAGATCATGGAAGAAGTCCATGGTGGTGCATGCGGACCACATATGAACGCCCGAGCCTTAATGTTCAGCATACTCAGGATGGGCTATTATTGGATCTCCATGGAAACTGACTGTATTCAGTTCGTGCGAACCTGCGACAAATGTCAGCGGTTCTCCAATCTCAACCATATACCTCCCCATGATCTTTACTGTATGAGCACTCCTTGGCCGTTCGCGACCTGGGGAATCGACGTTATTAGAAAGATAACTCCCGCCGGCAGTAATGGTCACAAATTTGTGTTGGTTGCTGTGGATTATTTCACCAAGTGGGTCGAAGCAGCTTCCTACAAGGTCCTAAACTCCAAAAAGGTGGCCCGTTTTATAAAGGAGAACATTCTGTGCCGGTATGGAGTAACAAATAAGATTATCTCCGACAACGGTTCACACTTCGAAGGAGACGCCGATAGACTGCTCGCAGAATTCAAGATCAAGCGACATAAGTCATCCCCTTATCGCCCTCAAACCAATGGTGCTGACGAGGCCGCAAACAAGAACCTAGAAAGGATCATCCGAAAAATGGTCGAAAGGAGCCGAGATTGGCCTGAAAAGCTTCACTTAGCATTATGGGGCTACCGTACTTCAGTGAGAACAGCCACCGATGAAACCCCGTTCGTTTTGACATATGGGATGGATGCTGTATTGCCCATTGAATTAGAGATCCCCTCTCTTCGGGTTCTGTTTGAAAATGAAGTCAATGAGATAGACTGGCTTCAAAGTCGGCATGACGAGTTAGCTCTTCTAGATGAACGAAGGCTCAAGGCAATGGAGCACATCTGGGCTTATCAGAAGCGCATGGCTAGGGCCTTCGACAAGAAAGTGCATTCCCGTGACATTAAGGTGGGTGATTTGGTCTTAAAAGAGAAGCCGCCGAATCAATTCAGTCCATTGGGCAAGTGGGCACCAGTCTGGGTTGGCCCGTACTTGGTGAAGGAGATCTTCTCTGGTGGAGCAATGAAGTTGACAGATTTGGATGGTAACCCCTTCATGCACCCGGTGAACGGCGATAAGTTGCGCCGCTATTATGTTTGAATCGAGTCTCCCCCTCTCTAAAAAAAAAAAAAAAAGAAAAAAAAGAGGAAAAGAAGAAAAATATAAAAGAAAAAGAGAAGAAAAGAAAAAATAATAAAAGCGCGAAAATAATGTACCCAGACGAGACTGAAAACCTCTCAAAAGGCAGTCCGTGCAAAACAAAGGGCGCGCTTGGTGCTAAAGAATATACCCAACTAGACTGAAAACCCTAAAAACGGGCGGTCTAGGTAAAAAACAGGGTTGCACCACTTGTCCCCCTTCTATATATCCCTTTCTTAAAACACAAAGTTAATTGGGTCAAACTACAAAGACCTGAGCCCCTTAGTCCTCTTTTTGTAAAAGGGAAACGTAGGCAGCCGCTTGCGGTTCGGTCTAAAAATCATAAAAATCACCAAATCCTATCAACAGTTATGTTTGTGAATACCAAAATGTGTCTTGATTAAGTTCTGAAGTAATTTCAACTTTCATTACATTAATACATTCGTTGATGAGTTCAAGCACGGTCTACTCCCGATTCATTAACATTAGCAAAAGTACATCTTTTAAAAGTACGTCTAGACTGTCTGTGTCGGCAATAGGGGATACAATGACCGGTCACCTAATCCTAGTCGCTCGTTCCCGCTCCCGAACTAGCACTCTTCTTCTTCCTTTTCCTCGGTCCTCGGGGGGTCTTTGGCCTAGCTATCCCAAACAGTTCTGTCTCCCGTCGTCTCGGCTCAGGAATGCTACGAGTCGGTGAGTCAACCAATTCGGCAGCTCTCAGTGCCGCCTGGGCAGCCCTCTCCTCTCTCAAGGCTGTCCTTCGGGCCATAATCTCAGGGTCATCTCTCATCTTGGCCCTCCTCTCTACAAGTCTCTCAAAGTCTGGTCATTGATCATCGGTCACGCCACGCTTGTCCGGTCGCCTCGATCACGTAGCTCCCAGCAAATGTCCGGTCTCCTCTGTCTGGCAATGCTCAACCGGCCCAATGGTGCCTCCATACCGGCCCCATCTGCTCCCCAAATGAGATACAAAGTGGACGGATATGTGATGCCCCGGGTCTTCCGTAGACAATGTGTGAGCGGGAAAAGCCGAAAAGGCCCTGCAAAGAATCTAATAGTCCTGGGTCGTCGGGCCATGTCAAGAGGAATGGTATCCGCCATCTCTCTCTCAACCAGCCAATAACCTGTTGGTACCCATACCGCCCGCCTAACAAGTAAGGGGATGCTAAATGATGAAAAGTGCAATCCCGGCAGCCTCACGACAACAGAATCATCTTGTCTGTCGCTCATGGTCTTGAGCCTCCATCCGGGAACCCAATACTGAATATCCGTGGTGGTATACATGGTCAATCGCCTCTGCCAGCTCTCCTGTGAAGCCTCCGGAGCCACTCGCCTCTGCTGTGTAACCCAGGGTGCTGCGCCCCATTCTCACTGTAGTGGGGAAATAAGTCCCAACCGCTCAAGAGCCAATGATGATAAGAGACTATGGCCTGTCGCGTCCCATGTATAATGACCTCCTCGGCCCATCCCATGATATGTCTCTGCCGAAGAAATGGGTACTATGTCTCTCTCCCCGCCCTGTGCCGGATCTCGCGTCGGCTTTGGTACCTCAATAACCCCGCCTAACATCTCCTAGCAACAACTCCTAAGCCGGAGCATACCCCATCATATTCACAAAAGCGCAGATAGAGAGGTCATAATGTGAAAATGTCCATGGCCGTGATAGGTCAAACAGATTCTGGACGGGATACGGCCAACCGCCATTCTGGGGCAGGTCAATGACAAGACGGATCGATCGGATACCTACTCTACGGGCAAACCCAAGAAATTGGCCACCGCAAGTGGTCGTGAACCGTGGGAAGACCGTGATCTTCACCTGAGCTCGCCTCCCTACCGCGCGAAACTCTTCAATGGTGGGTGTAAGGTCGTTGTATGAGAGGGTAAAGACATGCCTCTCGCGGTCCTAATATCTGGACGCGGCCCGGAGAAGATTCCAATCTACCGCCCATTCCTTTAGGGCCCAAAGACATCTCAACCCATACCGTTGGTCGATAACCCTCCTATTGTTGCTATGATGGTGGTGGGTTAGATAGATGAGATCGGAGTGAAATTGGCGCTCTTTAAGCTTGGATCTCTCATTATAATGCTCCATTTTGGGCCAAAAATCGAATCTTGGAGTTGATTTTGGGGTGGAAGATCGATTTGAAGTCTGCTGTGACTGCTGGAATGTGTTCTTCACGAGTCTGCCTTTTATAAATGCTGGGGCTTGCTGCCCAAGAAACTCTGTCCCTCAGACTCTCCATGTCGGACGACAGGGCCATTCCATAATGTCCTGTGTCGGACGACATGGGAAGTCCCATCAGACACCGAAGATCACCGCAACCGCAGAAGAAGAACCCTTAGCGACCCAATGCTTGCTCAAAGCCTGCCCAAACCTGTCCAAAGACACCCAAAACAATACATATACACTCTCCTTCACTCATCAAGCCCTGGGAGAGGATTTGGCATACCCCACACATCCGCAGACACATAAACATCACCCAATACGTGCAAAATCACAAAAAATACCCAACCACATCAAAAGCCATCGTTCTTTGCCTTTCTTGGGACGGACTTGTGCATATGAACAAGCAAATATACAAATAAGCAAATGCTTTAGTTGTTAAAATACAAAATGCAAAAAAATAGTTGTTTTACAATCCAAAAACAATGAGAATAGTGCATGCATCTTCTCTCTCTATCCCTAATGAGTCCAAAGCATGGCAAAAAGGGGACCGCCATGATCACTCCGACTCGGAGTCATCGCCCTCATCCTCCTCAGAGCCGCTATCGTCCTGGCCGCTGCCTACCTCCTCCTCAGAGCCGCTCTGCTCCTGGCCATCGCCGCCGCCCTCCTGCACCATACCCATGCTGCCGGCAGACTCTCCCCCCAGATATAGGGCAACTCCCTCCAAGCCGATCAGAAGCCTCCTCGTCCAAGTCACCAAGGCTGCATCACCAACAACATCCTCACCATACCTGCCATGCCATGGAAATAGCCTCAACCTATCCGGGGTGCCCCTCAGGGCAATCATCGTATCATGATAACAAGCCGTCTTCCGGGGCTTCACCCCGTCTACCCTCCTACTCTCTCTAGCCTGAAAGGTCCACCGGCGTATGGCAGGGAACAGATCGGCGGCAATCCTATCAGCCACAGCCCAAGCATAACATCCAAAGACCTCATAGGCCCACACCTGAAATCAGAGACAAGAAGCTTTCAGTGTGCAGCAACAGTAACAAATGATGACAGAAAATGCAATGCAGCGATCAATGTGCGAAAAGTAAAAAGAGCATACCTCCAGAACCGTCTGATAGTAATCCAAAGAGGTCACAGTGCACCTGCTCACCTCATCCAAGGCTCTATACACCTGAGCCAAGCCAGCCTCACCCCACGAAAAGGTGGAGACCTCGCCCCAGTCTCGAAGGGGCTCCAGCAGAAGAGTCAATGTCGTAGTGGAGGCATTGCAGAATAGGGTATCAGAGAAGCCAGCCCAGGAGAACGCCCTCGCGAATCGCCACCATGGATCGCGGCCTCACCCTCGCAGTAGAGACGGCATCGCTGCGATATCACCGAATGAAGCTCCACAAGTGGAACCCCATTACCCTTCGTGGTCAAGCCCGCGCTCCTTTAATGGCATCCGGCTCAGGACACCGTGATCCTCGTAAAAAATGGGTTCCGCCCGTGAACCGCAGCATCAGCCGATAGCGGTGAAGTCATAAGGAGTAATGGTAGACTCTCCCCAGGACAGATGAAAAGTGTGGGTAGTGTCCCACCAGTACTGCCTAAAGGCCCTAACAAGCTCCACGCTCCTAGGCATGTCCCCAAACTCTCCGACAGCAGTGAAGAACAGACCAAGGCCAGCAGCGTATATCAAGCCCTTGGGACTGTCGGGCAGATCAGAGGAACCGGGAAGAAGACCCCAGATGGTAGCAATCGCCTCGGGGGACCCCTTGGTCCGCAAAGCCTGCAGGTAAGCACATCACAGGTATCAGAGCATACTCATGATAATTTGTGCATTCTTTCACTTGTGTGAATTTTCGCTTTCTAAAACCACATAATTCTTTTCAACAAAAATCTTTTCTGATTTCAAGCTAATGCATTTCATTCCAAGCATGCAATATCTTTTTGGGTGCAATTTTCCCCAAATTCTATCTCGAGCCCTAGAAATCCAACTTCAAAAAGTAAAAGAGAAGGGTCGATGGTTTAGAATCCTTACCCCCATCTGCTCTGCGGTGGAAGTGTGGAAATCGAGGCTCGGATAAAGCCCATCACCCTTCGAAAATTTCTTCCGCTTGTTTCGTTCGACAAGCTTCCTTTTCTCGGACAAAGCTTGTTGCACTTGCCTTCTTGATTCCGCTCGCGGAGGCATTGTCAATTCAATTTGGATCAAAATTGGGGGGGGGGAATTTCAATTTTTCTCTTCTCTGCTCTCTCAACTCGGCGGCTGTTCCTGTTTCAAACCCTCTGTCTTACGACTGAAGGGTTTTAATTAAAACAGCTTGGGGAAAGCCCCATGTCGTACGACATCCATGTTCCAGAAAGGGGTGATCTTCCTTTTTTGCCCCTGGTCCTTTTGTCCGTCCCTCACGGATGTTTATCATCATCATTTCTTAAATCTTTCGGGGTGACTCCCCTTGGAACAGTCAATCTTTCGGGGTGACTCCCATTGAACAAATCAATCTTTCTGGTGACTCCCTTGAAGTCAATCTTTCCGGTGACTCCCTTGGAACAGCCAATCTTTGGGGTGAATTTCTTGGAACAATAATCTTGGGGTGACTCCCCTTGGAACAATCTTTCGAGGTGACTCCCTTAGAACAGTCAATCTTTTGGGGTGACTCCCCTTGGAACAGTCAATCTTTCGGGGTGACTCCCCTTGGAACAGTCACTCTTGGGTACAAAGCCCGTGGCCTTTTGTTATCGCCACCTCTTTGTTGAACTACGATTCGGCTTGATTCCCCTCATGGGATACGTAGGAATCCTTTTCGTAAAAGGTCCAGCCGCTCGACCATCTTGGTCATCTCTTTTTCCCGCCGTTCGTTGTCCGGCACAGGATTCTCAAATCTTTCGGGGTGACTCCCCTTGGAACAGTCAATCTTTCGGGGTGACTCCCCTTGGAAAAGTCATTCTTTCGGGGTGACTCCCCTTGGAACAGACAATCTTTCGGGGTGACTCCCCTTGGAACAATTAATCTTTCGGGGTGACTCCCCTTGGAACAGTCAATCTTCGGGGTGACTCCCCTTGGAACAGTCAATCTTTCGGGGTGACTCCCCTTGGAACAGTCAATCTTTTGGGGTGACTCCCCTTGGAACAGTCAATCTTCGGGGTGACTCCCCTTGGAACAGTCAATCTTTCGGGGTGACTCCCCTTGGAACAGTCACTCTTGGGTACAAAGCCCGTGGCCTTTCATTAGCGCCACCCCCTTTGCTGAACTACGATTTGGCTTGATTCCCTCACAGGATATGTAGGAATCCTTTTCATAAAAGGTCCAGCCACTCGACCATCTTGGTCATCTCTTTCCCCGCCGTTCGTAGTCCGGCCCGGGATTCTCATTTTATCGATGACCCCACTTCTCGCAGAAGTGACGTCGCCGAGGGGCTCTGTGAGTACCCCGACCCGAACACGTGTTTTTGGGTCCACTTTCCATGGTTGGCATTAATTTTGGGCTCGTTTATTTGCTAACGTGCATTTTGAGCCTAAATTATCCTTCCATTCACTTGATCCATTGGGCCTGCCTTCCTGCGGCCCATCTGGTCATAAAGATGACCGGTGTCGTCCGACACAGGACGCCCCCAAGGCGGTGGAAACTCCATGTCGGACGACATAGGACCTCCCATCAGCATGCCCATAAATAAAGGGCATGGCTGATCATTTTAAGGGGACTGGGGCAAGTAAGGAAACTCTGTAGGAATACACACTCACTCTCTCTCTCATATACACACACTCACCTCCCTCCTCACACACACACAGCCAAGCCAAGATCCAAAGAAGGACCTCCTTTGTTGGCATTTTGAAGGGGTGAACACCATACTATTGGTGATTCTACCTTGTGGACTACAATAGGTAGTCCCTAAACTCTCTCTCTCTCTCTCTCTCTCTGATTACTTCTTGCATATTCATCTATTTACATTGCATGCTTTATTGTTCAAATAACATGTGAATATTTGGGATTTTGCGTGACAAAGGTGGTGGAGGTGTGAATCTTCAATATTCACACCTCCTCACCTCAGATCTGGACATTTGGTAGCCTTAGTTGCATTAAAGTTTGCATCTTGGTTAGTTTGTTTGAGTTAGGAGGTGATGGCTACATGAAAATGGCCATAAAACATGTGATTCATCACATTTGGCAATTAAAGCCATGTGATCCTCCCATAATACTCATGTAGTGTTATTATTCTACTGCTTTCAGTTAATAATATAGCTTAGTTTTGCATTGAGAGCAAGGTGGGATCAATCTGACTGAAGGGCACTGAAACAGGCCGCCTATGTCGGACGACACAGGACCCCTCAAAGGATCCTGTGTCATATGACATAGAGTTCCCAGAAAGCTGTTTGGCTTTCAAGGACTTCAGATCTACTCAGATTGATTCCCTTTGTGACTCGAAGCCATGTGTAAGTAATTTTAGTTTGTTTATCACTATTTGGGAAGCCTAAGATCTGTTTGGGTGCAATCTATTGATGGAGGCGGTTTGTCGTGTGACATGGACAGCCTTGGATGTCCTATGTCATACGACATCCTGTGAATGTGTGCCCCAAATTTTGTTTATTGGAATTCACGCGAGTTTGAAGACATCCGAGTTATTTGAAAAACGGAGTCGCCACGCCATTTTGATTACCTCAAAACTTTGAAAAAAAGGTTTTATGGGTTCGGAGGTTAAGTTACCCCTTGGGAAGAACGTTTGGCGTTCACCCAAAGTGCCTTGCCGGAGCAAGTCTCCCGAGATTTCATTAATCGTGTTTGCTTGCGTGCTTTCTTTGTGTGCATGTGTTTGAGAGTAAAAGGGGGAATGTCCCAAGTTATCTTCCGGACGTACAAACCATTTGTTGGTTGTCGCTCGGGATTTCTTGGAATTTATGTATTTGGGATTATGATCCCGTCCTCATCTTATGACTTATGATCATCGCATTTTAAACCTCGGGACCCTCGGGACTTGCGTGATCGAGAGAATGACTCTCTTTTGGTCAAAAATGAGGTTCTTTAGGAAGGAATGTCCTTAGCCCATCAATCCTACGCTTTAAGACGGTCGAGCTCGTATAGAGGCTTCATACTCATTCTTAAGCGATAATCGGAGATATAGGGTTCAAGGTTATCCTTTTCCTAAAGAAATCATGAACCTTTAATGGAAGGAACGATGCAAAGATGAGAACTTTTACACCGGTCCGTTCCAAGGTTGGGGGAAAGGGGGAATGCATGATGAAAATGACTCTTTAATGAAAAGATGACATTTTTGGTTTTAGCAAATGATGCTTTTTGATTTAAAGAAAGGATCTTTTATGCAAATGATGCATTAGAAAAGGTTTTTGAATGCAAAGGATGCATTTTTATTGAAAAAGGTTTGATCTTTATATGCAAATGATGCGTAAAGATAACATTCTTATTGGAAAATAGGGATTTTAGGTGCAAAGGATGCACCTTTATGAAAAAGACTACATTTTTATGACAAATGAGGTCTTAATGCATGCTAAGGGGAAGGGGGTGATAAAGAAATGATCTTTATGAATAAATGCCAAGTCCCAAGCAAGATATATGAATGCAATGAGCAAGTATATCAATTAAAATGCAAGGTTAGGGCGTGCGAGGTTACCAATCGTTTCCTTCGCTTCTTTGGACGGAGCTAGGAGGAGAGGTTCGTCTTGGGTCTTCAAGGAGGAGGGAGATGGCTTCTTGAGCTTCTTCTTCGCCTTCTTGAGCCTTCAAGGGTGTTCTTCACGTCTTGATTATATTGCTATGGAGTGTGTGTTTTTGTTGTTGTTGATTGTGTGTTGAAATGGGTAGAGGAGGGCTCTATTTATAGGCAGTCTGGATAAGGCTAATGAAGCCGTGCGGCTGCAGGTTCTTTGCAAATGAGGCCGTGCGGTCTTATCCATTGTGACTCAGCATTCTAGAACCATGCAAGGTGGCATTATTCTAGAACCTTCTCCCTAATTAAGAAAAACGTGTTTTCTTAATTAGGAAGGCTCCCTACAGCCCTAATTTTAATTTGGGACTGCTTTAGGACATTTCCTAACACTAGGAAGGTCCGGGGAATTACCGGAAACTTACCGAAATGTCGGGAAAATTAACCTAAGGCATGAGCGATTTGGGTACTTACAGAAGCCCTCGGCAACGTCACTTGCAAGGCGAGTGGGGTTGTCGATAGAAAAGGATCCGATCTCGGCGAATGCCGAGACGGATTGGGTGACCAAGGTGGTCGAGTGGCTGAACCTTTTGGAAGGCTACCTACGTATCCCGGAGGAATCAAGCCAGGCCGTAGTTCGGAATTAGGATCCGCTGGGGAAGGAAGAAGAGAAACTGGTCTCTTGCTGGGAAAAAGAAGAGAAAATGACCTAGGAGGTCAAGCAAATGATCCTACTGGGAATATGCTAGGAGTGACCAAGGTGGTCGGATATCTGAACTTCTATGAGGGGCTGCTTTATCACTGAGGAGTGACAAAGAAACAGGGTGACCAAAGTGGTCGAATGGCTGGACCTTTTATAAAAGGCTACCTACGTATCCCGGAGGAATCAAGCCTTGATCGTAGTTCAAGCATCACTAGATAGTTAGGAACGATGTCTAGGATCCTTGAGATTTTGACAATTCGGAGGCTGTCACCTGAAGAAGCTAGAGCTTATGGCGCTATCTCTTTATGACGGAGATAAAGGTAACTTAAGTTGGGAAACTTGAGCGTACGTCACTATTCGCGGATAGAGGTAGCACAAGTTGAAACGATTTGGGCATACGTCACTATTCGCGGATAGTGGTAGCACAAGTTGGAATGACTTGGGCATACGTCACTATTCGCGGATAGTGGTAGCACAAGTTGGAATGACTTGGGCATACGTCACTATTCGCGTATAGTGGTAGCACAAGTTGGAATGACTTGGGCATATGTCACTATTCGCGGATAGTGGTAGCACAAGTTGGAATGACTTGGGCATACGTCACTATTCGCGGATAGTGGTAGCACAAGTTGGAATGACTTGGGCATACGTCACTATTCGCGGATAGTGGTAGCACAAGTTGGAATGACTTGGGCATACGTCACTATTCGCGGATAGTGGTAGCACAAGTTGGAATGACTTGGGCATACGTCACTATTCGCGGATAGTGGTAGCACAAGTTGGAATGACTTGGGCATACGTCACTATTCGCGGATAGTGGTAGCACAAGTTGGAATGACTTGGGCATACGTCACTATTCGCGGATAGTGGTAGCACAAGTTGGAATGACTTGGGCATACGTCACTATTCGCGGATAGAGGTAGCACAAGTTGGAATGACTTGGGCATACGTCACTATTCGCGGATAGTGGTAGCACAAGTTGAAATGACTTGGGCATACGTCACTATTCGCGGATAGAGGTAGCACAAGTTGAAATGACTTGGGCATACGTCACTATTCGCGGATAGAGGTAGCACAAGTTTAGAGTTCGACACTCGAGGTTGTCACCTAGTGTTATCCCGTTATAACGGAATTAACGGAGGCGACTGGGAATAAAGCTTGATTGCTAAAGAGATAAGGGATATTTTCTGAAAAGATGTTATCTTGGTTAAAAGATAACGGAAATTGCATGCCCAAGTGGAAGGTCCAGGGGCAAGATTGTAATTTCTGCTCAGAGCGAATGAAGCCGCCCGGCATGAGATGGAGAAAAAGAAGCCGTACGGCTAGAGACCTGTTTTTTCCAGATTATTTAAAACAGGTTTGAACGGGGACTGGGCACTTGTTGCCGCCCACTTCAGCCGAGAGAGAGAGAGAAGAGAGAGAGAATTTCGAAATTTTCTTCAACCCTTTTTCGCTTCTATCGATTGGAATGGATCCGGAGGGCAATCCCATACCGAGGCAAGCAAGAAGGAACATCTCCGCGGCTGCGAGAAGGAGGAGAAAGGAGCTTGTTCGGACGGAGAGGAAGTATGACTTCCTTACGCCTCCATCGGAGCTTTACCCGGGGAGAAGGGAGCATAAATCAACGAACCCGCGATCGGTTGGGGTAAGCGTTCTCATTTTGCTCAAATCCGATGATTTTGCTTGATTTTTGAATGATTTAGGGCTTGACCCGAATTTTAGGATTTTGAATGATTTTTTGAATGATTTTGAGATGCATGAACAACCTATGAGGCTAAGAATGTGCAATGTGCAACTTGTTTGATGAAAATTATGAGAATGACTCACTTTTTTCTCGCAAAATGAAGTAAGAATGAGAATTTTTCAAAATATGAGACGGAGTTCTTGCCTTGTGCTAGAACTAGGTCAAAATTCTGATTTTCAATGAGAAAACATGATTTTGGAAGATGAAAATGATTCATGCATGCCATTTTTTGAAAGAATAATGCTTATGTGCAAAAAATTGTGAAAATTATGATTTTGTGCCTTAGGAAAGCAATGACGCGTTTCAAGTGATGAAAGACACGTTTTTGATGCAAATAATGCTAGAAAAACTTTTGTGAATGCTTTTCTTTTGAAAATATGTGCACTTTTGAATATATGCATGCTTTTGAAATGATATGAAGGACTGACGCTTCTTTTTGATGTGCTTGTCTACAGGAGAACAAGTCTAGAGGACCATCGGAGATTGCAATAAGCTTTGGGCAGAGGATGCCGGATTTTGAGAAGAATGGGGTAAATCCCAAGCAATGGTGAGGGCTACCGCCTGATGCATTTGTAGAGGCTATCGGCAGGGGTGTTCACATCACCTCTAAGAGCAAGGGCTTGGTCCAGCCCTTTCGAGTTCCGTGGGACAAGACACATAGCTTTCACCCGAGCCGGGAGAGCCGACGGACTCCCGCCGATTTCACGCCTACATCGGGCCTACGCGCTCACCGGGAGGCCCGTGACTTGAGAGACCATATTACGCCCGAGGAGTTCCGTGCTTTGGTAGGGTTTGAGCCGATTCCCAAGGGGCCGGGATGGAGACGCGGAACGCCGAGGTGGCAAACCCGTAACCGCATGCGTAACTTTGCCGCTAATGATGTGGATCGCCCGCCACTGCCAGAGCATTCATATGGTTGATGCTATCGCCACTATCTTTGCCAATTCTGGGACGCTAGCTATGACTTGCCTCCTTGACTCTCTGGAGGAAGTGGATGGGATAGGGACGGTCTCTTGGGGAGAGGCCGGATTGGCGGAGTTGTACTTCTCGTTGGACATGTACAGTCGGAACAAGGTCCGCTTCCATGGATCGCTTCTCATTTGCCCTCGAGGTAGTCTCCTTTTTCTTTCTTTTCTTTTCCCCGTCTTGAGACTTTTATAAGAGAGAGAATGACCTTTTGATATTTTGAACATGCAGCCTGGTTTTGCGAGGTGATCGGGTTCTTCCCTTGGAACCAGCAGAGTGATGTCACCATCTTCCCCGCTATGGTTCGCCGGAGGGGAGATGCGAGAGATAAATTCACGGAAGACCCGGATTACCTTCGATTACAAAATGGTGAGGCCGGTCATCAAATGTGGATGGGCACGACGGAGTGGACTTCTACCCTCGGCGGTGTATCCTGAGATTTTGGCCGGGAGATGCTATCGAGGTGACGAGGCGCAGGAGGTGGCTCACTGGCCGACATGTGATGTCATTTACTGGGACCGCTTCTCGAGGCAAAGATGGTCATGTTCCCCACTAGATGCCATTACTCCTTCCGACCCTCCAAAGACGGATGCCGCAGCCTGTGGACCGGCCGGCGGATGAGATTGAGAGGTACCAGTGGAGGTATAGCTGCGGAGGAGTATTTTGACATGGACACCCCCTACGCCGTGTTTGTGGAGCAGCGCTCGAGGACGCCACGAAGCTAGTGAAGCCGGCGGTCACTCAGTGGATATGGGGAGGATGAGCCTATCGACCCGCCGATCCCTCCCGCGCATCCGTCCTACGTGGTCCATGGAGTGCCAAGGAGGATGAGGATACCGTCCCCGATGCTAGGGAGCCCCAAGACACCTTGCCGCCCGATAGCACCGTAAGTGTACTCTTAGGGTCTTATTCCCTTTTAGCTTTCGCATTTTCTCGCTTTTGCAATTTTCTCGAGATTTTCGAGATTTTTCTCTTCTTTTTCTCAGTTCCACTCGCACTTACGATAGGGCCGGTCGTGCGAATAGGGCCGGAAGGACATGTGCCGGTCTCTTCGAGGAAGCCGGCTCGCGCTTCGAAGGCGGCAGCGGATGCACAGGGGCTCGGGCGCAAGAGACGGCACGTCGGGGCACAGCGTCTACCTCATCGGCCTCGGAGTACTCTTCCAAAGGCCGTGCCTCGGGCGGGGACCCAACGCCGACATTCGGGAGCAAACTGGCCGAGTACGGCACGATAATGTCCATTTGTCTGACGTGAGCGACCAGGAGGACTTGATGAGGGAGTTTAGCATTTATGAGCTGAGCAGCGATGAGGAGGAAGAAGAATCGGAGGCCTAAGAGGTCTCTAGAATAGATTTGGAACGAAAACAAACAATGAACAATTTTTTATGCACACTTTGTTTATTTTTTGCTTTATTTGGGCGCCGATGGGGCGAAAACATTTTATTTACTTTTCTAATTTATGCTTTCTCAATTTGCATATTATCTGAGCCTTGGGGCGACTTTTTTGCTTGGAATTAGGGCTGAAACTGGGCCAAAATGATTTATAATGGTGTATAAATGCTTGAATGGCTTCTGGATATGTTTTTGTACAGGTTTTGGTTGAAAAAGTGGGGTGAAAACTCCCTTGGGCAGCAATCTTTGGTTGCCGCAGAATTTTTTCCGCAGAGGGCTAATGTAGCCGTGCGGCATGGCCTTGAGGGAAAATGAAGCCGTGCGGCTTACGCCTGTCTCGAGCCGGTTATTTTCTGAATAAAGGCAAGGCTTGGCCATTTCA
The DNA here is from genome assembly GCA_022495995.1 of Adenophora triphylla var. japonica. Lineage (NCBI taxonomy): Eukaryota > Viridiplantae > Streptophyta > Magnoliopsida > Asterales > Campanulaceae > Adenophora > Adenophora triphylla. Next base: position 295,865 of record JAFEMH010001047.1, read on the forward strand.
TTTCATTTTCACTATATACTTGTCCCAATTGTTCCCAGAGCATATTTTGGACCGAAAAGCACCATCTTTGAACACTTTGCGATGGAGAAGCCCGTCAAATTGCAAAGGGGAAGCGAGACCATTTTCTATCCGGTCTTCAATCTTGGGCGAGACATAACTTCCAAAATCACAAGGGACTCGCTTGATTCTTCCTTCAAGATCAAGTCTTTATGGCATTTGAGGGATCTCCCGCCCGATTGGGACCCGTTGAGAGCCGCGGCAAAGTTCTGGGACGTCCGAGACATGTTTATCGCTTCTCTTACAACGAAATTGTCCCAACGCACGAAGACTTCGTGAGCCTTGATTGGGGGTCCCGAGACCGAGGCTATATCTATTCCGCTGATCGGAGACGCGCTAGTGACGGTAAAGCTTGCATCTTTTCTCGCAGATTCCTTTGGGAGAGGCCGAGAGGATGATGGTAGCCCCGGATAGGATTGACCTTCGATATCCCGGCAGTTTGGGTTTCCGATATGGCCGCGACCACGGTGGCTATGGATGCTTTCATTCTCTCGCGTATTCTCTCGTTCTGTTCACCGCCGAGTCCGTGGGGATCTGTCATAGTGGCCTCTTGGACATGGTCGAGACTGAGTGGCCGGGAAGGATATTGTCCCGCTGATTTTGGGAGAGACATTTCATGGGATCGATAGGATGGCTCGGGAGACCGTTTCATGAGGTCCGGAGTCCTGGCTTATGTTGACTCGTGGCCGCAGGAGAGGCTCGGGGCTTTGCCTGGGCTTTGCCGACTCGGTGCCCTTGGGTGATTTCTGAGAGGTGCGCCTAGGCAAGCAGAACAGGTAGCCGGGAGCTAATGATGGCTAGGCTATCCACTTCGACATCCGTTTGTGGATACCACATTGGAGGTTGCGCATCAGAGGATATTTCAGAGTCTTATGTCGCGAGGGTTCCAGATTCTCGCCGGTCATCCTTCTACATACCCCGCTTAGTATCCAGCAGCTTTGGGGCGTTACAGAGCCTTTGAGTGATTGGGAGGACATCCGGACCATGGAGGTGGTGTCATTGGACATGAGTGATCCAGCCAACTTCTCTTTCTTCTCGAGGGCTTGGACATATACCGCTTTCCCACCTGTGGCTATCTTCAGGAGCAGGAAGAGCACCATCTTGACCACCGTCTACTTGGACCGGTACGAGAGGGAGATGGGAGCGACTCAAAGTTATCTTGGAGGACAGACGTCGAGCTTTATTGGGAGCCGATCGCGACTCGAGTAGGACTCGAGGGAGACCGAGGCTAAGGCGAGTTGCCATAACCAATCAGTGACTTGGTCGTAGATATGGAGGCTCGGTGACAAGAGGTTGTCCGAGGTCGCTCCTTTGACCGAGGCTCGAGGGAGGAGGTGCGGACTCGTGCTCTGGACAGAGAGAGCATTCATTGACACGGGGTTGGTAGAGGCTCCAGCGAGGATACCGCAGGTCGGGATGAGGGATACCGACATTATTGAGAAGAAAAGGAAGAAGACTCGACGAGGCCGAGGAAAAGGGAAGAAGATCAAGAAGACTCAAATGACGACCGACAAGTCTTTTCTCAAGATCCTCTTATTGCCATTTGCAAACACATTAGTTTATTTAGGCATTTTATTGTATTTTAGATCTTTTAGCAAAGGTGTTAGCAGAGTTAAGAGGTAGACCGTGCTTGAACTCATCAAGAAGTTTTTAACTTGTAATGAACAAGAAATATTATTTTAAAAATTAATCAAGACACATTTCATGGAAATTCAAATGTCTTTATTGATTGGGACCCATTTTATGAAAACTGAAACACCCTTTATTATTTAGGACGCACTTCATGGAAGCTTGATTGTCCTTTTTATTGTTTAGACCGAACCATACATGGCTGCCTACGTTCCCCTTTTACAAGAAAGGCTAAGGGGCTCAGTCTACGTAGTTCATTCTCGGTGAACCAATTTTTTTATGTGCACTCGTTTTTGCCTAGACCGCCCTTTTGGGGTTTTCAAATTTAGCCGGGCATTACTCTTTTTGCACTAAGATTTTTCTTTTTTTTTTTTTTTTTTATATGTGCAACCCCGTCTTTTGCCTAGACCGCCCTTTTTGGGGTTTTCAAATTTAGCCGGGCATTACTCTTTTTGCACTAAGATTTTTCTTTTTTTTTTATATGTGCAACCCCGTTTTTGCCTAGACCGCCCTTTTTTGGGGTTTTCACTTAGCCGGGCATTACTCTTTTTGCACTAAGATTTTTTTCTTTTTTTTTTTTTCTTTTTTTTCTTTTTTTTTTTATTAGACATAGTATCTTCTGAGTTTATCACCGTTGACCTGGTGGACAAAGGGATTGCCATCCAAGTCTCGCAAGCTTCATTGCTCCTCCCGACGCATCTTCGCACCACATAAGGGCCGATCCAGACGGGTTCCCATTTTCCCAGGGGGTTATCTCGGTAGGGGCTTTACTTTCAGCACTAAGTCGCCCTCTTTGATGTCTCTAGCCTTGACCTTTTATCAAACGCTCCGCCATTCGCCTGGTAGGCTCGGGTGTGTTCCATGGCTTTTAGCCTTCTCTCGTCAAGGTGGCTAACTCATCATGCCGGCCGCGCAACCATTCCACTTCATTGACACTGCTTTTCCAGAGGACCCTTAATGACGGGATTTCCAACTCCACCGGTAACACCGCTTCCATCCCGTAAGTTAGGGCAAAAGGAGTTTCTCCCGTGGGCCGTTCGACAGACGTTCGTAGCCCCGCAGTGCTAGGTGCGCCTTTTCGGGCCAATCACGACCACGGATGGCCATCTTTCTGATGATCCGCTCGAGTGTCTTATTAGCAGCCTTCCACGGCTCCGTTGGTCCGAGGTCAGTACGGGGACGACTTGTGGCGAGTAACTTTGAATTCTCGACAGCTAGCCTATCGCAGCCTTCCTTCGAAGTGTGACCCATTATCGAAATGATCTCGTTGGGCACCCCATATCTCTGCACATTATGTTTTCTTTGATGAACCGGGCCACTTTTCTGGAAGTGAGGACCTTGTAGGACTTGGCCTCTACCCACTTGGTGAAGTAGTCGATGGCTACCAACACGAACTCGTGCCCATTGCTCCCGGTCGGGGATATTTTCCCTATCACGTCAATGCCCCAAGTTGCAAACGGCCAAGGAGTCGTCATGCAAGACAGTCATGAGGTGGGAGATGGTTGAGGTTGGCAAACCGCCGGCATTTGTCGCATGTTCGGACGTGCCGAACACACCTGTCTCCATGGAGATCCAAAGAGTAACCCATTCTCGAGGATCACTTGCATCGTGGCTCGCATTCATGTGAGGACCGCAGGACCATTGTGGACTTCGGCCATCAACTCTCTGGCTCTTTCTTGAGGGACACATAAGAGGAGTGGTCCTTGATACCGCTTCTTGTATAAGTTGCCTCCTAGAATGACATAATGAGAAGCCAACCTTTTCGTGGCTTGTAAGCTCTTGGCTCGATACCTTCTTTCGGTCTACCTTCTTCGTCTCTCGAAAGCCGACTCTCCGTCTTTGAGGAATTGGTAAATCTGATTGTACCAAGGTTCCTTTATAGGCTCGGGTCCCGTGTCCACTTCACAACAGTAGTCGGGGCTTCTCTTCTACCCACTCAAGGGCTTTATGGCTTTTCCTCGGGGATCTCTACCAATGAGGCTAGAGTAGCTAGGGCATCTCGCGAATCCGTTTCTTTTCCTCGGCAAGTAGTGGAAAGTCACTTCTCCGAACTGTCCAGTCAACTCCTCCATATGGGCATGATACCGTTGCAGACAGGGTCCACAGCCTTCCACTTGTTGGAGACTTGGTTGATGATCGTGGCCGAGTCTCCGTAAACTTCGAGCTCCTTGACATTTCTTTCTAAGGCAGCCTCCAAACCAAAGAATGCAAGCTTCATACTCGGCGACATTGTTCGTGGCAGAAAGTTCAACTTGAGGGCTACGGGGGTATGCTCATCTTTCGGATCGACCAATAGCATTCCTACACCATTTCCTCTTTTGTTAGCGGCTCCGTCAAAGAACAATTGCCATCTATTTTCGTGCTCAACTACAAAGATCCCTTCATCTCGGAAATTGGGGTTCGTGCCCTCTGTCTTCATTACTGGGAAATTCGCCAGTGATCTCGACAATGCTTGACCCTCGATGGCCTTTCTGGTCACATAATTGATGTCGTATTCTCGCCAAGAAAAAGACCACTTCGCTAGATGCATTGAGAGGGAAGGCTTGTCAAAGATGTACTTGATGGGGTCCATTTTTGAGACCAAATTCACAGGTGGGCTTCGCATATAATGCTTCAACTTGCCGACTACCTGCACTCGCCTCCCGCATGTGTCTTTTCACACGCCGAGTAATTGAGCTCGCTCCCTTGTAGCTTCCGCCGACAAAGTAAATGGCGTTTCCACCCGAGAGTCTTTCTTTTCCCTGAGCAAGCATAGCCCCAACCGCCGTGTTCTGGATGATGAGATAGAGCAGAAGAGGCTTCGTCTATGTGGGGGCATAGTACCGGGGATGTACTAAGTATGCCTTGATCCGGTCAAAGGCATCTTGGCATTCTTCGGTCCATTCTGTGTCCACATTCTTCTTCATGAGCTTGAAGATGGGCTCGCACATAGTGGTCAACTGATTGACGAAACGGCTAATGTACTGCAATTTACCCATGAAGCTCTTGACTTCTGTCTGGGTTTGAGGTGGCCTCATATCCATGATGGCTTTGATCTTTCGGGGGTCAACTTCTATACCTCGCTCCGTGACCATGTACCCAAGCACTTTTCCCCTTGTCACTCCGAAGGTGCATTTGGCAGGGTTTAGTCTCATGGAATGTTGTCTCAACCTCTCAAAGAATTTTCGTAGGTCAACAAAGTGCTGCCCACCTTCTCCTTTGGAGTGGATTATCATGTCATCTACGTAGACTTCAATCTCCTTGTGGATCATGTCATGAAAAAGCGCGGTCGCTGCCCTTTGGTAAGTAGCCCCGCATTCTTGAGCCCGAATGGCATTACCGTATAACAAAGAGGGTTCCCCATGGTGTGGTGAAGGCCGTCTTTTCTTGGTCTTCCTCGGCCATCTTGATCCTGATTGTAGCTCGCAAACCATCAACGAAGGATTTGACTTCGTAGTTGGCAAGTGGAGTCCACCAGATGTCTATGTTTGGCGTAGGGTAGTCGTCTTTGGGCCGGGCCTTGTTCGAGATCTCGGAAATTCACACAGCTAGCCGCACCTTCCCATTCGCCTTGGTTACTGGCCACGATGTTGGACAACCATGTCGGGTATTCAATAACTCGATGAACCCTACCCGCAAAGAGCTTCTCAATTTCTTCTTTGACTGTAGAGACCATTCCGCTTAATCTTTCTCGCTCGTTTTACCTGGCTTAGCATCTCGGTGCTAGAGGGATTCTGTGTTCTACTATCGAACCGTCTAGCCCCGGCATATTCTTTGTATGACCATGCAAACACGTCGACGTATTCTCCGAGCGGCTCGATCAATCTGTCCCTTTCAACCCCGGAAGAAGCTTCCAATCAGTGTCTCTTTAGGTTCCTCAATAGTACCCAAGTTCACACTTATCAAAACCTCCTCGGCAGCCTTGGGCCCGGTTTTCCTCTTTTTCTCGAAACCTCGCTTAAAGATTTCTTTAATGTATTGTTCGTTTAGTGTGTTTGCATTTTGTTCAAATGATTCATTATTAATCGTTGTTAAGTTTTGAGTTAATTTATCATTTGTTAAGTTGGCAATAAGAGGATAGTCGAAAGATTTGTCATTTCATTCAAGATAAGGGGAAAGATGACATCGATTACATTTTCATAATCCTCAGCGTGAGGCCTTCTGATGACTCTCGAGGACTCGGAATTCGAAGATTCCCGACCCGACCGAATAGACAACAGGGTGTTTGACACGACCGGGTTGAGGAGGACGGGGTACCAATCCAAGCTCCGTGATCATTTGGCCGTCGATCGCTATCGGCCCCGAGAATGTCTCCCAATTCTTCAATGGCATTTCTGTCTTAGTTACCAAAGTGCGAGGATCAAAATGACTTTCACCATCGTCTCCAATAACGGCAACTATCTCATTGTCTCGAATCAAGTCGATCAAGTCTGGGATTTGTGCTTCTTCGTCAAACAACTCTCGCAAACCCCTAACCATCGTTTCACCGCCGGGCAAATGCCTTCATCTCAAGCTAATCTTTGGAAGAGTTAGCTCAAAGGCGGAGAAGTCCATTGTCCCGGATGCCGACTCTTTGACACTGCCGGATTTCCTTTGAAGACGTACTCATTCGAATGGTAGTGGTAGCCCCTGTGATATCCGGCAAATCAAGGAACATTCTTCGAATGGGATTGTCGGCTTTCCCCTAACTTTCTCAAGGTTCTCTAGAAGGGTTTTCTCGCAAGGAGATCTGGCGATCACTTTCATCATATTGTGTCCTCCTTTTATAAAGTAATGGGTCGAGACAGATCGTAAGGATGGAGCCGGACCCCTTCACCTTTCGTGCCTTTAGCTTTTCCGGCATCCCGAGAGTTCGGTTTTGTACCCCAAGCCATATCTCGGTAGTCCGCTCCTTCACATCAATGATGGTGTTACGACCTTGAAGTCTTCTACCCAATCCAAGCCCCGGAAGATAACTCATTTTTCGCATCATTCTCATGGCGGGAGGGATTTTATCGGAAGTAGTGGTGAGGTCAAGGCAACACACTTGTGCCTTGAAGAAGCTACGGAGAATCCGGTCAATGCTAACGCTTCATCATCGTGCTTGATCTCCAATATCGGGATATCCCGGTCCGGTTCCTTCTACCGTGACACTGTCCCCATAAATGGTGGTGATAGTTCCATCACTGATCGAAATTTGACGCACCGATGCAAAGTAGAGGCTACCCCGTTTATCCGGTGGATCCAAGGCCGTCCCAAGAAGGCAAGAATGAAATCGAATGTCAATAACTTGAAAATCAACGTCCATGACCCTTTTTCCGAACCACATCTTGAGAGTGGCGATCCCCAAAACCGATCGTGCAAAGGGAGTCATAGGCCTTAATAGTTTGACTAGAAGGCTTTAAGTCCGTTGGCTTCAGATCCAATAAATCCATCATTTTAGCTGGCAAGACATTCATTGCAGACCCCCCGTCGACTAGTACTCGTGGCAATCGACGCTCTTCTAACTGGACTGTGATGTAAAGAGGTTCGTTGTGGCTAGCCCCATACTTTGGCAAAAGTCCAATTCGGAAGAAGGTAATGATGTGTCCGTAGTGGATATTTCCAATCATTTGGACGAACTCATCCGGGGTGACATCTATGGGCACCATGGTCTTGGCCAAACTTTCTTCTAGCTTCAACTTATGAGGGTATGAAGAGGTCAACAGGACCATAAGGAGATATTGGCTTGGGTACACTTCAACCGAGTTAGGACTGGATCCTCCTTATCGAGTCAGGCTTTTCGCTTCCGGCTTATAAGGTCTTTTATCTCGTCTTTGGCTCCGAAATGGCATTCCTTTTGTCACCCTTAGGCCGCTCAATACTCATCTCGTCCAGACCTAGTCATCACATAGACATTGGATTTTCCTTGGTCATTATTCCTACCGGAGGATTCTCACAATTCTTTCAAAGTCGAGGCGGATTCTTGCGGCGTATGGCCAATTCTGCTGATTGATCGATTGACGTGCTGTCGGAAGCATAGGCGGCTTCCCGAATCTGGTCCCAGGTTACCGGCTTTTTGACCTTTTCACATTTTCCGTTTAAAGCTTTCACAGTCTCATTCAAACTTTTCAAAGTCAGCATGCAACAAGAATTATCACTTCCGGGGTTTGGAGCTTGGCAAATGGCTTTCTCATCCGAACCTAGCAACTTCTTTAACAGAGTAGGATCACATTCCTCATCACTGTCAAGCATGTCTTTTCTTTCCCTGGGGGTCAACCTTCTGACGGCATCTTTGACGTTGGCCAAACATTTTCTGAAGTGGGAAATTCCATCATCAATAAGGATTTCTGCGGGGTCAAACCTCATGGCGGGTTCCTTTTCCTTACTGTCAGAGATATTTTCCGGGCTTTTTGGCTTCTGGGCTAACCACTCCTCTATTGTCCCTTCCGGCACTTCGACTGTGTCTTCATCAGTGTCACTACAGTAGCTCTCGTGGGAACTTTCGTCTTGGCTCTTATGACCAATGAGGGCAAAAGCAGGTCGGGATACTTGACGCCATATGAGGGGTATCTCAGACTCTTCCCCGGGCTTAGGGATTACCAGGAAGACGTCATTATCATCGTAGGACATAAAGGGGACTGGGGTCGCCTCTAAACTCAGGACTCTTTCCAAGGCATCCATACATTCTTCTTCAGACCAAGTTTCAGGAGTGACTACTAACACTGTGATAGAGTCTACCCTTCCTGATGAGAGTTTGGCTTCGGCGACGCTTACATGTTCTAGATCGGTGGGGGAGCCCACTTCCCTCTTTTGGCTAAAGCTTCGATCAAGTCTCTCCATTCACCTACCAAGTCCTTGTACGGAGTATTGAACTCTAGGATATAGGACTCATACACTACCTCATCCTTCTCCGAGCCTTTGCATAGGCTGCAGACACACCTTGAAGTGATTTCATCCCCTATTCCAGTCTCGTGGCTTTCGCCTCATCTTGCCCTTTGGGTTTCACTTCTGTTGGCTCCAAGTCCATTCCTTCTACCGAACTGTCATCATCATTTGTAAATCCACCCATTCCTATTCTCGTTCCCGACTGACTCTTCGCTGTGGCTCTCTGAGAGGTAGTCAAATTCACAGGCGTTGACAAAATTGGAAAGGTCAAGCTGGCACTGGGATTCCAAAGTAGGGAAATTTGGCTCAGCCGAAAGGAGGAAAAGGGTCCCTGTGGGGATTCAGAGGAAGCGAGGGTGTCGGGACCCTAACAGCTTGGGGTATTGGAGGAGACCGAGAAAGGACAGCCTTTGGCAATGGGTTATATGAAGATGGGGAGGGCATTGGTTATAGGCTAGCTCTTCTTCCTTAGCCATCCGGGTTACCCAAACCAAGATCGTCTGTCAAATCGGTCATTCGACTCTCCGAATCGATGAAACCGAGGATTCGCGAACCGCTCGAGGATTCTGCGCTAACAAGTCGCCGACCCGGTGTTCTCACCCACTTCTTTCTCGCGCATGAAAGGGATAGGAAAGGTTTAGACTCGGGGTAGGTGTTTAGTCAAGGCTCGTGCAATATGCAAATTAGAATCTTCAAGTTTACTTAAAACAGTGTCTTTTATTAATATCTATTTGGTTGGAAAAGGGTTCGCCCTTCTTTTTTCACAACTACTCTAGATCCCGGATCGCTGGGTTCCGTCACTACGTCTATAAGCCCTCGTATTCCACCCGTATTTCGACCTCCCAGGTGGACGGCCCGGCGAGGGTCCTATAGGGCACGCGGATCCCACCGACCGAGAGTAAAGAACGCTCCTATCGGGTCTAGCGGGTCATAGGACCTTTCAACGCACGAGCGATGCGGATTATAGTCAAGGCAATACCGGGAAAGTCTCGTCTCTCTGCCTTGACGGATCTTTGACAGAGTTTCGCTTGAGCGAATGACGGTTTTTGACTTTCGGTAATGTCCGAGAATATAATAGGCATGGGTCGGGCGGCAAAAGCCGGGTGACACGGTGTCACATTGAACTTCGTTGCATACGCAGTGCGTGAGTCGGAATCGAAGTCAATGCCGGTCAAGATCTTGCCAATTTTTCCTTGTCGGAATTTTGGCAGAGCTTCGCTTGAGCGAAAGATCTTTTTGATTTTTTGGCAAAGACTCGGTCTTGACTCTTACGCATTCCGTGTGGGTCAAGGTCAATAGTCAATGTCGGAGTCAAGATCCCACCGATTTTTCCTTGTCGGAATTTCGGCAGAATTTCGCTTGAGCGAAAATCTTGGCTTCCGTTATGAGCTAAGGCTTGACCTTTACGTGGGTATGCAACTGGGCTATATGACACGGACTAGACCAAAAACCAACCAAAAGTCACGGTTTTTTGAAACGTGTGACACGGACTGTGCATTGGTCGACACTGGCTGCCATGGGGAGGTTGGGATGATTCCGTGCGCGCCCGGGAGCATCGTAAGGCTGTCCGTGACTGCAGCTGGAACCACCCTCGGGTTTGAAGGACGTGCGTGCAAAAGTGTACAGGATATATCAGGTGCGCGTAGTGTGCGGTCTCCTAAAAATGTTCCTTTTTGAGTTAAAACAGAGATTTTCATAAATGTGTTTTAAAGGAATGATTTTCGGGACGGGGAAAAATGCAACACATAAGCACGTAAATTTTCTGGGAGCCCCTGGTCATGGAGCCGAGTAGCCCCAAGCCGCTAGGACCGCCAGATTAACCATGATTTTTCCCGGTGGAATTGCCACCGAGGTCGCCCGGTCGAATCCAATGAGGATTGAGCCGTACGACCGCATGGATCAATTTTCCAGGTTCCACTCCTTTTGCTATTTTTCGGGTTGTTTCCCGTTCGAAGTATGCACAGATTCCAAGATGCAAATGATGCAATGCATGGTAAAGAAAGCAAGCATGATTAATGAAATCGGCGATGGGAGTCTAACCCGCTCAAAGGGAAAAGCTTTCTTCTATTTTTTTTCAAAATTATTTTTTTTTTTTTGAAAAGGGGATACTGGTACGTGGGATTGTTAAACCACCTTGTTATCCCAAGCCCCGGGTTAGGGAGCGATACAGGAAGGGTAAGTGGGGTCCACCTATATACCAAGTATCGACTTTTGTTTTGAAAATAAAGCTTTTCTCCTTTGGGATGATCCCCAGCGGAGTCGCCAAACTGTGAATGTGTGCCCCAAATTTTGTTTATTGGAATTCACGCGAGTTTGAAGACATCCGAGTTATTTGAAAAACGGAGTCGCCACGCCATTTTGATTACCTCAAAACTTTGAAAAAAAGGTTTTATGGGTTCGGAGGTTAAGTTACCCCTTGGGAAGAACGTTTGGCGTTCACCCAAAGTGCCTTGCCGGAGCAAGTCTCCCGAGATTTCATTAATCGTGTTTGCTTGCGTGCTTTCTTTGTGTGCATGTGTTTGAGAGTAAAAGGGGGAATGTCCCAAGTTATCTTCCGGACGTACAAACCATTTGTTGGTTGTCGCTCGGGATTTTTTGGAATTTATGTATTTGGGATTATGATCCCGTCCTCATCTTATGACTTATGATCATCGCATTTTAAACCTCGGGACCCTCGGGACTTGCGTGATCGAGAGAATGACTCTCTTTTGGTCAAAAATGAGGTTCTTTAGGAAGGAATGTCCTTAGCCCATCAATCCTACGCTTTAAGACGGTCGAGCTCGTATAGAGGCTTCATACTCATTCTTAACCGATAATCGGAGATATAGGGTTCAAGGTTATCCTTTTCCTAAAGAAATCATGAACCTTTAATGGAAGGAACGATGCAAAGATGAGAACTTTTACACCGGTCCGTTCCAAGGTTGGGGGAAAGGGGGAATTGTAAGTACCCAAATCTGGCTCATGCCTTCCGGTTAATTTTCCCGGCAATTCCGGTAATTTTTCCGGTAATTCCCCGGATTTTCCTAAAGTTTCGGAGCAATTCCGGAACTGTTCCAAGCCTTTTAAGGGCTGAAGGAAATGCTTGGTGATTAAGAAACACGTTTTTCTTAATCCCAAAACCCTTCTAGAAGACTGCCACCTAGCATGTTTCTAGAAAAATCCATATTTGGCTACTTATGTCGTGCGACATAACCAGCCAGGAAGAGTTCTAGAACCATGCCACCTTGCATGTTTCTAGAAGAATCTGCAGTGGCTACTTATGTCGCGCGACATAACCAAGCGAGAAAGTTCTAGAACCATGCCACCTTGCATGTTTCTAGAAGGAATACGTATGGCTTGTTATGTCGTGCGACATAACAAGCCCATGCAGTGTACCTATAAATAGAGGCCTTCACCTCTCATTTTAACACACCTCCTCCACCCCTCGCCCCCTCTATAGGGAATACGCTCCGTAAGCCTCCTCTCTCCTCACATACCCCCAAATCACCTCAATCCTACCAAACTAATCACACACACACTTCCCACACACACACACACTTCCTATACATCAAGAACTCAAGGTTCTCAAGGATCCAAGGCTGAACTCGCCTCCTGAGGAGGACGCTAGAAGGCTCCTATATCTAACTTGATATAGGAGTTGTGGATCTTCAAGGGTAACGAGCTTCTACCCCTTTTCCACTCTCTATTTTCCTTTGAATATGAAATCTATGTGTTACATGCATTTATAATGTAGTATTCGATTAAAGTTGCATGCTTTAGCTTCATATTACCCAGATCCACATTTTATTTCATTACATTTCATATAAAATCTCTGTTTTGACTTGGTTTTGCATGAACACTCAAGATGAGTGTGGATCCCTCATATCCACACCCTCTTGAAGTGTTCATTATCAATAAACATGCTCTCGAGATTTGTTTGTGAAGTAACTTGACCATTTTGGTGCCTTGTTACCTCTCTGCAAATCTCGCTTGTTTAGGCTTCGCAAAATGGCTTATTATGTCACGCGACATAGGCGGCCTATGTCGCGCGACATACATAGCCGCTTTGCGTACTCCTTATCTTTTTCAAATTTAATCCGATGTTTTCCTTTTCTAATGCACCAATCCGCATTTAAACTAAAACATTTGCATACAGAGCAGCATCATTTGCATTAAAAGGATATCTTTTTCACCAAAATGACATCTTTGCTTTAATGGTGCATCCTTTGCACTCAAAAAACCCCTTTTCACATTAAAGATGCATCTTTTGCATTTAAAAACTCATTTTCATACTCAAAATGCATACTTTGCATTAAAAAATCATTCTTTGCCATTTTCATGCATCATTTGTGCATTAAATGCTATTTTCCAACATAAAAATACATTTTTTACATAAAAATCTTTTCTTTGCACAAAAAGGCATCCCTTGCAACCAAAAGACATTCTTTACACTCCAAAAATGCCATCTTTTCACTAAAGTATCATTTTTACATGCATTCCCCCATGTCCCCATTAGCAACCTTGGAACGGACCGGTGTAAAAGTTCTCATCTTTGCATCGTTCCTTCCATTAAAGGTTCATGATTTCTTTAGGAAAAGGATAACCTTGAACCCTATATCTCCGATTATCGCTTAAGAATGAGTATGAAGCCTCTATACGAGCTCGACCGTCTTAAAGCGTAGGATTGATGGGCTAAGGACATTCCTTCCTAAAGAACCTCATCTTTGACCACAAGGAGAGTCATTCTCTCGATCACGCAAGTCCCGAGGGTCCCGAGGTTTAAAATGCGATGATCATAAGTCACAAGATGAGGACGGGATCATAATCCCAAATACATAAATTCCAAGAAATCCCGAGCGACAACCAACAAATGGTTTGTACGTCCGGAAGATAACTTGGGACATTTCCCCCTTTTACTCTCAAACACATGCACACAAAGAAAGCACGCAAGCAAACACGATTAATGAAATCTCGGGAGACTTGCTCCGGCAAGGCACTTTGGGTGAACGCCAAACGTTCTTCCCAAGGGGTAACTTAACCTCCGAACCCATAAAACCTTTTTTTCAAAGTTTTGAGGTAATCAAAATGGCGTGGCGACTCCGTTTTTCAAATAACTCGGATGTCTTCAAACTCGCGTGAATTCCAATAAACAAAAATTTGGGGCACACATTCACAGTTTGGCGACTCATTGGGATAATCCCAAAGGAGAAAAGCTTTATTTTCAAAACAAAAGTCGATACTTGGTATATAGGTGGACCCCACTTACCCTTCCTGTATCGCTCCCTAACCCGGGGCTTGGGATAACCAGGTGGTTTAACAATCCCACGTACCAGTATCCCTTTTTCGAAAAATAATAATTTTGAAAAAAAAATAGAAGAAAGCTTTTCCCTTTGAGCGGGTTAGACTCCCATCGCCGATTTCATTAATCGTGCTTGCTTTCTTTACCATGCATTGCATCATTTGCATCTTGGAATCTGTGCATACTTTGAACGGGAAACAACCCGAAAATAGCAAAAGGAGTGGAACCTGGAAAATTGATCCATGCGGTCGTACGGCTCAATCCTCATTGGATTCTACGACCGGGCGACCTCACGGTGGCAATTCCACCAGGAAAAATCATGGTTAATCTGGCGGTCCAGCGGCTTGGGGCTACTCGGCTCCATGGCCGATCGGGGCTCCCTAAAATTTACGTGCTTACGTGTTGCATTTTCCCCGTCCCGAAAATCATTCCTTTAAAACACATTATGAAAATCTCTCGTTTTAACTCAAAAAGGAACATTTTTAGGAGACCGCACACTACGTGCACCCGATATATCCTGTACACTTTTGCACGCACGTCCTTCAAACCCGAGGGTGGTTCCAGCTGCCGTCACGGACAGCCTTACGATGCTCCCTGCGCGCACGGAATCATCCCAACCTCCCCATGGCAAACGGTGTCGACCAATGCACAGTCCGTGTCACACGTTTCAAAACCGTGACTTTTGGTTGGGTTTTGATCTAGTCCGTGTCATATAGCCCAGCTGCATACCCACGTAAAGGTCAAGCCTTAGCTCATAAACGGAAGCCAAGATTTTCGCCTCAAGCGAAATTCCCGCCGAAATTCCGACAAGGAAAAATCGGTGGGATCTTGACTCCGACATTGACTATTGACCTTGACCCGCACGGAATGCGTAAGATTCAAGACCGAGTCTTTGCCAAAAAATCAAAAGATCTTTCGCTCAAGCGAAGCTCTGCCAAAATTCCGACAAGGAAAAATTGGCAAGATCTTGACCGGCATTGACTTCGATTCCGACTCACGCACTGCGTATGCAACGAAGTTCAATGTGACACTGTGTCATCCGGCTTTTGCCGCCCGACCCATGCCTATTATTCTCTCGGACATTACCAAAAGTCAAAACGTCATTCGCTCAAGCGAAACTCTGCCAAAACTCCGTCAAGGCAGAGAGACGAGACTTTCTCGGTATTGCCTTGACTATAATCCGCATCGCTCGTGCGTTGAAAGGTCCTATGACCCGCTAGACCCGATAGGAGCGTTCTTTACTCTCGGTCGGTGGGATCCGCGTGCCCTATAGGACCCTCGCCCGGGCCGTGCCCACCCTGGGAGGTCGAAATACAGGTGGAATACGAGGGGCTTATAGACGTAGTGACGGAACCCACTGATCCAGGATCTAGAGTAGTTGTGAAAAAGAAGGGCAGAACCCCTTTTCCAACCAATTAGAGATTAATAAAAGACATTGTTTTAAGTAAACTTGAACAATTAGTGTAATCATAATTGCATGTTCCTATCTCTGAAATCCCTAATCGAGACCTTTTCGGTCCGATCTCCGTTTTTCTCATCCCGACCTTTCATGGTCAAATCCCTAATCGAGATCTTTTCGGTCCGATCTCCGTTTTCCTTATCCCTACCTTTCATGGTCAAACCCTAATCGAGACCTCTTCGGTCCGATTTTTGATTTTCTTGTCCCGACCTTTCATGGTCAATCTCTAATCGAGACCTCCTCGGTCCAATCTCCGATTTCCCGACTCGACCTTTCATGGTCAAATCCTTAATCGTGACCCCCTTCGGTCCGATCTCTACTTCCAATCTTGACCTTTCAAGGTCTCATCTTTTCCGATCAATTAGGATTAGGAGAAAATGTGTTCTGAGCAAAACTTAAGCAAATAAGTGCATGTTACTTGAGCCTTCAGCCTAAACACTTACCTCCAAGCCTAAACACTTACTCCCGAGTCTAAACCTTGTCTACCCCCAAGTCTAAACCTCTCCTATCCCTTTCCCTTGCGAGAAAGAAGTGGGTGAGAACACCGGGTCACGCCGGCACTGTACTTACGTTCAGGCCCGAGAATAATCCCCGGACTTGTCGCCCGAATCCTCGGCTGTCGATCCCGAGTCGAGATGGCCGATTTGACAGAGAACAACGATGAGGTTTGGGTAAACCAGTGATGACTAGGGAAGAAAAGTTAGCCTTAGCCTTGGAAACGATGCCCGTAAGGTCCATGATGAACAAGCTTGAGTGCCATTGCTCATTGGCGCTCTCTCGTCGTCGTGCCATGGGGTTAGGATAGTGGTTGGAGTCCAATGGTTCCCTTTTCGGGTTAGCGGTAGAAGATGAGACTCCCGAAGCAGCCATCTCAGCCCCCAGTCTATAAACCAATGCCCCTCCTCTATTCATGCATACGATCCCTTACCAAGGACTACCCTCGTCGCTCCTTTCCAACATCCTGACTGCCAGCCCGTGGCTCCAACGCGCCTACGCCTTCTCGTAGAGATAAGACCCGGCTTTGAATCCTCCCAGGCATAATCGGAATGTATCCTGAAGTCCTCCCGGGTTCGCTTCCTTCCGGCAATATGCTCGGTATCCCGACAAAGTTCGTCCCATGTGCACTTTTGATCGTAAGACCCGGGCTTTGAATCCTCCACCAAACATATCCCTAATATCCTCCCATTTCTTTGCCAGATCCAACTTCGGCACTTTTAGCATCAGTGCATTCAGCCTCACAAAGCTCGGAACCCCCGTGATTCGGTTCCTCGAATCCAAGCTCCTTCTCCATCAATACCATGGGCACAACGCGGATGTTTGCGCCTCCCGATCTGCGATAGGGGATTCGAAGCTAAACGAGAACAAACCTCCACTTCCCACCGCATCATGGGCACGTAACGGATCACCGTCGCCCGCGATAGGGGATTCGTAGCTATGCCGTAAAAATGGAAAGCTCAAGCGCCCCGGGCAAGGTCCAACCGGCCGAAGAGTAGCTAGACTAGGGTGTACCTATCCTTAAAAAAAAAAAAAAAAAAAAAAAAAAAAAAAAAAAAGGAAAAATAGTCTCTCATCAACCTTCGTAGGTTCTAGTACTTTTCTTTTTCAATCAAGTCCTCACCTTACGGACATTGTAATTAATCTTTAATTTTCTATAAAAGTCTTCTTCTTTTCTTGCTAGACTTAAGACATTATTTGCACACCTACATTACATTTAATGAAATGGTTTTATTTTATATGATCACTTGCATTGCTCAACAAACAATCTCTCGAAATAATTCACGTTCCGATTAATCAGTGTGAAAAAGTCAACTAATGCCATCAAGCCATACACTTTCCTTACCCCACAAAAGGCCTTCATCAAAGCCATACACTTTCCCAAACCATGTCCACCTTCATCTTGACCAAGTCAACGACGGCGACAACATCAAGGAACGACAAAAAAGGCCATTCAGCTTCGAAAGATTGACCCCGTGTCGACAACAACCTAGGGGCTTGGCTTAGACTTCAAGGGTATCAAGAATGTTCAAGCAGGGGCTCGCCTTGGTCCTCGGGTGCTCTTAAAAAAAAAAGAAAAAGAAAAAAAATGTGTGTAGTGCAAAAAGAGTAATACACTAGACCGAAAATCCCGAGAAAAGGGCAAGTCCTAGGCAAAAAACGAGGTTGCACATATACAAAAAAAAGGAAGAAATCTTGGTGCAAAAGAGTAATGCCCAACTAGGCCGAAAATCCCAAAAAGGACTGTCTAGGCAAAAACAAAAAAAGGTTGCACATAAAAATAAAAAAAGAAAAATGAGGCCCAAGGACCCGGCGTTACCAATCAAAAGCTTGACGGACAGGGCAAGAGCAAAGCTCAAAAAAATGAAAGTTGTCGACAACAATGGGGCGGTCGAAGCAAAGCGAGAAGCATTTCATAAGCCTTTAGGCATATGCAAGTCCTTTCTCCCCCAATGAAAGACGAGAATCGGAAAGCTATCAAGAAAGCGGCCGTCCAAGAATGACTTGGTCAAGGAATCATCCCGAGGCCCATGCCTCATCATCAGTTCTCATCCTAGCCTTTTCACTAAAGGAACCACAAATCCCATTTCCCAAACACAGTCCGGCCAAGGCCGAACTACGGCGACCTGAGCTCCTCACAATGAGGGGAACGTAGGCAACCAGCAATGGTCCGGTCATAAACATATCCAAATTCCCGAAAACCCGGTCTCATCAATGACCTCTCTCCATGGACACAAGTCAAAATCCCGTAAAACCCGGTCTCATCAATGACCTCCTTATACACAAACCTTTCTTTCACACCCAAACAACCTTGATCCGCGACATTGGTTGACTTTCTCTCCTCATGATTAATAAGAATGTTTGTTCATATCGAGATTAGTGGTTGAATAACCTAACATTAATAAAGGGTTTTAAGCAATCTTGTGATCATTGTAAATAAAACAAGTTTTCATGTCTTGACAAGTCTTCCTTTTCTACATCTTAGGAAAGATAGCTAAACACCGATTTTCTGTCGGCCAGGGGCTTCCATACACTTTTACCAGCCTTTCTACGCTTATACTCTCTCAAAAGAGTCAAACCCAAAGCGAGTTTTGTGCCTACATCGAATAAGGTCATCAAAATAACACAAAATCGGGATTATTCCCACCTTTTGAAAAATATGCCCCCGCATGTACATATCTTCCTAAAATTCTTCTTCTTTGTCTCCGCGCGTCTCCTTAAGGTTGACTGCTGACTAAAAAAATAGAAATAAAAAAAAAGAAAAAGGATAGGTTTTCCTCTTCTCGCTACAATTCGCATTAGGACCGCCTCGAAACTCTTCCGGCTCCGGGGCTTTGCCAAGTCATTCCTTTAAACCGGGGCTTCTTTAGCCATGTTTAGGGTTCATATCGGGTTCTTCACTAGGTCCCTAGATGGATTCGCCTTGGTCGATCATTCAGAATCACGATACCAATCGATTGGGATTTTGCTAGAACACTGTGACTGGGGCTTCGCCGAGTCACTTCGCCCGCTCGCTCATTCAACCGGGCTTTGCCAAATGAAAGGATCTTTCCTTGCTTTAGTAAGACATGGGGTTTTGCGTAAAAGTTTTTCCTCCGACCGGGGCTCCGATAAGTCACATCCATCCCTAGAAGAAAGGTTTGGTCACTCCAACATCCGCTTGGTTGTAAAAGCCCGTCGAAGATCGCCTTCAAGCGCCGAGTTTAAGAAAAGGACCTTAGTCAAGACCCGAGGTTTAAACCCGGCCTCAAATTTCAAGAAGGAATTCTCGTCCACGTTGACAACAGACAACAGCTCGCCCGCACCCAAGGGATACACCCCACCTGTTTGAAACCCGTCTCAAACAATTCCCAAATACATTCCATATGTGCATCCAGCCCAGTCCCTACCATGTTTCCAAGAGAAAAATCATCCCTAGGCTCAAGTAACGTGCCAATTGCTAATGATAACGTTTTCTCCCAAAAGCGCCTTCGTTACTTCCGTTATAACGAGGTAACTCTAGGCGACAGTTTCCTAATTGTCAAAACGTCGAAAATCCTAGACATCATTCCTAACTGTCTAGGTAAAGTTTGAACTACGGCCTGGCTTGATTCCTCCGGGATACATAGGTAGCCTTTCATAAAGGTTCAGCCATCCGACCACATTGGTCACCTTTTTCTTTCTCCACTCTCCAATGGTGCGTAAGCCTTTCATGAGAGTCCAATTTCCTGACCATATTGGTCACCTCTTTTGATTTGGCACTTTCCTATGAAGGATTGGTTGTTTGACCTCCTAGGACACCCCGTTTCTGTAGGAAAGGACCAAATATCTTTTTGCCATTGTCCCAAAGAGGCCAGGTAGGTGACCTCTTTTGGTCACCCAATTCCAACCTGTGTCTGCGATTCCATTCCAGTTCCAAAGGCAATGAAAAGCACAGGCTTACTATGTCGCGCGACATAACAAGCCATGTCGTGCGACATAACAAGCCACATCAGACATCAGACATCAGCAACTTCCTGTTCTCCCCAGGGCAATCCCCGACTTGTCAATGGCTGTAAATACCACCCATCCACCTCTCAAATGCATAAGGAAGGGTTCATTTACCCCATATACACCCATGCATTCATTTACAAGTTAAAAATCCATCCAAGTCATCCATTCAAACCATTTGTACATACAAAGTAGATCAAGTCCAAAAGTTGTGCATAAAAAAAAAATAATAACATGTGTTTTCCCCAAAGGGGGTACAATAACCAAAAGCCACAAATGTCTAGGGAAAAAGGGGCTACTCTGAATCATCTCCATCACCCTCCTCATCTCCATCCTCGTCGTCATCCTCAGCCTCCTCTGGCTCATCGTCAGGATCGTCCGAAGGTGCCTCATAAGCTATGGTCCCCGTGCGATAGTAGTCGTCAAGCTCCGTGATGACGACAGCAGTCAAGCTCGTAATCTGTGGGCCGTCTCGGCTCCACCATCCTCATCCTCATCCTCATCGTCAATCTCAATGGGTCCAAAGAGGCACATTTGCAGCCTTTGTCCGAGGCGTCGGTCCTCTAGTGCTCCCGGCTGTGCCCACGTCATCGAGCGGCTCTTCTTCCTTCTCGGTTGGCCGGTGGAGAGATATCAATCGAACCACCGTGACCGGCACCGATTCTTCCGAGAAACTCATGCCTTTTCTGGAGCTTGCCAATCATGCCCACAGCCGGTATATGCCCCGGTCAAATGTCTCGTAAGCTCGAGCGTAAACCTGTTACAATGCACATAAAAGCGTCGAATGCGCTTCTTGATAACAAAAAAGAGATGCAAGCAATCCAAAGAGGCGTAAGGAACAAGACTTACAGATCTAGAACCTCGCGGAAGCACTGGGATGAGGATGAGTCTGGGACATATCAATGTGAGCTCGCCTCATGCGACCGCCACCCCGATAATCAATGAAAGTCTGGGGCAAAGGAGGTCTAGCTACGTAGCCGGCCGAAGGCCCCGCGCTATGAGCGCCATAACCAACCCCGGTCTCGTGGGGATCAAGATGTCTAGCCACGTACAAAGTATAGTCCCCTCCCGTGTGTAGAGATGTGCTGCCATGCCTACAATCGTAGCATCTACATTCGCCAACCGGCGAGGCAACCACATCCTAGCCGGGAGGATCATCGTGGATCCGAGCGTGCCTATTCGGCCCATCTTTGTCTATACACCCTCTCTCCTAAGTACAAGGCATCTCCTGACAAGCCCACCAAGCAGCTTGCGACACTCGTGAAGTGCGCAGCCATGATCCAAATCCAAAGTCACCATAACGGCCGCCCAGGGGAACAAGCTCATCCTCTCGTGGAATCCCTCTCGTGCATGTCGCGTGTCATGATACGAGGCCGTGATCCCGCACCTCGAACCCTCCGGCCTCGGGTTCTGCTTCGGCATCCTTCGTCCACCGACGAAGAGCAGGAAAAGTGGTGGCAGTGAAACTCATCTTTGATCTCGCCACTCATAATGTACCAAAGTACTCGTATGCCCAAGCCTCGAAAAGGAGAAGAAAAGTCAAAACAGGGAAAACAAGGGATATAATGAAATGCGCTAAGGAAAAGAGATCAAGGTGAGAGAATACCTCGAAAGCCGATGAAAGCAGTGAAGTACTTCGCCTTCCCTCGACCGACGTCATCTAGGGCCAAATACATCTCGCCTAAGCCTCGCTCCCCCAGATAGATTCCCGACAAGATCCCATGCTCTCAAAAGCTCCAACAACGAAAACCAAGGCAGTAGAGGCGCCGTTAATGAACAAAGATGTCGGAAAAGCCCACCCATAAGAAAGCTCCTAGCCAATCTCTCGGCTCTCGCCCGGCTCTCAACGGATCATCTACCACAATGTAGTCCCCGCTCGCCCTCGATCAAGCCATGCAACTCGCCTAACTCATATCCATTCCCCTTCTTATTGTGGGGAACGAAGCCAAGTAAGCCCGCCATAAAATCGAGCGCGTAATGCAGGGCTCGCCTCCTGTCTGGCAGCTCTCTAGGTAGAGCGGCTCATCCGTGAAGGGCGCCCCGTAATGATCGCAAAATCTAGCGGAGTGATCGTCGTCTCACCCCAAGAGAAGTGAAACGAATGTGTAGTCTCCCACCAATACTCTCAAGGCTCCTCACCAAGTCTACACTCCTCCGAGTATCTCCAATGGCCCTCGCCATCTCGAAAAATCGTCCTAGCTCCGACAAAGATAAATCATGCCCTTAGGCGAATGTATCTGGTCCTCGCTACCCGGCAAGCTCGCCATAGCTCGCCAATCGCTCCGGAGAGCCACGGGTGCGTAATTTCTGCAAGAAAACATGGCACAAGTATCAATATTTCGTGCTATTTCTTGAAATCATCTCAAGCAAAAAGTAGGTCAAAATGGATCAATGTATGGCATGCATTTAGGCATTACATTTCCTAGATTCATTCATGTTCACAGGCCAATCCATATGAAGTTCAAATGCGCGGTCGAAGAAAAACTCGCCTCAAATCAATTTCGCACAAATTGAAAATTTTTCAAAAAACCCTAGGTTTCTTACCTCTTCCTTCTTCGTGACATCCGAAGTATGCTCATCGAGCTGTGGGTAAAAATCTCCCCTTGATGCTTCCGGAAGAAATGGCCGTTGATTCCTTTGCACCCCCTTTCTCCGAGTAGCTAAATTGGCATGTTGAGAAGCCCTCTTGGTCGGATAGAGCCTAGGAGGCATTCTTCAATTGAATCGGACTAAGAAGTGTTGGATTTCTCTCGATTTCCTTCGAATCCCCTCTCTCGATGTTCGCCCTCTCTCTTCTCACTGTCGCCTCCCTCTCAATTTCAAGCCTAATTAAATTTCAAATGGCGACTGTGCGTATTTTTAATAAATCTGTCCACAGGGCCTGTTATGTCGTGCGACATACTAAGCCCCTGTGGCTGATTTTTACCATTTTGCCCCGAAGGCTTCATTTTACAAGTTTGTCCCCCGTAGGCCTGTTTTATCCTCTGTGCCCCTGGCATTTTCAATCACTTTCAATTCAGTTTTCCCTCTAGTGCCCCCGAGGCCTATTTTACAAATTTACCTCTGTGATTCAGTTTATTTGCCCTTGGCATTTTCAATTTTATTTTTCAAATAATCAGGATACATCCCAGTTTTCTTTACAAAAAATTATTCGGGTGCGTCCCACTTTTCTTTACAAAAACTATTGATTCCTTCCAACTTCTTTACAAAATCCAACCTTTTCGCAATCTCCGTTATTCCGTTATAACGGGATAACGCTAGGTGACAACCTCCGAATCGTCAGAACTCTAAACTTGTGCTACCCTTCCAATGTGAATAGTGAGCAATACCCAAAGTCCATTCCAACTTGTGCTACCTCTCACATCCGCAAATAGTGATGTATGCCCAAGTCATTCCAACTTGTGCTACCTCTATCCGCGAATAGTGATGTATGCCCAAGTCATTCCAACTTGTGCTACCTCTATCCGCGAATAGTGATGTATGCCCAAGTCATTCCAACTTATTACTTGTGCTACCTCTATCCGCGAATAGTGATGTATGCCCAAGTCATTCCAACTTGTGCTACCTCTATCCGCGAATAGTGATGTATGCCCAAGTCATTCCAACTTGTGCTACCTCTATCCGCGAATAGTGATGTATGCCCAAGTCATTTCAACTTGTGCTACCTCTATCCGCGAATAGTGATGTATGCCCAAGTCATTCCAACTTGTGCTCCAACTTGTGCTACCTCTATCCGCGAATAGTGATGTATGCCCAAGTCATTCCAACTTGTGCTACCTCTATCCGCGAATAGTGATGTATGCCCAAGTCATTCCAACTTGTGCTACCTCTATCCGCGAATAGTGACGTATGCCCAAGTCATTTCAACTTGTGCTACCTCTATCCGCGAATAGTGACGTGCGCTCAAGTTTCCCAACTTAAGTTACCTCTATCTCCGTCATAAAGAGATAACGCCATAAGCTCTAGCTTCTTCAGGTGACATCCTCCATTAATTGTCAAAATTTCAAGGATCCTCGACATCGTTCTTAACCTATCTAGTGATGCTCGAACTACGATTATGGCTTGATTCCTCCGGGATACGTAGGTAGCCTTTCATAAAAGGTCCAGCCACTCGACCACATTGGTCACCCAATCCATCTCGGCATTCGCCAGATTGGATCCTTTTCTATCGACAACCCCACTCGCCCTGCAAGTGACGTTGCCGAGGGGCTTCTGTAAGTACCCAAATCTGGCTCATGCCTTCCGGTTAATTTTCCCGGCAATTCCGGTAATTTTTCCGGTAATTCCCCGGATTTTCCTAAAGTTCCGGAGCAATTCCGGAACTGTTCCAAGCCTTTTAAGGGCTGAAGGAAATGCTTGGTGATTAAGAAACACGTTTTTCTTAATCCCAAAACCCTTCTAGAAGACTGCCACCTTGCATGTTTCTAGAAAAATCCATATTTGGCTACTTATGTCGTGCGACATAACCAGCCAGGAAGAGTTCTAGAACCATGCCACCTTGCATGTTTCTAGAAGAATCCAGTGGCTACTTATGTCGCGCGACATAACCAAACCAGAAAAGTTCTAGAACCATGCCACCTTGCATGTTTCTAGAAGGAATACAGTCATGGCTTGTTATGTCGTGCGACATAACAAGCCCATGCAAATTTATAAATAGAGGCCTTCACCTCTCATTTTAACACACCTCCTCCACCCCTCGGCCCCTCTATAGGGAATACGCTCCGTAAGCCTCCTCTCTCCTCACATACCCCCAAATCACCTCAATCCTACCAAACTAATCACACACACACTTCCCACACACACACACACTTCCTATACATCAAGAACTCGAGGTTCTCAAGGATCCAAGGCTGAACTCAGCCTCCTGAGGAGGACGCTAGAAGGCTCCTATATCTAACTTGATATAGGAGTTGTGGATCTTCAAGGGTAACGAGTTTCTACCCCTTTTCCACTCTCTATTTTCCTTTGAATATGAAATCTATGTGTTACATGCATTTATAATGTAGTATTACGATTAAAGTTGCATGCTTTAGCTTCATATTACCCAGTATCCACATTTTATTTCATTACATTTCATATAAAATCTCTGTTTGACTTGGTTTTGCATGAACACTCAAGATGAGTGTGGATCCCTCATATCCACACCCTCTTGAAGTGTTCATTATCAATAAACATGCTCTCGAGATTTGTTTGTGAAGTAACTTGACCATTTTGGTGCCTTGTTACCTCTGCAAATCTCGCTTGTTTAGGCTTCGCAAAATGGCTTATTATGTCACGCGACATAGGCGGCCTATGTCGCGCGACATACATAGCCGGTTTGCGAGACTCCTTATCTTTTATTGCAATCGATGTTTTCCTTTTCTAATGCACCAATCTGCATTTAAACTAAAACATTTGCATACAGAGCAAAGATCATTTGCATTAAAAGGATATCTTTTTCACCAAAATGACATCTTTGCTTTAATGGTGCATCCTTTGCACTCAAAAAACCCCTTTTCACATTAAAGATGCATCTTTTGCATTTAAAAACTCATTTTCATACTCAAAATGCATACTTTGCATTAAAAAATCATTCTTTGCCATTTTCATGCATCATTTGTGCATTAAATGCTATTTTCCAACATAAAAATACATTTTTTACATAAAAATCTTTTCTTTGCACAAAAAGGCATCCCTTGCAACCAAAAGACATTCTTTACACTCCAAAAATGCCATCTTTTCACTAAAGTATCATTTTTACATGCATTCCCCCATGTCCCCATTAGCAACCTTGGAACGGACCGGTGTAAAAGTTCTCATCTTTGCATCGTTCCTTCCATTAAAGGTTCATGATTTCTTTAGGAAAAGGATAACCTTGAACCCTATATCTCCGATTATCGCTTAAGAATGAGTATGAAGCCTCTATACGAGCTCGACCGTCTTAAAGCGTAGGATTGATGGGCTAAGGACATTCCTTCCTAAAGAACCTCATCTTTGACCACAAGGAGAGTCATTCTCTCGATCACGCAAGTCCCGAGGGTCCCGAGGTTTAAAATGCGATGATCATAAGTCACAAGATGAGGACGGGATCATAATCCCAAATACATAAATTCCAAGAAATCCCGAGCGACAACCAACAAATGGTTTGTACGTCCGGAAGATAACTTGGGACATTTCCCCCTTTTACTCTCAAACACATGCACACAAAGAAAGCACGCAAGCAAACACGATTAATGAAATCTCGGGAGACTTGCTCCGGCAAGGCACTTTGGGTGAACGCCAAACGTTCTTCCCAAGGGGTAACTTAACCTCCGAACCCATAAAACCTTTTTTTCAAAGTTTTGAGGTAATCAAAATGGCGTGGCGACTCCGTTTTTCAAATAACTCGGATGTCTTCAAACTCGCGTGAATTCCAATAAACAAAAATTTGGGGCACACATTCACAGGAATGCATGATGAAAAAATGACTCTTTAATGAAAAGATGACATTTTGGTTTTAGCAAATGATGCTTTTTGATTTAAAGAAAGGATCTTTTATGCAAATGATGCATTAGAAAAGGTTTTTGAATGCAAAGGATGCATTTTTATTGAAAAAGGTTTGATCTTTATATGCAAATGATGCGTAAAGATAACATTCTTATTGGAAAATAGGGATTTTAGGTGCAAAGGATGCACCTTTATGAAAAAGACTACATTTTTATGACAAATGAGGTCTTAATGCATGCTAAGGGGAAGGGGGTGATAAAGAAATGATCTTTATGAATAAATGCCAAGTCCCAAGCAAGATATATGAATGCAATGAGCAAGTATATCAATTAAAATGCAAGGTTAGGGCGTGCGAGGTTACCAATCGTTTCCTTCGCTTCTTTGGACGGAGCTAGGAGGAGAGGTTCGTCTTGGGTCTTCAAGGAGGAGGGAGATGGCTTCTTGAGCTTCTTCTTCGCCTTCTTGAGCCTTCAAGGGTGTTCTTCACGTCTTGATTATATTGCTATGGAGTGTGTGTGTTTTTGTTGTTGTTGATTGTGTGTTGAAATGGGTAGAGGAGGGCTCTATTTATAGGCAGTCTGGATAAGGCTAATGAAGCCGTGCGGCTGCAGGTTCTTTGCAAATGAGGCCGTGCGGTCTTATCCATTGTGACTCAGCATTCTAGAACCATGCAAGGTGGCATTATTCTAGAACCTTCTCCCTAATTAAGAAAAACGTGTTTTCTTAATTAGGAAGGCTCCCTACAGCCCTAATTTTAATTTGGGACTGCTCTAGGACATTTCCGGAACACTAGGAAGGTCCGGGGAATTACCGGGAAACTTACCGAAATGTCGGGAAAATTAACCGGAAGGCATGAGCCAGATTTGGGTACTTACACATCCGTATCATTAAAAGTCATTTATGACTTTGCTCACTCCAATCGACCCCAAATTGGTCTTAGACCCTGAATAGTGCCTCTCATCAGTTAAAATAGTCTTGTTTTAATTCTAGAATATCCTTGGTGTTGTAAGAGGCAATCTGACCAGGAGGCTTCATGTCGTCCGACATCCCTCTCTGAGGAAGTCCTGTGTCGGACGACATCCGAGCTTCCTGAGCAGACTGTCTCATCCTCTGCCTTTAATGTAAGTCTCCGTTTGTAAGGGTGTGGCCCCCTGTCATGGCTCACAAGTTGTATCCATTCTAAATACCATCAATGAAATCCAAGTTTGCATGCCTTGTTTATTGACACAAATCGCACACACTTTGAATGTTTATAATTGTCCACTGTTTGATTGAAAGTCTCGAAAGAGTCGATGTGGGTGAGTTCATTATTCTCTTCCCACATCGTAACTTGACCCCCGGACCCATTTTCTCATTTCCAAAGGTTTTTCAATGTTTTCCTTTAAAAACGGCGTGGCGACTCCCAAAACCCATAAAAAATGATTTTACAAACTCGATCGTTTGTTTTTTTTTGGAGGGCGTTCATTCAGTATCTTCATAATTGGGTCAAGTCTTTGATTCCTCAGTATGATTTTACCTTTTCAAAAAAAATCCCTCTTCGATTTTCGAAAACGCTTTTCAAAATACCTAAAATAGACTTTTTAGTATTTTGGAGTCGAACTACGTTTGGTCTGATTCTCTCTTAGAGATACGTAGGCAGCCGTGCGGCACGACCATCCCAGTGTTCAGAATGATGTCTTTTCTATCGACGAAATGACTTCTTCCATAAGTCTTGTCGCCGAGGGGCTCTGTAGACACCCCATTCTGAACCAATAATTACATGATTACACTACTCTTAGTCTCTCTTTTGTGTTTTGATGAAAGCATATCAGTTTCGTCATGTTTCGTTAAGTTTTTAACTAACCTCGTTAGTTTGGACCTAACTGACTAACGGAATAACTGAAGAGGACAAAATAGTCAACCGACTAGTTGTCTCGCACGGGACATACGTGTCTCGCGTGAGACAAGCCCTCTGTAGGATATGCAGAATCACTCTCCTTCTCCATTTCAAACTCTTTTCTGGATAAAACCTTATCAATCCGATTCTCCAATCACAGTTGAGTTCTGGAACCTTCCTTGAGTCTCCTAATCTTGGTGACCAAGTCATCCATCCACCTCTTAAACCCCTATAAATACCTGATGGCTTTCAGTATTTCAGAGGTCCCCGATCCCCGATCGAAAACACACAACACACACAATTTGTTGGTTTCTTTCCACGAAAGACTCCTTCAAATCACTCACAAACAACTCCTATATTCGCCCTTCAACCACGTTGATTGACGAACATCAAGGCTCAAGCCTAAAATCAAGGCGAAGCTCTGCCCGAATCACTTCTCGACCGAGAAGACATCTTAGAACCACTATCTAAATCAAATACTCTCTAAACACAAGGTAAATTCCTATTCTTCTTCTCAACCTCTCTATTGGCTTTTAGAGTAGTGTAATCCCATCAAAAGAATTAGCCTAGAGTCCCTTCAATCCATGGAGGCGATCTCGAAGCATACAATCCGACATTCCTAATCAAGAAATTGATTAGGGTTTTCTTGTTCTTATGTATTGAAAAGATTGATAATACTCAATTGGCAAGACCGATCTCTGGATTGGGTGGAATGGGTGCTCCTCGACCTTCCCATTCCATAACTTAACCCCCGATCGAACCCTCAAATCTCTTTATAATCAAAAATGTTTTTCTTATTATTTTCCTAAATAAATAATAAGTGGCGACTCTGTATTCAATAAATATATCAACGCTACAGGTAGACGAGGGAAAACTAGATCGCTACGTTATACGAAAAGATAGCAAGCGAAAGCGAAAAGAGGACGATGATGATGATAAGGAAGATGAAAGAGAGGACAAGCCTCCTAGGGCTAAGCTTCATGTTATAAGGGAGGAGATTGTCTCCAACAAAAAATTAAAAGACCAGATCTATGAGCTGAGTAAAGTCTATCACATCCCCGCCTGGATTCATAAAGAATAGGACGTCATTAGCTTCTCTCCTAATGAACTAGCCTGAAGTCACGCGGCTCGCGAACAACCATTGGTGATCAAAGGGAGGATTTACAATTGTGAGTCTAAGAGACTCCTCATTGACTCGGGGGCCTCCCGAGATATTCTATACTACTCCACCTTCCAGGAGATAAATCTGAAGGATAGCATGTTGGAGCCATACTCTGGAAGACTAGAAGGCTACACCAACCACAAAGTCAGCTCAATGAGAACAATTGATTTATTATTGGAAGTGGAAGAACATCCTTTATGTGCTGAGGCCACAGTGACATTCGTAGTCATGGACCTAGCAAGTGACTATCATGCCATCCTAGGCATTCCAAGTCAAGGCAAACTTGGGTTGGTCACCTCCCTCCCTCACCAACGAGTGAAATTCCCCACTTGTGATGGGGTCGAATGTGTGAGAGAAACCCCCAAGGACTTCTTGGAACACGTGATGAGGAGCAGAAAAACATTCAGAAAAATGGAGGTGGACACACCAGAAGAAAATATGAAAATCTCTAAGTCTTTAAAGACTACTAGCACCAGTTCTAGGCTCAATCTAATTTCTGAAGCAGAAAATTAGAACCACATGATCCTAGACATACAGGAAGACAATGACACATTTTGTTCGTCCCGAATTTAGCCCGTCATCTCGTCAGCGGCCAGAACTCGAGGGCCAACCCTGACTTGAGACAAGTAGAGCTACCGAACGTCAATGAGTTGATGGAAATAGAAAACCTTGACATTAATGGTGAGGAAGGTAGAAGACTTAGAGAAATAATTATAAAAACCTTGCAGTTTCGAGACGGTCCAGAAATGGAGCCCGTAGATGAATTTGAGGAAATCAGACTCAACCCCGACTATCCAGATCAAAAAATAAAGATTGGGTGCCAGCTCTCCCCAGAAGAAAGGGAAGAAATCATCACCCTCCTAAAAAATAATCTTGATGTATTCGCCTGGAAGGTCGAAGATATGAGGGGAATCAAGGAAGAGATAGCTCTCCACAAGTTGGAGGTTGACCCATTTGTTAAACCTATCAAACAAGCACGGAGGATTTTTGCAAATGACAAGGAAGATGCCATCAAAGAAGAGGTACAGAAATTACTAAGTGTTGATATTATCAAGGAAGCAATTTATCCTGTTTGGTTGACCAATTTTGTGATGGTCAACAAAGTTTTTGGGGAGCAAATAGGCCGTAACATGGAAGACTACATAGATGACATGGTCATTAAGACTAGGAGTGGTAGTCACGCCCCTGACTTGGAGGAAACTTTGATAACCTGCGAGCAAACAGCATGAAACTGAATCCAAGTAAATGTGTGTTTGGGGTGACTGCCAGAAAATTCATAGGCTTTATGGTATCGCAAATAGGAATTGAGGCAAATACAGAAAAAATCAAAGCCTTGATAGATATGAAGGAACCTACCAACATCAAGGAGGTTCAAAGACTGAATGGAAGGATAGCTGCACTTGGGAGATTCATCGCAAAATCCGCTGAAAAACCGCGGCCTTTCTTCAAAGTCTTGAAGGGGGCCAATAACTTCTCCTGGATATCTGAATGCTCAGAATCATTCAAACAGTTGAAGGAGTACTTTGGATCCCCTCCTTTGTTGAGCAGCCCGATTATTGAGAGATGCTATATGTCTTCCTAGCAGCCACGAACAACGTAATAGCTGCGGTACTAGTCTGAAATAAAGGAACCACACATAAGCCATCTACTATGTCTCCAAGGCACTATGTGATGTGGAGAGCAGATACTTCAATGCAGAAAAAATAGCCTATGCCCTAGTCATAGAGGCAAGAAAGCTGCGAGTATACTTTTCTAATACCCCATCACTGTGTATACTAATGCGCCCTTGAAGAAAATCTTGCATAAGTTGGATTGCTCAGGACGTCTCCTTAATTGGTCTATCGAGCTCACTGAGTTTGACATCATATACCAACCTAGGAAGACACTCCTAGCACAGCCTCTGATCGATTTCATGGTTGAAACCGCCTTCATAGGTGAGCACGACCTCACCTCTCGTAAGCGCAAAAAACCTGCAGGGGAAGAATCTACCATCGAGCTCCCATCCAATTGTTGGGTCATGTACACATATGGCTCAGCCACTATGGAGGGAAGCGAAGCTGGAATTGTGCTAGCAAGTCCTGACGGGGAGCACACCATCCAAGACATAATTAGATTTAAGTTCCCTGCCTCCAATAATCAAGTGGAGTACGAGGCCCTGATATTTGGCATTGAGTTGGCTTCCTTCTATGGAGCAACTAAAGTTGCCGCCTTCTGTGACTCCTAGCTCGTTGTCAAGCAGATAAAAGGGGAGTATATCACTCAAAATCCCATACTTACAAAGTATAAAGACCTCGTCCTAGACAACACAAAAAAGCTGGAATTTTTTGAATAAGTCAGATAGGAAGGGAGGATAATCAAGTGGCAGATGTTCTATATAAACTGGCTACAATTGACATGGCAGATCCCAGCTATAACCCACTCATAGTATTTGACGAAGAACCTTCCTAAGAGAGACTACAAGTAATGCTCCTAGATGAAGAGGAGAGGTGTTGGATAGATGACTACATATACTTCATCGAAAATAACCAGCTCCCGGAAGATGAAGCGCGTGCTAGACTTATCAAAAATAAATCAGTAAGGTTCACAGTGATGAACGAAATTCTATACAGAAGATCATCACAAAGCCCCTGCTGAGGTGTGTCTATCCTAAAGAAACCGAAAATCTCTTGGTTGAAGTCCACGAAGGCATTTGCGGTGGTCACCCAAGGGCTAGAACCTTAGCTAATAAAATTATCACACTGGGTTACTATTTGCAAAACCTAAGAGATGACGCGCAAACCTACATAAGAAAGTGTAACAAGTGCCAGAGATACTCTGACATTTCTAGACTTCTAGCAGTTGGGCATACTCTTATAATACCTACGTGGCCATTTGACATGTGGGGAATCGACATTATCGTACCCCCTCCACGCCCCCCGCCGAGGTAATTGCAAGTATGTGATCTTGGCAGTTGACTACTTCTCCAAATAGATTGAAGCAAAGTCTTTAGCCAAAATAACAGAGAAAAACATAATCAATTTTGTCCATGACTTCATCTGGTGTCGCTTTGGGGTTTCACACACTATCATTTCAGATCATGGCCTTCAATTTTCTAAGGCATTCACAGCAGAGCTGAACAGACTTGGAGTATGACACATAAAGTCATCTGTGAGCAGACCCCAATGCAATGGATAAGTGGAAGCAGCCAACAAGTTGGTGCTAACGGCCCTAACTAAGAACCTTGAAGGAAGTGATGGTAGATGGTTGGACGAACTTCCCTTAGCCTTATGGGCAGTTCGCACAACCACCCTGGGGCCAACCAGGGAAACCCCATTCGCACTGACTTTTGGTTCTGAGGCCATGGCACCAGCTGAGATGGATATCACTACAAATAGAAATTTAAACTATGATAAGCAAGTAAAAAAGGTCAACAGGCTCCTAGACCTAGACCTACTGGATGAAAGGAGACTAGTTGCTCAAGTAAGGATGGTGAACTACAAGCAAAGGAACAAAGCCTATCATGACAAAAGGGTCAACAAGAGAGTATTCCAAGTTGGCGATTGGGTACTTAGAAAAATCGAAGCTACTGGCAGAAAGGCTGAACAAAACAAGCTTTCCACAAACTGGAAGGCCCCTACATCATTACTTAAGTTATCAGAGAAGGGACCTACAGAATGAAAACCCTAGATGGACAAGAGCTGAAACATCCGTGGCATTCTGATAATCTACGGAAATATTATCACTAGTTCTAGTCTGTTTTTTATTTTTTTAGTCATTGTTAGTTTTTCCATCCAAATAAAGTAGCATTGTAGTTTGATGTAATAAGTTTCAGTTAATGAAATTTTAATTTCCATCAAAGCAAAAGACTGGCAAGACAAATGACGAGGAGCTTCCTCCTCGACATTCAGGGAATAACAATTCCCTCAAAAATTACCTAAGACCTATGTCGAATGATCTTCCTCAGAATAGAGAGGTATATCATCAAAAATTACCTAATACCTATGTCGAATGACCTTCCTCTGCATAAAAAGGTAAATCATCAAAAATTACCTAAAACCTATGTCGAGAGACCTTCCTCGGCATAGAGAGGTAAATCACCAAAAATTACCTAATACCTATGTCGAATGACTTTCCTCGGCATAGAGAGGTAAATCATCAAAAATTATCTAATACCTATTGCCGAGCATCCTCCCTCGGCCTAGAGAGATAAAATCAAAAAATAACCCAAGTGTCATGCTGAGGAACCTTCCTCGGCCTAATGACCAAACTTGCAAAATTTATCAAGTGTTTTAAAGCCGAACAAGCTTCATCGATTTAAAACCACAAAATACAAGAAACGAGAAAAGCTTCCTCGGCTCCCCAAGACAGTTTGATACTTGTGCAAATATTCAACAAGCAATCATACAACATACATTCAAAACAATAAATATTCAAGTCAAAGGCAGTTTATATAAAAGCAATAAGATGAAGATGACAAAGAGTTGAAGAAAGGAATTTTATTAATATGAAAGTAGAAGTACAAGGGCCATATTCTATTACATCAAAAATAAAACAAAATAAGATCCTAAGTCTGATCATCCCCCTAAAAAGTTCATCTTGATCAACAGTCGGGGGGGGGGGGGAATGATGACTTGATCAGATTGGACTTCAGCTTGAGCTCCCTCGGCATTAACCCCCTTATCCTCTCCAGGACTCAGGGCCTCATCCTCAATTCTTTCAATTATGGCATGAATGTTTTGTGGATCAAGGGGAGGAGGAATCCAAGTAGGACGGCCGGCATGAGCGTCAAGAGAGGAAATCACCTTAAGAGCATTGCCAGAGAATGGAACAAGATAGTGAAGAGACCGAGCAGCCTCATCGTAGGAATCCTGGCATATTAGCCGAGCAAGCACCTCTAGGTAGAGGTTGAGAGACGTGTCTGCCATGGCCCTCCTGTCCAAATGTAAGTATCCATCAATGTACATTGTGGCTATCTTCTCAGCCACTGCTTGTTTAAAATCCGAGCTGGCTTTATAACGAGCAACGACACTTGCCTCCCTAGATGGGATGCTTGCCTCCAAGTCTTTCAATCGAGCAGCAGCAGCATCTTCAGCCTCCTTCACGGCCTCAGTCTTTTTCTTCTCCAACTCGGCCTCTCTTAATATGGATGCCTCTTCATCACGGATTAATGTCACTTTGGCAACCCTTTCTTCTTCCTCGGCTTTAGCCTTAGCTGTTTTAAGGGCATCAGCATTAGCCCGGAGGTTCTTAAAAAGCTCCACGCCCTCTTCAGGTCGGCCTTGTCCTTGTTCGCTTGCTCCTCAAGCTTTTTGTCGTGGACCTCAGCCGCCTTGAACTTGATTGCCTCATAGGCCGTGATCGAGGCAAGCTACACGTAAGGAAACAAAGAAAATTGATCAGCAAAAATACGGGTACGAATAACTGAACAAAGGAAAGGAAATACGACGAGGAAGCCTACCTCACTTAGCAGAAGGCCTTTCCTATTGACCAGATGCTCCATGGGTGGCTTTGACTCAATAAGCTGGTCCAAGTACTCCTCATCAAGGGACCGATGAAGAACTGCTCGGCCTGCCCTCGAATGGGGACCCCTACGGGCAGCCAAGTCTATGGCCCTCAGAATAGGGAATTGCTTAGCATCCTTAACAAACTGCTCGGCCTCAGCATAAGTCTTGATATGCCGAGCAGTGAGGGTGGGGGGATAAAAATCAATGCAAGGCCTTTTCGAGGAGCCCGCTACCTCGGCCTCAATCCTTGGCCGCTTTGGGGCTGGAGTTCTACCCCTAGCATCTGCTCCTTCGGCTTCAGTATGGCCGGTCTGGGGAAGCGCTCCCTCGGTTTGAGGAGAAATTGATTCATGGGAGGCCTGTCCTTCCTTGGCCTGGGCTGCCTGTCCTTCCTCGGTCCCCTCAGTGGAAAATTCAACTCCGCCCACTGGCTTAAAGGGCAAGGCCCCAGCTTCCCTGAAAGCCAAATTAATGGATTGCCTCTTAGCGACATCAGAGTGCCTTTTATTCTTGGCCGAGGAACGAGAAGTCTTCCTCTTTAGTTTTACTAGTGCTTGGGGGTCAAGGATTTCCTCTTCCATCTTCCTCTCTTCTTCGGTTGTCACATCTTAGAAGACAAGAAGTATTATCAGCAAAAGACGATCAAGAAAATATAGCAGTTAAAAAAAATTAATAAGTATTGAAGACGAGAAGGAAAAGGGATTTACAGCCGGGCAAGTCATCAACGGTTAAACATCGATTTTCGTAGAGCTTGCACACATCGCACTCATCATGGAAGACGAGACCGGGATGCACCCTCCAATCAGGATATCTATTCCCCCTAAACACGGGGGCCATGGGCACTAGGCCATCTAAGGGACCATGCATAATGCCAGCCTCGACATAATATCTAGGGTCAGTCTCCAAGCTCGACCAGCACAAGGTGCCTACCTAGGCAAACTGCCTTAACCTTTATATCAATTGGCCACTCTACTCTGGCCTCCACACTTCCTTGGGCACACCAGGAAGCCGAGAGGGGGCTAGAAATTCCCATCCTTGTCTACTCTTAATCTTTAGCACATGCTTGTTCCACCCTGAGACTTTGCTCGACATAGGGTAAATGAGTTTGGGCTGGTTGGGGTCACTCCTTATTACCACCACCTTGGTATCCTCTTTATAACTCACTGTGAAAAAATGATGGAAAGCAGACTGACAAGGCTCAAAGTCTAAGCTGTGACAAAGTACTATGAAGCCGGTGAGGAACCTCACGGCATTGGCTCCTAACATGGTCGGGACAGCTTGCATGTCCTCTAGATATTCATTTATGAAAGGGTCCAAGGGAAGACGAAGGCCAAGTTGGAACTGTTTATAGAAAAAATGTACATGATTCAAGGAGTACATGAAGTCCTTCATGGCTTCCTCGTCCTTGACGGGCATACCGGGAAGGTAGCTTAGGTGTTACTCCTTTCTCAACACAACAAACCTAGAGTGTAATTCCTCTATCATTGGGTCACCAGCCTTAACGGGTTTTGGCCTTGGGGTATACACTCTTCCCCGACTAGACCTACCTCGGCCCCCAGCATTGGCTCCCTCGGTGAATGCATCTACGATCCTCCCCGAAGTAGAGGGACCAGTAGGATGAGCAGAGTCAGTTCCTCTCCTAGTCATAGATGCATAATAAAAAAGAACAAGGGTCAAAATTTGTCCAAGCCAAGATGGAAGGACGAGGAAGGGCATCCTTCCTCGTCCTACTAACTAAAACCGAGGAGGGATCCTTATCCAGCAAAGGACGCTCGAGATGGTCAGACTTCAGATAGTAGAGGTTGATGTGATCAAGGATCTCAGTCCAATCGTGGAACAACACAATATTTGGGGACTCAATGTCAAGTCGGTCTATCCTAAACCGACTAGGATAACCGACGTCAGTTCTAGGGCTTTGATACCTTGTCAAGATTTCCCCTATCTCATTCAAGCTCAACATCATCCATGGCCCATCCACCCGTTGATAAATCCTAAGGTTTTTTGTATGATAGCAGTAGAGGGCATTCAGGTTACTCCTCCAAGTACGAGCCATTTCTAGATACGAGGAAGGCAAGAGATTTACTCAAGAAAAGTTAACCAAGAGCAACAATGGCGGCTCAAGAACACGCCAAGAACAATACCCAAAAAACCCAGAAATCACCAAGAAAAATTGCAGAAATTAGTAAAAATGAGAAGCTTTATACCTGAATCGAAGTTGATTGAAGAAAACACGGACAAAATCTAGCACAAAGGAGCAGACCTGACCAAGAAATCAAAAACAGAAAATGGCGATTTTAAAGCTTACTGTTTCTCTCTCAAACTCAAGGGTGATAAATGATTGAGATTGAAGGGGGTTTTGCCTTATATACCAAAATCTGAAATGGGTATGGGTCAAAACCGGGTAAAGATGTCGTCCTTTCCCCCGCATTAAATGTACTAGTGGGTTCCCAAGGCGAATGTCAGACTTTGTTCAATGTGCCCATCATTCCACGAATTAATCGGCGGAAAATGAAGCGCCTCATGACACGTAAGATCCCGTTCGTATTCATTTAAGCCGAGGTAGATCATCATTTCCCCTCGTCATAGCCGAGCTAGGAAGTTGGGGGCTACTGAACGGTATAAACCGAGGTACGGACGTGAATCTGTGGTCGGGCTAGGCCCAATGGATTGGGCCCAAAATATGATCCAAATAAGTTTCAATTACGACAAAGGGAGTGGGCCTTTCCTACCTTTACTCGTCTTGCATCCTAGTCATTCCTACTATGTCAACCTAGACATAGGTGGGTGTATAATGACTGAGGCCCAACTGTATGCCGACAAGGCACAAATCTCATATGCCGAGCAAGGTATCCATCAATGCCGAGCAGGCCTCCTTTGAGAATGAGGAGCCCCTACTCGGTCTCCATATAACAAGGAAATGGGCTTCAACAGTGTTATAATTCTCTTCCTCGGCTCAATGTAGGCCGACCAAGTCAGGTACGACGAGGAAACTCGCCTTCAAAGGTGCACGTGGAGATTACTACTATCTAATCCTACTCAAATAAGGACTGTAAACAGTTATAATCCCCCTAGGATTATAACCTTATCTCACACGATTTCTTATCCAACATGGATTATACAATGATATGCCTATAAATACAAGCCATAATTCACATTATTTTGGTAATACATCTTTTGACTCTAAACTCTTGTCAATTGATTTCTCTCTCTAAACACAAATACTTACTCTCACGCCGGAGGGCATTCGCCGGTGAAGCCCCAACTTAGTTTACGTGTTTATTCTTCTTTTTCAGGCTATTCAAACATTCAGGATACAACCTGCTTCTGAATTTGGGCAGATCCGAACGTTTTTGGCATCATCAGTATACATTAAGTATATTAATTATCCTAAAAGCAATCACACCCCCTTTACAAAAAAAAATTGGCTTCGCCACTAGCACCAATACATATTTTCACCCGTTGATCCCAAGATAGGGAACAACCTGCTCTTTTGTAAATACTTTCATGTAGGTTTCCATTGACCATCAACTCATAGACCAATAACTTTGATTCGTGCTGGTGGCAATTGTTGGAAAAATTGTGGATTAATGTGAATGAGAAATTGATTTTCTCTAGTTAAAGTAGAATACAAGGTGTTACCTTTGGTTTTGTTGATAATTAACCCAAAATTGAATTCATTTTAAAGGAATTATAGTGCTTTTATGTTTGGTTTGTTACAATAACAAATATGAGTTAATTCTCATGTTGCTCTTTTATTTATGGATTGATTTCTCTAATTAAGTTAGAAAATATGTAACAACACAAATCTTAATGTTGAGGTTAATTATACATGGTTAATGCCAATTAATTCTAAGTTCCCTACATATTCTTCATATATTTGTTGTTGTCTCTTTGTCTTGGCTAATAAGAAGAAGTTAGAAGAAATAGAAGAATATATAGAAGAAGTGAATAGGAGATTCTCAAGTTGTATTCTATATAAAGATAGAATTTCTTTTGTTTGTATTCTTAAAAATTATAGAGCCTAGGAATTTTTCTTTTGATCACCTTTTTTGAAATTCTAGTTGCTGATATTTTTCAAGCATACGTTCAATTCGCCGTGAGCCTCAAGTGCGGAGTTGCACCCGATTTGTCTGTTCTATCATGGGAGACTAACGCCCGTGGAAGCCTCAAGCACTATTAGACAGGGGGGTGAATTAGTTTTAATGAAAGTGTATAACACGGCTCGGATACAAGTGAATCAAGATAACTTACATACGGTTTTCTCTTTTCATTTTCTATTTTGTATTGTAAATTGTATTTCAATTTTATTGTAATCCTTTAATAGAGTGCTCATTATTTATGATTTTGTCCAACTATATTAAGACTAATATCTCCTATTGAGAAAGGATTGCAATTGAGGAAAGCTCGTGTCGTGGTTGCTATGGCGGAGGGATGAAAAGAGATGGGAAATGGAGGAAAACAATGAAATTTCCAGCATAGTTTTTCAATTACTAGCTGTGGAAAAATTTTATTTCCCACTTTGTTAACCGTTGGATCAAGCTCAAATTTGGTGAGCAGGTTTTAGACTCTTATAATGACATTCTGGACGGTGAAGATCGGATTCTAATATCCCTAGATATAGATATAAAATTCGCAGAATAGCAGTTTTTGTGAATTAAAACACTAATAATAAGTTATCTTGTTTAACGAGATCAAACAATGTTAAATAATTGATTGGCCCGTGACATCAAATATGTTGTGATGATTGTATAAATTAGTTGTGGCGACGCCACTTCTAGTGTTTATACAATGGATGGGATGTCTCTTATAGTTCACAGAATCATGTTGAGAAATATTGAAAAGTTCGTTGTAACTAAGTTGAGAATATGAACGTTAAAAGATGTAGTATGTAACGTTGCATTTTATAAATGATGTATTGACAAA
Organism: Adenophora triphylla var. japonica; assembly: GCA_022495995.1. Classification (NCBI taxonomy): domain Eukaryota; kingdom Viridiplantae; phylum Streptophyta; class Magnoliopsida; order Asterales; family Campanulaceae; genus Adenophora; species Adenophora triphylla. The sequence continues at coordinate 335,486 of JAFEMH010001047.1, forward strand.
TATAATAGGGTTTTTTGAAAGGAGTTGTTAAATCATATTATTGTTAATAGTGACAAAAGTTACAAAGATAAAAACAATATAGATAATTGAAAGAAGTTGTTGAATTATATTATTGTTAACATTGAAAAATGTCACGAGAAGTAAAATTATAGGGCTTATTGAAACAAGTTGTTAAAACCTATTAGAGGAATAAGTGACTAATTTCATAAAAATAAAAACATTAGGACTTTTTGAAGGAAGTTGTTAAATTATATTGTTGTCAATGAAGATAAATGACACAATATTTAGAAGGATGACTTCTAAAAGAAATTGTGTATTATGTAAATGAGAATGTGACTTTATCTAATTTATAGGTACTCCAAGATGAGACTTTTTAAGTTTTGGAATAATTAACCTTCAATCATAATTACATTAAGGAATTTGGAGATTTATAAATATGAGTGGTTATAAAAAATAAATTGTGTTAATTCTGCTATTGAATTAGCAATTTATTCTTGGTGAATTCTCTATTTAAGTTAGAGAGTATATTTGTAATAACAAAGTTATAATTGTTGAAAATTAAGTCCAATGTTTGGTAAAGGCTCTTTGTGTGGAGACAAATCTCTAATGAAATGTGGTTGTTTCAAGTATTTCGGATCACCATAGTGAAAGTTAAAAAATTTTGTTGGCCTCGACTTTAAGTGATGGCAACAAAAGATGTTCGACTTAGCCACCTCAAACTTAGTGAGATTTCTTAAGGAATATTCTACAAAGTTTAGTGAAAATGAGACGGATGTTTAAGTCGTGAGTGTTGTTGAAGCATATAAATTTCCTTTGTCGAAAATATATATTTAACGGATTGTCGGATTCGTTATATAACATATAGAGTATCAAGAAAACGGCAAAAGAATTGTGGGAGTCGTTGGACTATAAATGTAAAATTGAAAATGCGGATGCAATGAAATTCATCGTAGGTTGCTTCCTTGATTTAAAATAGTGGACTCCATACACCCTAAAAAGTAAAATGAAAGAATTGAAAATAGTCTTTTATGAAAATCATGTCGAGTTGTTGGTGTTGAGTGAAATTCTCAAGTAACGACAATAATTGAGAAATTGCTTCACACTTGAAAGTATTTCAAGAATCACCTCAAATATAAATGAATGTTGAGGTTTCTGCTATTCGTCTTTGTGTTGGAAAAGAGAATAGAACTTTATAGAAGAAGTTGTCTACCACTTACCGAAATGATTAAGGCAAATACAAAGTTAGTCAATCTTGTTTGAAAAGTCAAACTTGTTTGAAAAAGTCAAGCATGTAAATTGTGTCTTGAGACACGACGGTGATTTCATCAATAATGACATTCTTAATGTTTGAATGAATGAAACGGAAGGGTGTTCAAGTGATCAATAATGAGAATGAAACTTGTTATATGGTCAAAATAGATTCAAATAAGATTTATCAAATATGTGATTAAAGTTATAATCAAAGCATATTGATGTTTGAGATGTGAATATTATTCACTTATATAGGTGGTAAAATGTAAGTTTTTGCCTTTACCGTTGCTTGCTAAAAAGCAAAATGTTGAATCTCATCTATTTAAAGGAAAAGTTGGAAATCAACTTAATAAATAGATAATTATACAACACAACTAAGTGTAGTTTGTGTATAAATTAGACTAAATACTATTGATTGAATATGTGTTGGGTATGATTATAATAGTAGTGCTTATAGAATTCTTGTTTATAAATTCAAGAGTCAATGTATATACAAGAATACTATAATAGAATCATTAAACGATTCTTTCTTTAAAAATGTATTTTTGTATAAATTAAGAGATGAGGCAAACTTATTTAAACGGATCCATGATTCAATAGAAGAAGAATGAACTTATCATGAGAAAATGATGAAAAAGAGGTAGGACCTCGACATAGCAAATGAGGTAGAATAAGAAAATTCTATAGCATAGATTTTCTAACCTACATGCAAAAAAAGCTAATCACAAAGTTCTAAAGGCACTGAGCGCTTCGGAAGAAACTTTGTGGAAAAAGGTCATTGAAATTAAGATTGATTCCATTTTAGAAAATCACACTTGGGAAATAGTGGAAATACCTCCAGATAGTAAACTACTAGATATAAGTGAAATTTTCAAAAAGGAAAAATTAAGTCTGAGGGAACAATCAATGAGTATAAGGCTAGACTTGTAATTAAGGGTTACAAGAAAAATGAAGACCTTGATTACTTTTATACTTATTCTTTTATCACGAGAAATAAAGATTTGTATTTGCAATTGTTGCAAAGCAAAATTTGAAATACATCAAATGGATGTAAAATAGCCTTTCTAAATGTAGATTTAGAATAGGAAATTGATAGGCTTTATCGCAACACCTACAAATTACTACAAGGACTCCTAATAATGTAGATAGTGAAAGTCCAGGATCGATCTCAGGGAACAGTTATTCGTTTGTGTAATAGTCACAGACCAGTTTGGGGGTTGTTTGATTTGAGTGTTGTAATTATACTAAAGCAAGAAAATAGAGTTGATAGACAATAATTTAAAGAGCACCTTGGATAAATAAAATTATCACTGTTTATCAATCAATATCATTGATTCATTCTTTCTGTTCTTCCCCTAATCACTTGATCACGAGATATAAAATCTCTATCTCTTCTTTGTTATTAATTACTAGCGGCGACACGCTCAACCAATAATCCTAATCAATATTAAAAATCTAGCCGACACGATCAAGATTCTAAATATCAATCGATGAAGCTTTAAGAGATTAAGATCAGGGAATTATTCTATTCTTTTTCAAATAGAAGATAAAACTAATTTTACCCCAATCACAATTCAAGATGACACATACAAGAACTATGAAATTGCTACAGTGAAAACCCTAGTCCGACACGATAAAAGGGAATTCTAGCAAAAACCAATTAAAAAGATTAATAAATTGATCAAGTTTCAAAACCCTAGAAATCGATTTAACAATAAACACGAGTAAAATTATAATTAGGGAGAAAGAGATAGAAAGAATAAATCTCAATTGATCTTCAAAATAGATCAAGAATTATTATCCAAAGTGGTGGAAGTTTAAGCTTTCATTAAAATCAAAAATCAAAACTTTTCAATTTGTTCTCAGCCTTCTTCAATGTTACAGCCGTCGGTTCCTAATGTTCCAGCCTTCCTCCCCTTTTACAAATAATAAAAATAGAGTGTCTTTATACTCTCTTTCCAAACCTAGGTCTAAAAAGGAATTCAAAAAAAGAAAATAAAACAAAACAAAACAAAATACCAAAATTAATTCCACACCCCGTCGCCTGTTAAGTCGCTGAGTTGGGCACGACTCGTCTTGGTAGGGACGACTCGCCCCCTCGCTTCCTCTCTCAGATTTTGCCGTCCCTGTGTTAGGGACGAATTGGTTGATATAGGGACGACTCGTCCCTATAGTAGTTCTTCCAGATTTCTTCACTTTCTCTTGCCTGCTTGACTCGATTTGATCCTCGTTTGATGTAGAATTGATGCCTTTGAGCTTCTTCACTTGATTGATGATTTGATTACAAGGTATAACTCTCTAAATCTCCCTCGAATTATATTGTTTCTCAATAATCCTCACAATACAAAATACTCTCAACATTACATCAAACCTATCTAAATACATGAAAATTGAATATAAAATAAACGGAAAACATAGGAATTACATAGTATGAAATACGCCACATCAAATACCCCCACGCTTAGACCATTACTCGTCCCTGAGTAATATCCTAAACCCCAATATAACATCGGTCTAAAAACAGATGCATGGGAGGTAAATGATTCCTAGTCTCCTCTAATCCGCCAACACAAGTCAATGAAAAATAAAAAACCATCGGAGTAATAGAAACTCCGTCTCCTTATAACACCAAAATATAAGCAATGATAATAATGACCTTAGCTTGATACCAACTCCCATAATATAACGGTATCCAAACTAAGGTCCACACGAATAAGCCAAGGGAAACTAAATATGTCCTACGTTTCCCCCACGCTTGGCTCACACTACATAGACCCTCATAAAAAGAAATCCATGCCAAGGTTGTGATCCTTAAACAAAGATTTACCTCGTGAAAAACACCAACACCCCTTATAACTCCAACAGTGAACGAGGGTTTCTAATTCCTAGGCACCACTATCCAAACCTCATACTCCAATAATGGCCCTACCCGATACTCCAAACCTCCCTTATGTCTCCACTCCGGTGATATAACAGATAGAAAATACTCAATTCTCACCTTTTGCCTAGGTGTCGTTTCCAGTTTTCACCTAGCCTCTCATTTTTTTCTTTTTTTCATTCATTTTTTTTTCAAAACACACCCTCTCCTTTTGCCTAAGTGCCCTCTCGGGTTTTCACTTAGCCTCTCTTTTGTTTTTTTTTTTTGTTTTTGTTTTTGTTTTTGTGTTTTTTTTTTTTTTTTAAGCAAAAACAACGAAACTTACAATGATACAACCTCCCTATACCCCCACTCTTAAACTAGACATTGTCCTCAATGGATTAAACAATTAAAACAGAACAATAAAAACATGAGGGAAAGGGCACCAAGGAACTAAATAAAGGGACGGGAGGCTCCACCAACATGAGCCTCATCAATGTAAGGGGGATGAAAGTAATCTTCATTTACCTCTAGAAGATGTTTGGTTTCCATGACATGCCTCCCAGTTGGAGACCATTTCAGCTTCCCCTTCTTCTTCTCCTTTGCTTTCTTCCTTGGTGGCTCTCCTTTCTTTTTCTCACTCTTTACTTGTGGAGACTCATCAATATCTACCGCACCTCCATCTTTGATACTCGGCTCCCTCAAGTCCATGGCACAAACTTTCCGAAAATTGTTCTTAGGAAAATTCTTCTCATCAAACATATCAAACCCAATTTTCTTCCCATCGAACTCCATCGTCACAGAACCACTAGCCACATCTAGCTTGGTATGAGAAGTAGACATAAATGGTCTACCCAACAAAATAGGAGCCTCAAAATCCGTCTCCATCTCAAGCACATAAAAATCTGCCGGGAAAATCAAGTCACCAACCCGGACTTCAACATCTCTCACTACCCCCTTGGGGTATGCGTTGGACTTGTCCGCAAACTGTATAACCACTCGGGTATCCTCCAAGTTACCCAATTTAAGGTCTTCAAACAATGTATAAGGCATAACATTGATTGAAGCCCCTAAATCGAGCATAGCCTTCTGCACCGAGCTACCCCTCAACGATATCGGAACCACGAACATGCCAGGATCACTACACTTTTTGGGCATCTTTTTCTGATAAACCGCGCTAACATGTTCAATAACCTTAATTTTTTTCTGACTTCTTAGCTTCTGATTTCTCTTAGTGGTACACAATTTCTTCAGAAACTTAGCATATCTCGAAACGGTCTGAAGAAGGTCCAAGAATGGGATGTTCACTTCAAGCCTCTTGAAAGTATCAAAAATAGCCTTGTCAGGCTCCTTTGAGGCGTCTCTCTTCAATGCTTGAGGGAATGGCACCTCCGGCTCAAATACTGGTGGTACAGACTCCGATGTAGTACCCTTTTCTTCCACAAAATTTTCTGTCGGTTTCGTCGTCTCAACCTCCAATTCCGGCTCAACATTCTTTTCAACCTTCTGTCATTCCGGCTCTATAGAAACCATCTGTCTGTCAACTCTCTTCTCACGCCTCACATACACTGCGCTAACATTATGCTTTGGAGGGTTCTCAGTTTGAGGTGATGATTTTGCCGCCTCTCTAGCTTCCATTCTTACCACTGCCTCTGCAATCTGTCCCATTTGTCTCTCCAGGTTACCAATGCTAGCATCAGTCCTCTGCGTCTGATAGCTAGCTGATACTCGTATCGGTCCTCTGCGTCTTGCGAAGACTGGATAAGGTGCTCATACTGCGAGCCGATTAATGCGGAACATGTCATCGTAGGCTGCTGCTGCTGTGGTGGTTGTCCCCATCTAGCATTGGGTTGATTACCCCCATAGTTATACTGTCTCTGCTGCTGCTGTGGGAACCCAACTGAATTCACATTCTCCTGACCTTCTGTCCGACTCAATAGCAATTGCTTCATCATACATTTCAACTCCTTGACATCGGACTCAAGCTTCTCATTCTCCCCACTACTTGTGCCCATAGCACTAACCTGTCTGACACTGGATCTCCTCCCATGTGTTCGGATACTCCTTGCTAGCTCCTCTAGTAATTTCTGAGCCTCTGCAGTGGTTTTGTTCAGAATACTACCCCCACAAGAAGAGTCAACCAACCTCTTATCCTGATCAGAAAGTCCCCCGTGAAAGTACATAATCAACTGCTCTTCATCATACCCATGATAACGATAACTCCTGGTGAGAGTATGAAATCGGTTGTAATACTCGTAAAAGGACTCATCCGCCTTCTGCTCCATGTTACTGATGTCCCTTTTCATGACATTTATCTGATCTATTGGGAAGAACTCATCCAAAAAGACTTCTTTCATCATCTGCCAGGTGGTTATACTGTTTGGGGCTAGATGATAATACCACAAATTGGCCCTGTCCTTCAAAGTAAACGAGAAGGCTCGAAGAAGAAGCTGCTCAATTGGAAGATTAGCAGGCTTCATGCTGTTGCAGACTTGCACAAACTGAGATACGTGTCGATTCGGGTTTTCACCGGGTAGCCCATTGAAACTCGGCAATTGATTAAGTAATCCCGGTTTCAACTCGAATGTGACTCCCGCGGGCAAAGCGGGAAAAGTGACTGCATGTGGTTGCTCCGTCCAATTTGGAGCAGTTTTCTGCCCGAGTGTTTGGGGTGCTCTATCACCCATCTCTTTCTTGCTAGTCCTGTCAATTTCTGGATCAAGAAGCTCAAGAGAATAATCAGTAGAACGGGTATGGACCAAACAATGATCCACACCACGAAGGGACAGGGGGTGAAACTAATAAAGAGATAACAGACAAAAAAAAAATTAAATTACAGAAATTAAATAAGAACACAAACAAATAAACACTGTTCCCCGGCAACGGCGCCAAAATTTGATAGGCTTTATCGCAACACCTACAAATTACTACAAGGACTCCTAATAATGTAGATAGTGAAAGTCCAGGATCGATCTCAGGGAACAGTTATTCGTTTGTGTAATAGTCACAGACCAGTTTGGGGGTTGTTTGATTTGAGTGTTGTAATTATACTAAAGCAAGAAAATAGAGTTGATAGACAATAATTTAAAGAGCACCTTGGATAAATAAAACTATCACTGTTTATCAATCAATATCATTGATTCATTCTTTCTGTTCTTCCCCTAATCACTTGATCACGAGATATAAAATCTCTATCTCTTCTTTGTTATTAATTACTAGCGGCGACACGCTCAACCAATAATCCTAATCAATATTAAAAACCTAGCCGACACGATCAAGATTCTAAATATCAATCGATGAAGCTTTAAGAGATTAAGATCAGGGAATTATTCTATTCTTTTTCAAATAGAAGATAAAACTAATTTTACCCCAATCACAATTCAAGATGACACATACAAGAACTATGAAATTGCTACAGTGAAAACCCTAGTCCGACACGATAAAAGGGAATTCTAGCAAAAACCAATTAAAAAGATTAAGAAATTGATCAAGTTTCAAAACCCTAGAAATCGATTTAACAATAAACACGAGTAAAATTATAATTAGGGAGAAAGAGATAGAAAGAATAAACCTCAATTGATCTTCAAAACAGATCAAGAATTATTATCCAAAGTGGTGGAAGTTTAAGCTTTCATTAAAATCAAAAATCAAAACTTTTCAATTTGTTCTCAGCCTTCTTCAATGTTACAATTCGGTTCCTAATGTTCCAGCCTTCCTCCCCTTTTACAAATAATAAAAATAGAGTGTCTTTATACTCTCTTTCCAAACCTAGGTCTAAAAAGGAATTCAAAAAAAGAAAATAAAATAAAACAAAACAAAATACCAAAATTAATTTCACACCCCGTCGCCTGTTAAGTCGCTGAGTTGGGCACGACTCGTCTTGGTAGGGACGACTCGTCCCCTCGCTTCCTCTCTCAGATTCTGCCGTCCCTGTGTTGGGGACGAATTGGTTGATATAGGGACGACTCGTCCCTATAGTAGTTCTTCCAGATTTCTTCACTTTCTCTTGCCTGCTTGACTCGATTTGATCCTCGTTTGATGTAGAATTGATGCCTTTGAGCTTCTTCACTTGATTGATGATTTGATTACAAGGTATAACTCTCTAAATCTCCCTCGAATTACATTGTTTCTCAATAATCCTCACAATACAAAATACTCTCAACATTACATCAAACCTATCTAAATACATGAAAATTGAATATAAAATAAACGGAAAACATAGGAATTACATAGTATGAAATATGCCACATCAGAAATTTACATAGAACAACCGGAACGGTTTGTTGTACATGGGAAAGGAAATAAAGTGTACACACTGTACACCATAATCAAATGATATTGATAATGAATATTGACATTTTTGCTAATTTCAGGAATACCCGAAAATGTGAGGGTGAGTCCACTTTGAAAAAATAATTACCTTTGCAAAGGTTACCCCAAGAAAACAATGAAATATCCATATGAAGTATGGAAACTTAGGCCTACGTACACTGATAAATGGCTATTTTATTGTCATTTATAGCATCTTAATTCCATCATTTACCTTAAATCTTAATACTATTTAGTATAAAATAGCTTCTTTTACTTTATATCACGAATTTTATGCTTGTTGGTATTCTTGTATGATTTTACAGGCCTTAGGGGCAATTTTGGTACAAGCAAAGCTTGGGACGTGTTCATTCAAGGAAATGGATCAAATCGAGAAAAGACAACTAGGAAAAATAAGCAATCAAGCCAGAACAGCACATGCACGGCCGTGCAAATTATAAGACGCGGTTGTGCAAAAGTCTCTGTTGCCAAAAAATTATTCCAAGATCGATTGCACGGCCGTGCAGATTTTCAACACGCAGTCGTGTAAAACTCTCTGTCCTCGAAGAAATTACTCCAAAGCCGCTTGCACGGCCGTGCAGATTTCAAACTCGCGGCCGTGCAGTTACTGTTACAGTGAAAAGGCACATTTCCAATTGAAGGTTTTTTTTTAAGAGATTCGACCCCTAGCTTAAATGCCTATATAAGAGGTCATTGTAATCAGTTTAATAAATTAGAAAACACCTGAAAATTATAGTGAAATACTCTAGCCATATATTTATACACAATTCTTCAAGAATTATCAATTGTTCTTAGAACTCTGGTACATCTTTGAAGATGTGCAATACAATATTGAAGGTTTTATTTCCAGCCTTTGTTTCCTAAAATCGCAAGCATAAGTTTCTCTACTCCTATCTATATTTCTATGTTATTTCATTATTTCTACATGCTTGCATCAAATATGGCTAGTGAGTAATCATCCATTTCTTGGGGTTGGAAACTCGGTATAATGTAGTCATTCTTATTAAATCATGTTTAAAGTCTCTTTTACCATTTCATAATCAATTCTGTTCATATCGTTTTGTCACGCATACGAAGATGAAGTCGGCCATATTTTGTATGAATCTTAGTTAATCAAGCTAAGGATCTAGCGATGAATTTTGATTAACGGAACCATATGAATTGAACTAGGCTCCATTAATCACGAGAGTAGTTTAATGGCCTAGGGATGATCCTTCAGTGGAAAATATGTGGATATAAACATGAACTATAATGGATTTTGGCTAATGTACGGAACCCTCGAGAGATAGGTCGTGTTAGTCTTAAAATACGTGTGCTAGGCCTAGATCGTGAGTAGTTAGCACAACTTAGCGTATCAACCTTGATTTATGACTTGAATTATATTTTCATAAACTTGATTTATTTGTTGACTGTATATTGTTTGATTTCCAATCCCGGGAACATTTTTATTATAAGAGTTTAATCCAAGATAGAGTAATTTGTGTTTGTTTCTAGTATTTTTATAACACAAAAAATCTCCTCCCAATCATATTTTACTTATTTATCTTATATAAAAGCAAGTATCATACATTGTAACGTTGTCCTCATGGGATTCGACCCGCATTTGCCTAATCTGTACTACAATTACACTGTGCACTTGCGAAATTAAAACAAGTCGCTCGTTCAGGCTTGACAAGTTTTTGGTGCCGTTTTCGGGGACAACGGTTTACTTTTTGATATTTGTATTTATTTATATTTTTGTTTTTATTTTTTTTTTAACATCTCTTTCGAAGATTTGTTGTCTTTGAATACTTTTAGGTTTCGGAGTTTATGAAAAGAACCCGGATCTTTCTTGAAGAATTCGATCCGGAACCTAAAAGGACTTTTCACGAAAGGTTGAGGAAGCTAAAAGAAGTATTAGAAAAACAAATGGCGGAAGGAGAACCCGCGACACCACCACCTAGAACCCTAAGGGACTTTGTTAACCCAAGTACCCCGGGTACTAGATCACCAATAGTTGTGCCAAATGCCAATGCAGCCAACTTTGAGATCAAGCCGCAATTACTACACATGGTAATGAATAACCAATTCAGCAGATCAGCTTTCGAAGACCCCCATCTCCATGTTCAGTCATTCTTGGAGTATTGTGACACCACCCGAATTCAAGGTGTTACATCGGAGGCAATAAGGATGCGCCTATTTCCTTTCTCTTTGAAGGATAAGGAGAAACAATGGTTGAATTCCATCCCACCCAATTCTTTAACAACTTGGGACCAAATTCAAGAAGCATTCCTTGGACGTTTCTTCCCTCCAAGCAAAACGGCCCAAATACGGACCAAGATTACCAACTTTAGTCAAAGAGGCGATGAAGCACTATATGATGCTTGGGAGAGATTCAAGGAACTCCTAAGGATGTGCCCTCATCACGGGCTTGAAAAGTGGTTGATTGTTCATACATTCTACAATGGTCTCACATTCAAAACAAGGGAGACCATAAATGCCGCCGCAGGAGGAGCGCTTGTGAACAAAGCGGTGGATAAGGCGTACGACTTGATAGAGAACATAGCCTTGAATCACTATCAATGGTCCAATGAGAGGGACCAATCGCAAGGAACGCCAGGTAAGTATAATGTTGATGTTGTTACTCTTTTATCATCAAAAGCTGACATGCTTCTGAAAAAGTTTGAAAACTTGAATGTCAATCCCGTGGCCAATATTAATATTGTTTGTGAACTATGTGGGTCAAACTCTCATAATACGAAATGTTGTGAATTACTTGACACTACTTCTAGTGAACAAGTAAATTTTTTCAATTCTTATGGGCAAAAGGGGAGTATGTATTCAAACACATACAATTCCGAGTGGAGAAATCACCCCAATTTTTCCTATAAGAATAACAACGTTTTAAACCCACAACCTTCCTCACAACCATCAGATTTGAACAAACGAATTTCGAAAACAATTCTAATTCTTTCCCTACCCCTAAGTTTAAGTTAGATCTTTTAATGGGTTTCATTGTCGAAAGTAAAAATGCTCAAGAGAAGACTAACAATGAATTTAGAGAAAACTTCAAGCAATTAAATGCTAGATTTGATAATTTAGCAGCTCATAATAAAATGCTTGAAAACCAACAAGCTCAACAGGCCAACGCTTCGCATAAACCTCAAGGGAGTCTTCCCGATCAACCACAAAGACCTAATGAGCATGTTAATATGGTAATCACTAGGAGCGGTAATGAATTGATAGATGCAAACCCTAGTGAAGAGGATGTTAGTCCAACCCCACCGATGGTTGAGACTAATAAAGATATTAAGAAGGGGACGGAATCCCTTAGGCTTGCTTGAAATTTTGACCCACCAATACCATATCCCCAAAGGTTGGTCAAGAGAGAAGTGAACAAGGAGTATACCTTTTAGAGGTTTTGGACTCTATAAACGTTAACATTCCATTTTTTGATAACATACAAGAAATGCCCTCTTATGCTAGACCTTTAAAAGAAATGCTTTCAAATAAGAGGAAGTTAGAAGAATTTGAGAATATCACTTTGGCGGAAGATGTTAGTGCTATTCTACAAAAGAAACTTCCACCAAAACTTAAAGACCCTGGCACTTTTTCAATCCCTTGTAGCATTGGTAGGTGTAACGTAGACAATGTCATGCTTGATCTAGGGGCTAGCGTTAGCCTAATGCCTTTATCGGTAAGTGAGAGACTAGGTGTGGGGGGAACTAAAACCCACCACTATTCTCTCCAGTTGGCAGACCGCTCCATATAATACCCAATTGGTATAATGGAGAATATGCCTTGTCAAATAGGGAACCTAATCATCCCTGTCAATTTTGTGGTACTCGAGATAGAAGAAGACCAACAAATCCCGATCATTTTAGGGAGACCCTTTCTTGCCACATCAGGGGCAATAATTAATGTAAAAAATGGTACTCTCTCTCTCTCTCTCTCTCTAAATGTTGGAAAGGAGAAGGTTAAATTTAATAAGCAAAACTTGAATCTCGAGGACCCTTGACAAAAAGCCAACACCCTTGAGGATAACAACAAAAGGGGTGAAGGATCACAATCTAAAGACCGGATAGAAAATTTTCTTGTAAATGAAAAATCTTTAGATTGTGGTAACGATAATAATGTGTTCGATTATTCTATATATCCTGATACTAACCATGTGATCAAGAACACAAAGCTTGAAGGAATGAAGGTACCGGATAAGAGAAGCACATCGAAATGTCGTGTGTGCAAAGATTATAGACAACTTATTCCATCAAGAACAAGTGCGGGATAGAGAATATGCATTGATCATAGAAACTCAATCACACCAATGGGCATGAAATGGTGAGTTGTTAAGAACAACAGACCATCAGAATACCATTCATTGCCCATTTTGATTAAAAGAAAGGGGTCAAGCTAACGACCTTAAACAAGCATCATCGGGACGGTAACCGATGGATTATAATTTTTAGTTTGTCTTTAAATAATTTTAGTATTTATATATTATTCTTTATTTGTTGCTAATCCTTATTTTTGTAGGTTCATCTTTGTAAGTTCATCTTTCTTTCCCCCCCCCCACTCCATCCTAATCTTGTTTTTCATATTGTCCTTGAAACATTGAGGACAATGTTCATTCCAAGTGTGGGGGAGAATTCTTCATATCCATTTTTTGCATAAGGTGTTTTCAAACATTAAAGCTTATTTAGTTGCCTTTAAAACCGATTTATATCCATTAATTCATATTTTTTTTCAAATATTTTAAAAAAAATTCCTAGAAATTAAATTTAGGGGTATATTGGGAGATAGATAAAATAATTATAAATTAAATAAGCATTGTTTTGTGAAAATCTTGGAGCATTGAATACTAATTGATGCTGCAAGAAACGTGCTTATCAATCTCCGTCCACGTGGCAAGACTATTCACTTGGCTCCTTGACCTGAAACACAGAACCCACGACTAGCTGGAATGGTCTCCGGCGTAGACCCTCGGGCGTGAGAGTAAGTATGGTGTATGAGAGCTCAAATATTATAAAGAATAAGATGTATTCAGAATAACAAAGAACAATTACCTTGGAACGGTTGATGTTGCCTTGTATTTATAGTTGTTGATGAGAGTTGTATTTGTGGTAGGATTGTATGAAATCCCTTAATTAGTGGAACAGATTCGTGATAGAGATCTTATCCATATATAACTCCCGATTTGTAGGGAGTCTCGTCACGCTAAGCATTGTAGGTACGCCAGGACTCTGTAGGTCGACGTAACCGAGTAGGTCGAGGTCGCCTGTTGGGTAAAGGTCGACCTGACTGATGGGTAGGGCTGGACCGTACCCGAATAGCACATGGATCATAGGGTAGGACCAAGCTAGGTCGGGACCTCGTAGGTCGGACAATGAGCTTAAGTCGACTGATCATGATGATGGGCCTTGGGCCTAGTAGTAATTGGGCCTAGCCCACTGAGAATGTGGTGGCAATTATATGTTGAGGATTGTACTTTACTCGCTGGGCCCAGCTCGACACTTTTATTTTGTTCAGTGGCCCCCAACTTTCTGAGTTGACTTTGTCGACCAGGAAGTTAGAAGAAATTTAGATGAAGCTTGAACTGACCCGTAAGTCGACGCTTGAGTTGATGTTTACTCGACTAATAGTGACGTGGCTCAATCCTGGGCGTTGACTGTTGAACGGTAGGATCGTTGGAAGCGCCGTATTTTGCAATCATTACTGTTTTGAAGTTTGGAAACCGCCTCGAAAACTGCTATGACACATTTAATTAGGGAATTAAACGTTTGAATTTTCTTTTTTCCTTTTCAATTACGTAAAATACAAATACCCAAATCCTTCTCCTTTTCGAACTTTTACTTTCTTCAAGCTCGTATATTCTCCAAATGACAAAGAACGAAGCAAAGAATCGGATTAATTCAAGCTTTCGTCTTCTACAATAGCCCCTCCTCGTTCAACTGATTAAGGTATTCCTCTTGCCCTTTAGCATTAGGGCTTAATTTCTGCATTTTCTTTGATTTCTCCATGGCTAGGACCTTTAGTAGTGAACCCGGAGCTTGGTACGGCTACTGCACTGTCAATCAGAGAGTTTATAAACACTTGAATGGAATATGGAGAGAGATGACGGTTGAGGAGCGTTCCTCAATTTTGACCCAGTAGGGTTTGCGTTTTAACGAGTTAGGCTTGCCTGTAGGAGAGACCATAGGTGCTTTAGAAACGAACGATCCAAGAGTCATCTCCTTCAACCTTTTTCATGAACTTCTTGATCACATAGCTTTGCTCTATGTTCGAGGTCCCAATAAACCCTCCTTCCTTAGGAATAGGAAAGGATTTCCAGGGGAATCTAGGTCGCCCCCTAGTACATCTGCTAGGTCCCTTGAAGCTGTATATAGGACTGATTCCCCTATTTCTTCTTCTTCTTGTACAGATATGGTGACTCAAGGGGGAGCTATTGCTTCGACTTCCTCAAGTCCTCGAATCATTGATGCCTTTGAGCCCTCTGTTATACCCGGGAGGAATGAAAGGGGCTACGTGCCTCCTAGGCCGCGTAGAGGGAAGCAGAACTTTCCATCTCGGGTAGACATGATTTATAATTTCTGTGAGGTGGACAAGAAGGAGTTTGACATCACCCTTTATAGCAAGAAAGACTTCCTATCTCAGTTCGGTGATACCTACAAGGAAGATCCTACAAGGGTGGCCTTCTTCTATGGCCAATTTGAAGATGGCCTGAGGTTGCCGTTGGATCCATTTATAAATGAGTTTTTGGAATGTATGGACGCCCTGCCCCTCCAACTGGGAGCCAATACTTGTAGAGCCTTGGTATGCTTTGTTATGGTCTGCAGGTTCTTAGGGTATGAACCTTGTATGAGAGTGTTTAGAGAATTATTTAGTGTTAAGACTGATAAGGTTGACTCAGGGATTAGTACCCCCTCCAAGCCTAATTCCCCCAAGTTATTTATCAACCTTCCTAGTAAGGTAAGTGGTTGGAACTCTCATGTGGTAGTGGTAGAAAGTAGAAGAGGATGGGAGTTTCCCCTGCCCAGCGTTGACACCAAGGTTGTGAATGACGAGGATTATTGGGAGCCGTACTGGCATGTCGAGCTGTATAAGAAATTGGTTGAGTTGGCTGGTAAGGGACCCATTAGTTGGGAAGTTCTGGGAACCACCAAAAACAACTACATCCGAGCTAGGATGCTGATGAGATGTGGTGCCTCTGGTTCCCATTGTTAGATGCCAAAGGTACCCGGATTGGGTCACCCATGAGGGGGCTCGATTTAGATTTGAGAGAGAATGTCATTACTGCAAGAAGACGCCCAATTACTGTAAAGATCAGGGAGAACACTTTGGGGGTAAGAATTTTACCCTCCTTTGTCTCTTACTTGTCCATTAATTGCTCGTATGTAGAACTGTTAGCTCGTACATAGAACTTTTCTCGACTTGTATATACTTTAGCTCGTAGATAATTTACTCGTATGTAGAACTTTTAGCTCGTACATATCTTGCTCGTACATAGAACTAGTGGCTTGTATGTAGAACTTTTAATTGTTGATCTAACCCTTTGTTATTTTGATTTTGTGCAGTTTTGACTCCTGAACAAGAGGCTAACATGGGCCGAGTTATTGACATAAGAAAAAGCAAGAAGAGCTGCGGGGCAGCCAATGCTCGAGAACACCGGGAGAGAGAGGGCTCTGAGCGCCAAGAGCTCTTGAAGTTAACTGATAAGGAGACTGACAAGTTTATCCCAGTGGAAGATGAGCTCGAGAAATTGGAGGAGGAGGATTAAACTGGAGATGACGCCCAAGAGGCCCAGGAGGTTGATGCTACTGAGATTGATGGGACTGAGCAAACTGTGGAGCCGGCAAGGGAGGTCATCCGAACCAGATCTCGAGCTCAAACCAAGTCCAAGTCCAAAGCTAAGTCCAAGGCCAGGTCGCCCATTATAGATATTAACGAGGAGGAGGAAGAGGATGATGACGCTCCCCTCAGCAAGAAAATTAGAACTGAAAAATCCAAGATTATCCCGCCATCTGAGCAGGTAGGCGCTGCTGAACAAGTGGATGCTAACGCTAGGGGCTCCTTATCTCCTTCACTTCAAGTTTCTTATTCTGACCTTGTTCAAGCTCGAGTAGATGAGCTAAGTGACGTTACACCTCTTACCGGTGTGAATTGTTTGGCTAGATAGTACCCCGATCTGGAGTACGGTCAAGTGGTTGTGAGGAGAGCAGCTGACCAAGACTTGGTCAAGAAATTCACTGACAGAGCTTTGACCCTGAAGCCTGTCGTGCTAGATCTGGGTTGGATCACTCCGAGGTAATACTTGTAATCTTTTTATATCATTGTCTTTCTTTTCTTTCGCTTGCCTAAGATTTTTGACTCAATTTTGGTCGATCTAATCCCCTGTCTTTACTCGGCGTTGCAGTCCCTTGCTATGATAGAGTTATCCACGAGCTACTGGAAGGTAGCTAAAGAGCAAGAGAAGCTGGCCAAGTCCATGCTAGCTCGTAAAAATGATGAGTTGAAGAAGCTGGAGGAGGACCATGCTAAGCTGAAAGAGGACCATGACAAACTGAAGAAAGATCACTCTGATCTGGACTCAGCGTACGAGGCCATGAAGCTTGTGAAGGAAACTGCTCTGAAGGGCAAGGAGGATGCTTGGGGCGAACTTGGAAAGGTCCAGAAAGAGTTAGCTGCTCTTAAAGAAGACAAGGCGAAGGTCGACCAAGACCTGGTAGTGGCGACCCAAACCATGGAGGAGAAAACTTTGACGCTGACCAAACAGATAGATGACCTGAAAGCTGCTCGCCAATAGTGGGAGGCCGAGCTAATTGTTGCTGTCAATGCTGCTAAAGAAGCTGTTGGCAAGGAGGAGGTGGCGTCCTATAAGGAGAGTGACGAGCTCCATGACTACGTCACTGAGAAGGCCAGAGCATTTTTTGATGTGGGTCGAAGCCATATGGCTCGACGTATTATAGTGGATCCTGCCTTTGATATTTCACTCGAACAATTGGACAAGGGGGCCTCTGAGGATCCCTACAATATGTCAGCTCGTCAAGGTCACCATCTGGTGCCTTATGCTGAAAATGACTTGGCCACCATTGCCCAAGATGATGCAGAGATGGCAGCTGAACCTTGGGTTCCCCCCTCTGTCAATAATGTCAACTTTGATACTCTCTTGGAAGAGCTGGAGGAGCCCGACGAGTTTGTTCTGGATGGTAACAGCCCCAAGCCTATCTTCTCTGAGTCAGGTAAACCCATAGGCCCCCAGCAGCAAGAAGAACTAGGTGATCAAGCTACCACAAGTAGCCAGGTTGAAGCTGATCCATCTACTTGAATTTTATTTTGAATGGCTGTGTAATGAACAAGTCCCAAACAATATTTATTTTTTGCTTTGTAAATGCTTATGCCTTGGCCCAGTTTTTGGGAGGCATCTTAACTTATAACTTTTTGCTAGCTCTTGTCCTGGCCCGTTTTGGGGGACTGAGCCTTTATTTAATCGTAGCTGACTTCTACACTTTGAATTCTATGTTTTTGATTTTAGCATGAATGTATGTCGAGCTAGATTTAATAGGACAGATAAGTCGCTATAAGCTTTCGATCGGACTGGTTTTTTAATAACACAATCGACCTTAGACTTGTATAGTTTTTGAAAATGAGATTGACTGAGAGTCGAGTCTGTTTAGGGAACGAAGCTGACCAAGGGTCGAGCTTGTTAGAGGAACGAAGCTGACTAAGAGTCGAGCTTGTTAGAACGAGATCGACTTAGGTGTCGGATCTGTTTAAAGGAATGAAGCTGACTAAGAGTCGAGCTTGTTAGAACGAGATCGACTTAGGTGTCGGATCTGTTTAAAGAACGAAGCTGATTAAGAGTCGAGCTTGTTAGAACGAGATCGACTTAGGTGTCGGATCTGTTTAAGGAACGAAGCTGACTAAGAGTCGAGCTTGTTAGAACGAGATCGACTTAGGTGTCGGGTCTGTTTAAAGGAACGAAGCTGACTAAGAGTCGAGCTTGTTAGAACGAGATCGACTTAGGTGTCGGATCTGTTAAAGGAACGAAGCTGACTAAGAGTCGAGCTCGTTAGAATCGATGTAAAAACGTAACACAATGTTGAATAGAACTGCAACTTTTATTGGTGTAGAAACATGCTTACATCGAAAATGGAGAGCTAGAACTATAACAAACTGAAAACTGAATTATCTCTAAAGCTGAAAAGCTGAACTAGAAGTAATATTTGATAAGGTGAGTAGCATGCCATGGGTGCTTTAATTCCTCTCCACCTGGATGGGCGATCATGTAAGTTCCCTCCTTAATAACTCGTGTAACAATGTAGGGACCTTCCCAAATTGGAGATAACTTGTTTTGCTGAGTTCTCCTTCCTATCGCCTCAATTTTCCTTAGCACGTGGTCGCCTACTTGTAAGGATCTTGTCTTCACCTTCTTGTCATGATAATTCTTGGTCCTCTGTTTGTAGTTGACCATTCGCAGATAAGTTGTATCTCGCTTCTCGTCAATCAGATCCAAGTCGATCAATCTGTTGGTATCGTTCTGCTCTTGGTTGAAGAAGACTACTCTGGCAGTAGGAAAATGCAACTCGGCCGGTGCCATGGCCTCTGATCCATATGTAAGAGCGAATGGGGTTTTCCCCGTAGGCCCCCGAGTGGTTGTGCGAACTGCCCAAAGAGCAAGGGGGAGTTCGTCCAACCAATTGCTATGTCGACCAACCAAACCCGTCTTGAGTGCAGATAGAACGAGCTTGTTTGCAGCTTCGGCCTGGCCGTTGCCTTGAGGGTAAGCTACAGATGATTTCCAATGTTTGACCCCTACTCGATTCATTTCCTCTTCGAAAGCCCGGAAGAATTGTAGCCCGTTGTCCGACACAATGGCTCGAGGTATCCCAAAACGGCACCAAATGAAGTCATGGACAAAGTTGATGGCGTTTTCCTCTGTGATTCGAGCTAGTGGCTTTGCTTCGACCCACTTCGTAAAATAATCTATAGCCACGATCACATACTTGCAGTTTCCACGGGTGGGTGGGAAGGGTCCAATCAAATCGACGCCCCACATATCAAATGGTCAAGCAGCGATCACCGGAGTTTGCTCAGTCGTAGGCAAATGAGCCAGGTTGGCAAACCTTTGACATTGGTCGCATTGCTGAACGAAGTCGTGTGCATCAGCTCGCATGTGTGGCCAGTAATAACCCAACGTAATCAGCTTGTCAGCCAAAGTTCTGGCCCCCGGGTGTCCACCACAAACTCCACTATGCACCTCGTGCATCAACTGAGTGATTTCTTGGGGGTGAATGCATCTCAACAATGGCTTAGTGTATGATCTCCTGAATAGCATGTCTCCTTGAATGACGTATCTCGGAGCCTTCTTCTTGATGGCTCGAGCCGCTTTCTCGTCCTCAGGGAGCTCGCCCTTCTCCAAGTATGCTCTCATTTCCTCGATCCAACACTTTTCGTAGACCCAGATTCTCAACGTATCTTCCACGCACTGAATCTGAACCCTTTCATACGCTGGATGCTCGAGGTAGGAGATTGGTTCCTCATGTGGTTCATCTGAAGTAGCCAGCTTCGAGAGTAGGTCGGCCAATTCGTTATCCTCTCGACCAATCCTCTGAATTTCCCAAAACTCCAAGTCTTTTATCAGTTCTTTCACTAGGTTGTAGTATTTGATTAAAGTAGAGTTCAGCACCTTGTACTCTCCTCTGACCTGGTTGACTATTAGCTGGGAATCACAATATGCCACAATTTTGGTCGCCCCAAAGCATTTGGTGTACTCGATGGCTGCGACCAAAGCTTCGTACTCTGCCTGGTTATTGGAGGCCTCAAACTTGAACCTCAATGATTGTTCATAGACCATCCCTGTTTCTGGCTCGATCAATACTATCCCAGCTCCACTGACACTCCTTGTTGCCGACCCATCAGAGTATACTTTCCAACAGTCCTAGGGTAGACCAATGACGGGCTGGGCCTCTGTTTCCTTCCCTTTAGCTTTCTCTTTCTGAGCTCGTACCTTGCTGTCTTCCTTAGTGAACGTCAGCTCGACCAAGAAGTCTGCCAAGGCTTGAGCCTTCAATGCCTTTCGAGGTCGATACTCGATGTCGAATTCTGTAAGAGCAATCGACCAGTTGAGTAAGCGACCTGAACTCTCCGGCTTATGTAAGATCTTTCTCAGTGGTGCATTAGTGAGCACTACAATGGGGTGAGCCAAAAAATAACCTCGTAGCTTCCTTGAGGCCATGACCAAGGCATATGCAACCTTCTCTGCATTGTAGTATCTGCCCTTAACGGCGGATAGAGCCTTGCTAACATAATACACGGGCTTCTGAAGCCCCTCTTCTTCTCGCACCAGAACAGCCGCCATTGAGTGGTCACCCACAGATAAATACACGAACAAAGTCTCCCCAACAGTCGGGCTGCTCAATAAAGGAGGAGTAGCTAGATACTCTTTGAGCTGTTGGAACGACGAATGACATTCGGCCGTCCATTCAAAATTTTTTGTCCCCCTCAACGATTTGAAGAAGGGGAGAGATCTTTCTGTCGACTTGTCTATAAAGCGACCTAAGGCTACCACCCTTCCATTAAGTCGCTGCATCTCCTTGATATTTGTGGGCTCTTGTATGTCGACCAAAGCCTTAATCTTCTCCGGATTTGCCTCAATTCCTCGCTGTGACACCATAAAACCAAGGAATTTGCCAGCTGCTACTCCAAATACACATTTGCTCGGGTTAAGCTTCATGTCGTTTGCTCGTAAATTGGCGAACGTTTCCTTTAGGTCGACCACGTGACGTCCGGCCTTTGTTTTGATGATCATATCGTCGATGTAGGCCTCCATGTTTCGGCCAATTTGTGAAGCAAAGACCTTGTTCACCATCATTTGGTAGGTCGCTCCTGCATTTTTTAACCCGAACGGCATCATGTTGTAGCAATAAATGCCCCCAGCAGCTTGAAAATCCGTCTTCACCACATCATCCTCGTGCATCTTGATTTGATGATAACCTGAATAGGTATCGAGGAAGCTCAGAGTGTTGTGCCCAGCTATAGAGTCAACTAGCTTGTCAATACAAGGCAGGGGGTAACTATCTTTGGGGCAGGCCAAATTCAAGTTGGCGAAGTCGACGCACATTCTCCACTTGCCATTAGATTTCTTCACCATGACCACATTAGCTAGCCAGGTGGTATGTGTAGCTTCCTTGATGATACCTGCACTCAAAAGCTTTTGTACCTCAAGTTTTATTGCCTCCTCTTTGTCACGAGCGAAGCTTCTCAGTTTCTGTGCTTTGTACTTCATGGTCGGGTTAACCTCCAACCTGTGGACAGCGACCTCTTCCTTTATCCCCTTCGTATCCTCTACTCGCCATGCAAAGACGTCATGGCTCTCCTTTAGTAGCTCAAAGATCTCTGCTCTTTCCTCAGCTGACAATTGTTTCCCAATCTGAAATTTTTTGCTCGGGATAGGAAGGATTCGTCATCACTGCTTCCAGCTCGTCCACAGCTTCTAGCTCCGGACCATCTCTGAATTGTAGGGTCTCTATGATGATCTCTCTGACCCTCTTTCTTTCCTCAGCCCCCAAGTGTGGAGCTTCTTCAACGATCATGTCATCTAGTTCAGCTGCGATCTCACTGGTGGTGGCCCCCGAGTTATTGTCGATCTGGAGGTGTAGCTCGCCTATGAAGACTTGGTCGACCATAACTGCATCTGAATCGACCATGGTGACTTCAGAGTGACGTGTTGACTCAGTCATGACCTCGTCATGTGAACGATAGGTCGACTCTTCCACACAGGTGATCGTAGATAGCCGAGAAGTTGTGGTAACTGATTTTGACATCTTCAAATACCCCTCAGCAGTTTCAATCTCTAGTTCCCTTTTCTTCCTTGTTCGTAGGACATGGTCAAGGTATTCTCGAGTTGTACTTTGTACACAGCCGACTCCAGCTAGCGTTGGGAACTTAACTCGTTAATGGGGGATCGAGGCTACCATTCCAAGTGCGACCTGGCCAGGGATACCCAAAATAATAGCATAATCACTATTTACGTCAATGAAAATAAATTTTACCTTAGAGACGACCCTGTAAGGATGTTGGCCTATGTTGACGTCCAACTCGATCTGTCCCTTGGCATCGACCCGGTGGTTGGTGAAGCCTTCCAACCTACCATCATAACGTTCGAGCTGCTCATTTGAGAGTCCCATCTCCTGGAACGTTTTGTAAAATAGAATATCCTTGCAGGCCCCCGTGTCAACTAAGATTCTGCTCGTCGTACACGCATCAATTAATTCTGGGATAACGAGAACTTGCTCTCTAGCCGCCACATTAGTTGCTAGCTCGTCTGGGTAAAAGCTGATCATCTCGTCCCTGATGTAGCTTCTTGGTGGCACATGAGGGGCTTTGCTGAGCTGGAAGATCTTGTGTTTTGGGGCGGTGTTGCTGGCTTGCTCCGTGATAACCCCCAAATTCATTCTTGGCTGTCTCGGCTCTTGCTGTCCACCAGCAGCTCGCTCACCCCCGCCTGGCTGAGGCCTTTTCACGTACATGTCGAGCCTTCCCTGATCGAACCACCTCTGAATGATGCGTTTCAAGCTCATACAATCTTCCGTAGTGTGGCACGTATCTTTATGATACTCGAAGTACTTGCTGATATCCCTTCTGAACTTATTTCCTGGGTTCATAGGGGCAGGTGGGCCTAACTCGACTGTATTCATGATCTCTGTTCGACTCACTGTCAAAGGAGTGAAGGCTTCAGGCACTTTCTCAGTCGCCCTAGTTTTGTTCTTGCCATTTTTGTTGTTCTCCCCATTCTTGGCTGTGTCCTTCTTATCATTATCAGCGACCTCAGCCTTGGGGCCCTTACCACTTTTCTTTTCTTTTCTCTCTTCAACCAGTGCTACATTGTAGGCCTTCTCAAACAGTTCTTGTCGAGTAGTCACGGTCCGGACTGTCAGCTCGTAGTCCAAATCTGCAGAATCAATCCCATTCCTGAAACAATTGATTACCTCCCTGTTGTTTGGTCGAAACCTAACGGTTTATTTTATATCTGCAAGCGCACGGGCTATTGTAATATAGCGGGTGCAATTACGAGTCAATCCCTCAGAGACAGGGTTTACTTAGGAAATATTTTTGCCTTTAGGAATTATAGAAAAGATTGGGGGGAAGATAAAGTTTGTTTTTAGGAAATAGAAAGGACATAAACAGAAAATACTTTGATTAAATTCTTATAAACGAAGCATTCTCGGGATTGGAAATCATACACATAATCTTGTTCATCAAATTGTCATTGTCTTAGAAATAAGGATTTTCATAAAAAGCAAGGATGATACGTTCGGCTTGCACTACTTCTCACGGTCAAGCAAGTAGTGTTGTATTCTTCACTAATTATGTCCTAACTGTTTGAGATTTCTGTTTATGGTGCTCCCGCCCTGTCACAAACGGGCATTCCGACTTATCTCTAGTTGACCATAATTAGTAAGAACCCTTTAAGAACGAGAGTCGACATATTTTCCATCAAAGGAACATCCCTAGGCCATTGAACTACTTTCGTGATCAATAAAACCCAGTTTCTTTATATGGTTCCGTCAATTGAGATTCTACGCTAGGTACTTCTCTCAATTGACTGAATCATACAAATTGGACGTCTCCAAAATGTAAGGCATTTAGAGAATAACATAAAGAAATTGTTTAGATGAAGATAGAAGACAAGACTTTTCATTTTATGATGAACATGTATGCTTTTGAGTTTCCAACCCCAAGAATAAGGGAAATTTACTCACTAGCCATCTATATCATATATGCAATAAAAATAAAAGAGTAGAGTAAGAAGAACTTATGATGAAAGTAGAAGGCAAATGCTGGAAATAATGCTTCACTTTATTGCTTTTTCTCCAAAGTAATTTCAAGAACAAACTGTGAACTTTGATCTTTAAATCTCTTTGGAAATTGTTATCACAAGTATTTGTGTTTTCTATATTATGAAATATCTGTAGTTTCTCTCTAAAATTCGGTATCTAAGTCTGATTACAAGGGTCCTATTTTTAATTGGGAGGAGACTATTCAAGAAGGTGCCATCAAAAGGTGCCTTTACATCTGCAGTCACGATTATGCACGGCCGTGTCAAGGATTTTGCACGGCCGTGCACCCTTGGCGCCAAAATTGAATTTGAATTGGGAAGACTTGCACGGCCGCTCCGAGATTAGCTGCACGGCCTCTCCGAGGTTGGCACGGCCAGGTTTCTTCATTTCTCGGCCACTCCATGGATTTGGGGCCACAGATGGCCGGCCATGTCCTATGATGCATGGCCGCTCCAGACTTTGCTGCACGGCCGCTCCTCCTGGGTTTCAGCTTGTGTATTCATTTTTGCTTGGTGCTCCTCCATCCTTTATTACCAAAGTGTCCAAGTATCTTTTTGATTATAGAAAGACTCTAGAAACCTGTCTAAAATATATGAAACATACCAAAAGCGTAAAATCTAATAAAATAGAAAAAGTAAGTAAAAAGTGCTAAGAATGAAATGAGAAATGATGATTTATTCATGTAAAAGCATATAAAACTTAGGATAAATGAATATATAATAGTCACTTATCAAACTCCCCCACACTTAAGCTTTTGCTTGTCCCCAAGCAAATTTAGAATGAAAATACGGAGAGGGAGAAAAGAAAGAATGATCCCTCAGAAATAAAGTAGCAAGCCCTAAATGCCTTTTGGATAATGTCTTCATCTTTCTAATCATATTTTGTATACCTTTAAAAATTCATTTAGGAAGAAGCATTTCTGGGATATTTTTAAAGAGATAGTTTATAAGACAATAACCTAATATAGCATATATAGAATTTGATCAAATAAAACATGCTAGAAGGATAAATCTTAGATCTGCCTCTTGGTATGAGAGAAGCTATCACTCTTTAGAGCGATTTTTTGAGAAAAAAAATGAATTTATTTCTTTAAAATGTACAAATGGAAGTATAGACATTTATTCACAAACTAGAAGTTCCCGAAGAATTGTATTGCATTCTTGAATCACAAGGGCGAAAATGGATGATGATAGTGGAAAAATCTCATCAAAGTTTTAACAAATTTATCTTATTTTTGCACGTGTTATATTTTTGCAAAAGACCTAAATTATTTTTGATCCTTTCAAGTAGGAGACATTGTGGCTGTGAACCCCATGTTCCTAATACTTAGATCAAGAATACTTTTGGATATTACTTCCATTTGGCAAGGAAGCATCATCGCAGCGAACGCCGTGCTCCGAGTTACTTAGGAAGTAATAGGTTTCTTTTTGCTTTTAAGGGTTGGTGACAAAGTCACTCTTTTTAGCAATAAGATAAAGATGTCTAACTTTGAATTGATTAGTGGAAATGGAAATATGAAATTTTTTGATGAAAGGGTGTGATCCAAGGGGTGCAAAACAAAGGGTGCTTCTAATAAGGGAATAAGTGTGTAATAAAATTTAAAATGTACAATTTCAAAGAAATGTTTTCAATATTTGCATAAAAATGACCAAGTATAGATTGATAAAGATTCCTTCTAATCAAATGCCTTTTCCTTGATAAAACCCTATATTTTGCTATACTAACTTATGAGGCTTTAAAATTATTTCCTAGAAATATCCCTAAAATTTTTTTCTTTTTATAAATTTCTAAGTTTATAAAAAATATGAGAGGAAAGACAAATAGGCATTATTCTAGGACAAATGGCAAGCATAGAAATAATAATTATGAATCATCATAGGGATTTATTATTATTTTTTTATATATATACTATTATACATGCATAAATGAAAATGCAACTAAGTTAAAAAGAAAAAATTACACTAGAAAGCAAGTAAATCTAGATTAAAAAGCAAGTAAATTTAAACTAGAAAGCGAAAAATAAAATGAAGATAGATATACCCCCCACACTTGAAATGAACATTGTCCTCAATGTTTCAAGGAACAATATCAAATCTCGGGAGGGTAAAGAGAAAAACTTACTAGAAAGGTGTGGTATGTTCGCCCAAAGTTATGGATGAGACTACTCCAATTGGGTCTCCGGTCATGTAGTGTTTCAATCTTTGACCGTTTACCTTAAAATCTTCTTGTGCTTCGTTCCCAATTTCAATGGCTCCGTATGGATATACTTTACGCACTTGAAATGGGCCCGTCCATCTTGATTTTAATTTACCTGGAAAAAGCTTTAAAAGAGAGTTAAAAAGTAGTACCATGTCTCCTTCTTTGAAATCCTTTCTTATTATACGAGCATCATGCCATTTTTCGTTTTCTCCTTGTATAATTTGGCACTTTCGTATGCTTCATATCGGAGTTCTTCGAGCTCTTGTAACTGTAGTCTCCGCTTTTCACCGGCTTCCGCCAAGTCATAGTTTAGGGCTTTAATTGCCCAATATGCCTTATGCTCAAGCTCCACCGGCAAATGACATGGCTTTCCATAAACCAATCGGAAAGGAGTGGTTCCAATAGGTGTTTTAAAAGCGGTGCGATAAGCTCATAAAGCATCGTTTAATTTTATTGACCAATCCTTTCTTGAACTTATAACTGTTTTCTCCAAAATCCACTTTATTTCTCGATTCGATACTTCTACTTGCCCACTTGTTTGAGGATGATACGCGGTGCCTGTTTTATGATAGACTCCGTTTCTTTTTAATAAAGCCTCAAATTGGCGGTGTGAAAAATGCGACCCTCCGTCACTTATGAATACTTTTGGAACCCCAAATCTTGGAAAAATTGTATCTTTGAAAAGCTTCATGACGACTTTCGAGTCGTTTGTTGGAGATGCTATGGCTTCTACCCATTTTGAGACGTAGTCCACCGCTACCAAAATATAATTATTGTTGAAGGATGTGGGGAATGGTCCCATGAAATTAATACCCCAAACGTCAAAAATCTCGACTTCTAAAATGTTATTGAGAGGCATTTCGTTTCTTCTTGAAATGTTTCCGGTTCTTTGGCAACGGTCACAAGAAATAACGAAATGTCGAGAATCCTTGAAGAGCGTGGGCCAGAAAAAAACTGATTGAAGAACCTTGGCGGCGGTTTTGGATGTACTTGCATGACCGCCATAAAAAGACGAATGGCAATGATGAAGAATGTCATTAATCTCTTCATTAGGTATACACCGCCTAATGATTCCATCTGCGCAATGCTTAAAAAGGAGCGGATCTTCCCAAAAGTAATTTTTAATTTCTGATAAGAATCTTTTCTTTTGTTGATAACTCATTTCTGGGGGAAGAATCTTGCATGCTAGATAGTTAACAATGTCTGCAAACCAGGGGATTTCGACATTATTTATAGCAAGAAGATGATTATCCGGAAATGAGTCATCAATGGGAAGGTCATCAATATCGGAAATTTCCAATTCCTTAGGAAGACGGGATAAATGATCCGCGACCAAATTTTCCGTTCCCTTTTTATCACGAATTTCCAAATCGAACTCTTGGAGGAGAAGGATCCATCTTATTAATCTTGGCTTTGCATCCTTCTTTGTCAACAAGTATCTAATTGCAGCGTGATCCGTGTATACGATTACCTTTGATCCCACCAAATATGACCGAAACTTATCCATAGCAAATATTACGGCCAATAGCTCTTTTTCTGTGGTGGTATAATTCATTTGTGCTTCATCCAGTGTTCGGCTAGCATAATATATTGCGTGCGTTTTCTTGTCTTTTCGCTGTCCTGCAACGACTCCGACCGCAAAATCACTTGCATCGCACATTATTTCGAAAGGGAGATCCCAATCGGGTGGTTGTACGATAGGAGCGGATATCAAAGCTTCCTTTAACCTGTTAAATGCTTCAAGACAAGGACTATCGAACACAAATGGAGCATCTTTCATTAGTATATTAGTTAAAGGTTTAGAATTTTTTGAGAAATCCTTTATAAATCGTCGGTAAAAACCAGCGTGGCCAAGAAAACTTCTTATTCCTTTAACATTAGTAGGCGGGGGTAATTTTTCAATAATCTCAATTTTCGCCTTATCTACTTCTATCCCCTTTTCGGACACCATGTGTCCTAACACTATTCCCTCATTTACCATAAAGTGACATTTTTCCCAATTTAGAACAAGATTAACTTCTTCACAACGTTGTAAGACTTTAGATAAATTTTTCAAACATTCGTCGAAAGAATATCCGTAAACAGAGAAATCATCCATAAAAACTTCCATTATATTTTCTATGTAATCGGAAAAAATGGACATCATACAACGCTTGAAAGTGGCGGGAGCGTTACAAAGTCCGAAGGGCATTCTTCTATAGGCGAAGGTACCATAAAGACAAGTAAAGGTAGTCTTTTCTTGGTCGTTTGGGTGGATAGGAATTTGGAAAAATCCCGAATATCCGTCCAAATAACAAAAATGGGAATGCTTGGCCAATCTTTCTAGCATTTGATCTATGAAGGGAAGGGGAAAGTGATCTTTTCGGGTGGCTTTATTTAATTTTCTGTAATCTATACACATGCGCCAACCCGTGACAGTCTTTGTTGGGATTAATTCATCCTTATCATTTCGAATGACTGTCATTCCTCCCTTTTTAGGGACAACTTGCACGGGGCTCACCCATTTGCTATCCGCAATTGGATAGATAATGCCTGCGTCAAGTAATTTAAGGACTTCTTTCTTAACTACTTCCTTCATGGTAGGATTGAGTCTTCTTTGATGCTCAATGGAAGGTTTATGATCTTCCTCCAAATCAATCCTATGCATGCAAATTTTTGGATGAATCCCTTTTAAGTCATCTATTGTATATCATATGGCTCTCTGATGTAACCTAAGCTCATTTAATAACTTTTCAGTCTCTAGAGGACCTAGGTTAGCATTTATAATCACAGGATAAGTGGAGTTAGGTCCCAAGAATTCATACCTTAGATTTGTAGGAAGAGGTTTTAACTCAACTTGAGGTGCCTTAATTACCTCTTTTTCCTTTTTGTTGGATGGCTCCGCTATAGTCTCCAACTTTTCGAAATCAGTGTTGCCACTAGACTTGCTGCATCTAAAAGCATGGTATAATTTGCAACTTCATCGTTGTCGTCATCATGCAAAGTTCTCTTCCAATCTATAAGACTTTTTTCTAGCGGATCTTTAGATTGGGGACTCTCTAATTCCTTACTAATCGATTCTAACATGTTAATGTTCAAGCAAGGGTTCTCAAGATTAGAATTTCTCATGAATTTAGACAAGTTAAACTCTATTTTATCATCTCCTACATTTAAAGTTAGGTTACCATGTTTAACATCTATAACTGCCCCAGCTGTGGCAAGAAATGGTCTACCTAGAATGACAGGAATATGACTATCCTCTTCCATCTCAAGAACTACGAAATCAACCGGGATGACTAATTTCCCGATTTGGCAAGGGACATCTTCCATAATACCCACCGGATATTTAATGGAACGATCCGCTAATTGCAGAGATATGGTCGTAGGTTTTAATTCCCCTACTCCAATTTTCTTACTTACCGAAAGTGGGATGAGGCTTACGCTAGCTCCAAGGTCTAGCATGTCATTATCAACATCAAATTTACCTATATTACAAGGGATAGAGAAAGTGCCGGGATCTTTCAATTTCGGGGGTAACCTTTTTTGTAAAACAGCACTTACTTCCTCCGTTAATGCAACAGTTTCATTTTCTTCTAGCTTTCTCTTGTTAGAAAGAATATCTTTAAGGAATTTAGCATAAGAAGGCATTTGTTGCAAAGCATCAGTAAAAGGTATATTAATGTAGATAGACTTTAAAACTTCAAGAAATTTTGCAAATTGTTTGTCTAGTTTTGCCTTTACCAACCTTTGAGGGTAAGGTATCGGTGGGTCAAAATTTCTAGTTATTTTAGGGGATTCCGTCCCCTTATCAAACTCATCATTAGCCTCAACCACGGTCGGGTTTTGACTAGTACTTTCCTCAATGGGATTTTTTTCTTTAGGAAGACAATCAACAAACTCTTTCCCGCTTCTAGTTACTATCGCCTTAGCATGTTCATTTAACACTTTGTTATGGGTAGCTAGGTTATCAAATCTTTCATTAAATAATTTGAAGCATTCCCTAAATTCAGCATTAGTCTTCTCTTGCTCATTTTTACTTTCAACTATAAAATTCATCAAAAGATCTAACTTTGATTTAGGGGGAGAAAAAGGTTTTGAAGTAGTATTGAAATTTCCAAATGTGAATCCCGGATGTTGTGCAAATGGTTGCGGATTTAGAACATTGTTATTCTTATAGGAAAAGTTGGGGTGATTCCTCCATTCGGGATTGTATGTATTAGAATACACCCCCCCCCCCTTTTGTCCAAAAGAATTTACAAAGTTCACTTGATCGTTAGAAGTAACGTCAAGTAACTCGCAGTTATCCGTACTATGTGAGTTAGACCCACATAGTTCACATAACACATTTACACTAGCAATGGGATTGACATTAAGATTTTCAAATTTTTTCAAAAGCATGTCAACTTTAGAAGAGAGAAGAGTAACTGCATCAACATTATATTTACCGGGCGTACCTTGTTGTTGCTCCCTCTCATTTGACCATTGGTAATGGTTCAATGCAATGTTCTCGATAAGGTCATATGCCTCATCGACTCCTTTGTTCATCAATGCTCCTCCCGCAGCGGCATCAATGGTCTCTCTTGTTTTGAATATGAGACCATTGTAGAAGGTGTGAACAATCAACAACTTTTCGAGCCCGTGGTGGGGGCACATTCTGAGAAGTTCCTTGAACCGCTCTCATGCATCATACAAGGTCTCACTATCTGTTTGACAGAAGTTAGTGATCTTTGTGCGTATCTGGGCAGTTTTGCTTGGTGGGAAAAATCGACCAAGGAATGCTTCTTGAATTTGGTCCCATGTCGTCAATGAATTTTGGGGGACCGAATTCAACCATTGTTTCGCCTTATCCTTAAGAGAGAAAGGAAAAAGGCGCATCCGAATCGCTTCCGATGTAACATTTTGAATACGTGTGGTGTCACAATACTCAAGGAATGTTTGGATGTGGAGATGGGGATCTTCGAAAGCGGTGTCGCTATATTGGTTATTCATAACCATATGCAATAGCTGCGGCTTTATCTCAAAGTGCGCCGCTCTAGCATTCGGCACAACAATAGGGGATCTAGTTTCCGGGGTACTTGGATTAACAAAGTCTCGTAGGGTCCTAGCGGGTGTTTGCGGTTCTCCTTCCATATGTTTCTTTAAAGTTTCTCTAAATCTTCTTAGTCTCTCGTGAAAGCTTCTTTCAGGTTCCGGATCAAAATTGTCAAAGTATGTCCGAGTCCGTTTCATGCACTAAGAGAAAAACACTTGAAGAGAGATTAAACGCAACAATTTATCGGAAGAGAAAGCAAAATAGTAAAAACAAAATAAAAACTAAAAATTATGTAGTAAAGACAAAAATAAAAGTAAACCGTTGTCCCCGGCAACGG
This sequence comes from Adenophora triphylla var. japonica, assembly GCA_022495995.1. Taxonomy (NCBI): domain Eukaryota; kingdom Viridiplantae; phylum Streptophyta; class Magnoliopsida; order Asterales; family Campanulaceae; genus Adenophora; species Adenophora triphylla. The sequence goes on from JAFEMH010001047.1 coordinate 367,285, forward strand.
CGCCAAAAACTTGTTCGGTCGAAACCTAACGGTTTATTTTATATCCGCAAGCGCACGGGCTATTGTAATATAGCGGGTGCAAGTACGAGTCGATCCCTCAGAGACAGGGTTTACTTAGGAAATATTTTTGCCTTTAGAAATTATAGAAAAGATTGGGGGAAGATAAAGTTTATTTTTAGGAAATAGAAAGGACATAAACAGAAAATACTTTGATTAAATTCTTATAAAACGAAGCATTCTCGGGATTGGAAATCATACACATAATCTTGTTCATCAAATTGTCATTGTCTTAGAAATAAGGATTTTCATAAAAGCAAGGATGATACGTTCGGCTTGCACTACTTCTCAGGGTCAAGCAAGTAGTGTTGTATTCTTCACTAATTATGTCCTAACTGTTTGAGATTTTCGTTTATGGTGCTCCCACCCTGTCACAAACGGACATTCCGGCTTATCTCTAGTTGACAATAATTAGTAAGAACCCTTTAAGAACGAGAGTCGACATATTTTCCATCAAAGGAACATCCCTAGGCCATTGAACTACTTTCGTGATCAATGAAACCCAGTTTCTTTATATGGTTCCGTCAATTGAGATTCTCCGCTAGGTACTTCTCTCAATTGACTGAATCATACAAATTGGACGTCTCCAAAATGTAAGGCATTTAGAGAATAACATAAAGAAATTGTTTAGATGAAGATAGAAGACAAGACTTTTCATTTTATGATGAACATGTATGCTTTTGAGTTTCCAACCCCAAGAATAAGGGAAATTTACTCACTAGCCATCTATATCATATAAGCAATAAAAATAAAAGAGTAGAGTAAGAAGAACTTATGATGAAAGTAGAAGGCAAATGCTGGAAATAATGCTTCACTTTATTGTTTTTTCTCCAAAGTAACTTCAAGAACAAACTATGAACTTTGATCTTCAAATCTCTTTGAAAATTGTTATCACAAGTATTTGTGTTTTCTATATTATGAAATATTTGTAGTTTCTTTCTAAAATTCGATATCTAAGACTGATTACAAGGGTCCTATTTATAATTGGGAGGAGACTCTTCAAGAAGGTGCCATCAAAAGGTGCCTTTACATCTGCAGTCACGATTATGCACGGCCATGTCAAGGATTTTGCACGGCCGTGCACCCTTGGCGCCAAAATTGAATTTGAATTGGGAAGACTTGCACGGCCGCTCCGAGATTAGCTGCACGGCCGCTCCGAGGTTGGCACGGCCAGGTTTCTTCATTGCTCGGCCACTCCATGGATTTGGGGCCACAGATGGTCGGCCATGGTCTATGATGCACGGCCGCTCCAGACTTTGTTGCACGGCCGCTCCTCCTGGGTTTCAGCTTGTGTGTTCATTTTTGCTTGGTGCTCCTCCATCCTTTTGGACCAAAGTGTCCAAGTATCTTTTTGATTATAGAAAGACTCTAGAAACCTATCTAAAATATATGAAATATACCAAAAGCATAAAATCTAATAAAATAGAAAAAGTAAGTAAAAAGTGCTAAGAATGAAATAAGAAATGATGATTTATTCATGTAAAAGCATATAAAACTTAGGATAAATGACTATATAATAGTCACTTATCACCTGTCAGTGAGGTCCTCCTCAATCTTGTCGACCATCTCCTTGAATTTGGTATAGTAGCTCATCGAGCTTTCATTCTTTCCCTGTACCAAGTTATTCAAGTCGGTGACTGTCATCTTCCGAGCTCCAGCTGTCGAGAAGCGGTCCAAAAATTTCTTCCTCATATAATACCAAGTCGAGATGCAACCTAGTGCCAAGCCATTGAACCAAGTAAGAGCTGCCCCGGTTAGAGTGCTAGTGAGTGCCTTACACATCATGTCGTCCTCGTTGGAGACAAAGCACATAGTAGCCTCTAAATGCTGCATATGACTTTTGGCATTGGTTGCACCCGAATATTTTTCCAGGACAGGCAATCTGAATCATGGGGGAGGTCGACGATCGAGCAACTCCTTGGACAAGGGACGAAGAGCAAAATCATTTTGTTCGCCCTTTCCAGCATCATCTTTCTTGTCAGCCTCCCACTGCTCAAACTTCTTCCATAGCAGCCATTCCCTAGCGTCTGGCCTGTCCTCTCTAGCATGAGAGACGTCATTGGATTTTTGTCTTTCTTCCCGGTGAGGTTCCCTCCTCGAGTTAGCTCTGTGCCTGTCACTCCTAGGGGGAGTTATCTGCCTGCTCCTTCTATCCCTGTGGGAGGGCGACCTCACTGAGTTAACTGGCGACCTGCGCCTTTCATCTCGAACTGGCGACCTGTGCCTTTCATCTCGAACTGGCAACCTGCGCCCATTCCCGTTTCTGTGAGACTGCGACCTCTCTGTCCTGGCAGGCAACCTAGGCATGTTCCTCTCGGCTTCCCTTTGCCGCCTCAGTTCTGACTCAGCCTCCTACTCTCTGTTTGTGTTGAGATGACTTCTCAGGTCGTCATTGGGTATGGGCATGTGCGTGCGGATAGATCGCTCTACAATTCGGCGCTCCTCATTCGTCATAGCGTTTCCATTTGGTCGAACACTCCTGTCAGGCTGCCTGTTAGAGATTTGGGAGGGGGCTGCCCTCTCTGACCTTCTGTCGGCCTGCTCTGTCTCCTCCTCCATTGCTATTAGCTCCGCCAGTATTCCAGCTCGCTCTAAAAGCATCTCCTTTTTGCTAGGGGGATCGGTTGAGGGACCTGGTCTGTCGCCTGCAGCCATTCGCCCTGCTTGAGGATGCTTAGGAGGAGGTTGGACTCCTTGGTCGATCAAAGGTCGCTTTTCCCTCCTACCATCTGACAAACCCCTGCCATCAGCAACACTATTTGAACGCGTCGCCCTAGCGTGATTACGAGGTGGAGGAGGAGGGGGTATGTTCGCATTGGGATTGCCCGCTCCGGCACCAGCATTACCGCCGGCGTTTCCTTCATTTTGCTCAATCGAGGCCTCTGAAACGTGTCCGTCCGAAGTTACCATGATTGTGGGTTGAAAAAGCTTTCGAGGTCAAGTATGCACGATTCCCGGCAATGGAACCAAACTGATGCTGCAGGAAACGTGCTTATCAATCTTCGTCCACGTGGCAAGACTATTCACTTGGCTCCTTGACCTGAAACACAGAACCCACGACTAGCCGAAATGGTCTCCGGCGAAGACCCTCGGGCGTGAGAGTAAGTATGGTGTATGAGAGCTCAAATATTATAAAGAATAAGATGTATTCAGAATAACAAAGAGCAATTACCTTGAAACGGTTGATGTTGCCTTGTATTTATAGTTGTTGATCAGAGTTGTATTTGTGCTAGGATTGTATGAAATCTCTTAATTAGTGGAACAGATTCGTGATAGAGATCTTATCCATATATAACTCCCGATTTGTAGGGAGTCTCATCACGCTAAGCATTGTAGGTACGCCAGGACTCTGTAGGTCGACGTAACCGAGTAGGTCGAGGTCGCCTGTTGGGTAAAGGTCGACCTGACTGATGGGTAGGGCTGGACCGTATCCGAATAGCACATGGATCATAGGGTCGGACCAAGCTAGGTCAGGACCTCGTAGGTCGGACAATGAGCTTAAGTCGACTGATCATGATGATGGGCCTTGGGCCTAGTATTAATTGGGCTTAGCCCACTGAGAACGTGGTGGCAATTATATGTTGAGGATTGGGCTTTACTCGCTGGGCCCAGCTCGACACTTTTATTCTGTTCACTAATCATTATTTTTGAAAGGATTGTTTTTGCGCTTCGGGACTTTCATTCTTGAAACTCATTTTTTAAAGGCACTCATCTCCTTATGCACCTTTTTTGATCATTTTTTTCCTTGTAATCAGATAAATAAATTAGAAAACACCTGAAAATCATAGTAAAATACACTAGCAATATATTTATACACAATTCTTCAAGAATTATCAATTGTTCTTAGAATTCTGGTACATCTTTGAAGATTGAAAGTGTAATACAATATTCAAGGTTTTATTTCCAGCCTTTGTTTCCTACAATCGCAAGCATAAGTTTCTCTACTCCTATCTATATTTCTATGTTATTTCATTATTTCTACATGCTTGCATCAAATATGGCTAGTGAGTAATCCTCCGTTTCTTGGGGTTGGAAACTCGGCATAATGTAGTCATTCTTATTAAATCATGTTTAAAGTCTCTTTTACCATTTCATAATCAATTCTTTTCATATCGTTTTGTCAGGCCTATGAATATGAAGTCGACAATATTTCGTATGAATCTTAGTTAATCAAGAGAAGGATCTAGCGATGAATCTTGATTAACGGAACCATATGAATTGAACTAGGCTCCATTAATCACGAGAGTAGTTTAATGGTCTATGGATGATCCTTCAGTGGAAAATACGTGGATATTAACATGAACGATAATGGATTTTGACTAATGTACGAAACCCTCGAGAGATAGGCCGTGTTAGTCTTAAAATACGTGTGCTAGGCCTTGATCGTGAGTAGTTAGCACAACTTAGCGTATCAACCTTGATTTATGACTTGAATTATATTTTCATAAACTTGATTTATTTGTTGACAGCATATTGTTCGATTTCCAATCCCGTGAACATTTTTATTATAAGAGTTTAATATAAGATAGAATAATGTGTGTTTGTTTCTAGTATTTTCATAACACAATAAATCTCCTCCCAATCATATTTTACTTATTTATCTTATATAAAATCAAGTATCATATATCGTAACGTTGTCTTCGTGGGATTCGACCCGCATTTGCATAATCTGTACTACAATTACATCGTGCACTTGCGGTATTAAAACAAGTCGCTCGTTCAGACTTGACTAGTTTTTGGCTTGTAAATGTGAGGCTGTTTCACAAATTGGCAAGTTCAATTATCAAAGAAATTGAAATTGGTAACTAATTAGTGGATTATTTTTCAAAAGTTATATATGTTATGACAAGTGTGTATATTGGTTTGTTATGTACGATTCAATGAGTTTGAATATATATAAAAATCAAAGGAAAACAAAGTCAATGATAATCAAGTATTGATGTCAAATTCAGGGAAATGAAGAAAAGATACCTTGAATAAAATAAATCAAAGTGTTGAAACGATTCAAGAAATGAAACCTATAAGAAGGTGTGCTAGTTTGTAAAGTCATTATATGACTTGAGACAAGTACAAATATAAGAACATCAAAAGTTTGATTGTGTTGATTTAAACAAAAGTAACTACGTTACTTTGTTAATTAAATCCAAAAACGCTATGTTAAGCCGAGAAAAAATTCTAGTAAATTTGATCTGTTGATTCAAATTCAAAGAAAACTAATGTACTCGTTATTAAACAAGTCATTAGGTGGATATTCTTGATAAATTTTGAAATGATCAATATGGAATAGCTAGAATTGAAATGAATTTGAGTTAACACTTTTCAAATGGATAAAGCTTATGTTAACAAGATGATATATTACTAAAGTTAATTTATAATTAAAAAGAAATATAGCAATGTGTGTAATGTTAGTCTAGATATATATGTCTAAGACATACTACCATTAAACAACTACTCTCAACTAAATTGACAATGTGAAGTCAAATAATAATCAGATCCGTTAACCAAATGGTTAGACCGATAGTTAGTTGTAAATTTTTAAAGGAATGTGACATTAGCCTTTTAAAAGTTAAACACAGAGGAAAATCCAACCTAGTTGACTAGAGATCCCAAGATCTAGGTTTTTAAAGGGACAATCTAACTGTTAAAAGACTTGTAGTGTCAACGTGGGGATCAACCCCAAGTCCATTCCTAAATTGACATTCCAAAAGGAAAGGTTAATCTTATAGCTTTTAATGATTCTTGCGCTTCAAAATTGTCGAGCGGGGTAATACGGGTCACTTTTAACAACCACCTATGTGAGAGAGAAGTAGGGGCCGCTTCGAGGAGAATTGTGTGAGGCTCAATTCTCAGACCCTCTCACAGAATCAGACATTATGTTTAGGGCCACGAACGAACATAGATATGAGAATTGAAATATGTTAGGACGATATTGGTTTCAAATATATGATCGGCTACACAAAAAGCATAACGTTTCAAGTAAATCGCGTCTATCGACTTGCGAGTAGAGTAAATATGTTTGTACAAGCGAATGTTCAAAGGGCAAACCCCTACCTATCGTATGCAAGTTTTCGTCTGCCGGACTTTATCACCAACTTTTCTCGAGCCAATTTCTATTCATGTGGGGGATTGTTGGAAAAATTGTGCATTAATGTAAATGAGAAATTGATTTTCTCTAGTTAAAATAGAATATAAGGTGTGACCTTTAGGTTTGTTGATAATTAACCCAAAATTGAATTACTTTTTAAGGAATTATGGGGATTTTATGTTTAGATTGTTACAAGAACAAATATGAGTTAATTCTCATGTTGCTCTTTTATTCATAGATTGATTTATCTAATTAAGTTAGAGAATATGTAACAACACAAATCTTAATGTTGAGGTTAATTATATATGGTTAATGCCAATTAATTCTAAGTTCCCTGCATATTTTTCATATATTTGTTGTTGTCTCTTTTTCTTAGCTATTAAAAAGAAGTTAGAAGAAAGAGAAGAACAGATAGAAAAAGTGAATAAAAGATATATAAGTTGTATTCTATATAGAGATAAAATTTATTTTATTTGTATTCTTAAAAATTCTAGAGCATAGGAATTTTTCTTTTGATCTCCTTTTTTTAAATTCTAGTTGGTGATATTGTTAAAGCATATGTTCAATTCGCCGAGAGGCTCAAGTGCGGAGTTGCCCCCGGTTTGTCCGTTCTATCCTTATAGACTAACGCCCGTGTAAGCCTCAAACACTTTTATACAGGGGACGAATTAGTTTCAAGGATAAACGAAAATGAATTTTCAGTATGAAAAAACAGAATCATGCGGTACATGAATTCAATTGATGACAGATTAATGACTGTAGTTAGAGATGGTCCTATCATTTCTATCAAAGTCAACACAATGCCAAGAGCTCCCAAAACTCCTCTCATGGATCATGACGAATGATCATCGGAACAAGAGTGCTATAATAAAACGAGCCACAACCCCCACATCTTTGCACTAAGAAGCTTACTTGAAATATTCTAAAAGGATAAACAGAAACTTAGGGTGCTAAAATCAACCCTCTTAAACAGCACTCAAATTTTTAGTTCACTATTATTTTCATCAACAAATAAACATTAGACACTCATTCTTCCTACTATTTTTCCTTTTCCTCCATTTTTGTTTGGGTGTGGGAAGGTTGGGGGGATGCGATGGTGGATGGCTTAATCAATGAAGAAATTTAAGCATCCTTTAGAACGGGAACAAAAGAATGTCCCAGTTGATGCAACTCAAGGCACTCAAAGAAGAGAATCTAGCACCCCAAAAGACCAACTCACATTTCCCACCATTACCATAAGCTAACATTCTGAGTATGCTCAAATCTTAATAGGATATGGAAGGTACACAAAAGGTTAACCGTATACCTCAATAGTCGGCGGCTAAGTCACAGCAGCAAATCCCTAATGTTTGTCACTGCATCCTGCATGGCAAAGAAGAATCACATCTTCGAAGACATCAATCAAATAAGTAACCAGACATCTAATTGAATAACTAAGAAGACCAAAGTGGCATTGGCCCAGTGATATGTTGGTGACTTTTCGAAGGGGAGATCACCGGTTCGATTCCCCTCAAGGGGAATTTCTGTGGTTTAATTCCTACCTTGGGTTTCAGGGTCCTTTGGAGCCCCCTGAGGCACATCCGTGCAGTTAAGGAAGCAGCATTGCTGGGCTTGTATCCTCAGTGTGGGGAGTTCGAATCTTGGCAGGAGCAGCTGAAGCAGCCAATTGATGTTGTAAGAGTGATGCAATTGCCTCGGCAGGAGCAGCTGGAATAGCCAATTGGTGATGTAAGAGTGATGTAAATGCCTTGTAGGAGGGCTCCCTTGGGGGTCTGGAGTATAAGGGGTACTGCCATCCTGGCTACATATGGCACATCCCGCGATTTACCTCCGCCAGCATACTGAGGGGCCGGTACCTGGTAGTCCAGGATTAGTCCGGCAAAGCTGGGAAACCTGGGTATCAAAAAAAAAAATAATAACTAAGAAGAAACAATATATCAATATTTCATTTTTCGTCACTAGCAGGTGCTTCTCCACTAACTTTAAGAAGCACCCTAAAGCCAGTACAAGCAAGATTCAGCCTCCCATCTAGACTAGAAGTTTTCTTTTACAGGACTCTTACACCAAATGATGCACAACAAGAAATATTCCCTCCGTCCCAAAATGAATTATGAAGAGCAAATATGAAAAAATTGCGGACAATCATTTGGGACAAAAGGATTCCAATGAGGAAGCAGTACCAAAACAAAGGTAGGTAGCTTAAAACGCCAAGAAAAAGAAGTAACACGGAAGGACTTACCTAAAGTAAATAGCTGACCATTTTTGGGAAATTTCATCTGCAAATCATCTTCAACAAACGTTTAAAATCATCTCAAATAAAATCAAATCTACTTGAACTGAACCAACCAAACAATGGATAAATCAACAAATCATGACAAGTACAGACATCCCTACTCCAATCAAAACAATGTCATTGACAGGCATGCCTGCAAGTTACTAGCATTTAAACAAAATTCCTACCGCCTCCTTTCTCAAATTTGAAGGCACCAATTCAAAAGAAACATTAATACCAAATCAATCGATCACAAACAAGTAATCAAAACTAATCTCAAATTGACACCAAAATTAAGCTCAAAACTTCATAGATTAATTATAATTCCGAACAGTATGCATATTGAAAAACAGTAAACCACCTGCAAATCACATAACAAAAAACAAACAGAGCATTTCAAAATTTAAATAAAAAAAAAAAAAACTTATTTAATCACCGCCGGCCTTCTGGTAAAGATAGGTAAGTCCACACTTGCCACAGTAGTGCCTATCAAAGTGATTAGCCATGAACGTCCCTGCACCACACTCAGCATTAGGGCACTCTTTCCTCAACCTCTGCACCTTACCGGAATCATCCACCTTGTAAAACTGGAGCACGGCAAGCTTCACCTTCTTATGCTTGTGCTTGATCTTCTTCGGCTTGGTGTAGGTCTTCTTCTTCCTCTTCTTAGCACCACCACGGAGCCGGAGGACTAGATGCAGAGTCGACTCCTTCTGGATGTTGTAGTCGGCGAGTGTACGGCCGTCCTCGAGCTGCTTCCCGGCGAAAATGAGACGTTGCTGGTCCGGCGGGATGCCTTCCTTGTCCTGGATCTTGGCCTTCACATTGTCGATTGTGTCCGATGATTCCACTTCTAGGGTTATGGTCTTCCCCGTCAGGGTTTTCACGAAGATCTGCATCTTCGCCGGCGCCTCTCTACACGGATGGTTGCTAAACAGAAATTGGGTTAGGGTTTTGGAATTTGTTTATATATACTCAGCGAAGGGCGAAATAAAATACCTGTTTTGTCCTTGGATTTTTATCAATTTTTATTTATATACAGGTTTATACCATTTCGCGGGTACTACTATATACAAGGCAGCATTTTTACAAGGCACGATGAAATTACTAAAATGCCCCCATATAAATACTTTTAAAAAAAAATTCTTCCCCTCCCTCTCCATTTCAAACACCATCCGCCGGTCTCTCTTCCCTCTCGCTCTCGCTCTCAAAAACCAAAACCTAAGAAAAACAAACGGTTTCTCTTCTCTCTCTCACTCGACGAACGACGCCACCACCACCGCCGACGATGAAGACAAACCTCCCTACCGGTGGAAAGTCCGCCTCTTCCGCCGCTCCAAAGAAAGTAATTAATTTTAACCTAAAATTTCAATTTGAAAACCCTACAACAAATGTATGCCTAAAATGGATTATATAATGCTTAATGTTGTTTAAACGTATCCTAAATGGTTCTAATTGCTATTTCGTAACATTAATTTGGGTTTTTTGTTTGAATCGGATACGAATTTGTGTGCCTAAAATTTGAAGTTGTCGGCGTGCGTTTCGTATGAACACATACGAATGGTTACCAACATATCGGGTATTGGCATACGAAATGTAAACTGATTCATCGGTTACATTTTCGTATGCAATACCCGAAAATGTTGGTAACATTTCGTATGTGTTCATACGAATGGTCACCAACATTTCGGGTATTGGCATACGAAATGTAAACTGATGAATCAGTTTACATTTCGTATGCCAATACACGAAAGGTTGGTCACCATTCGTATGAACACATACGAAATGTTGCCAACATTTCGGGTATTGTCACACGAAATGTCATACGAATCTTGAATATTAAGCTTGTCTCTTATTTAATTTTTTGTAGGGACGTAACCTGCGACGGCCTCTAATAGAAAGAGGAAGGCGAGGAAGCGGGTGCAGCTAAAGCGGACAAACGGTCCAAAGAAGAACGACAAGAATGTCGTGATTCTTTGGCCGGATGTGGTTGAGGAGAGTGATAGTAGTGAGAGTAGTTATTCTAGTGAGGATTCATCTTCACGTACTCTGTCCCGAGGTGCATCTGTGCAGGAGGCACATTTATCTAGTGAGGAGGAGGCGGAGGAGGAGGCGGAGGAGGAGGCGGAGGAGAGTGTATGCGTGAGGCCTCGCAAGAGGCGGGAGGCACGGGGCGAGAAAGGGGAAAGGGGCCGAGGATGACGAGTGGCACTGAAGAGTAACCCGGTGGCGGCCGGAGGAGGTTCGGTTGTTGTACGGGTTTGGTCATCATCGAGCCCGTAAGATATGGGAGAACGCCACTTGTGAGCCGGTGTTGAAGCACCAAACAAGGCGGCGAGATTTTAGATAAGTAAGTATATGATTTTGTTTATTATTAAATAGCCATTTGCAAAACATTATCAAGATTCGAGATGACATTTCGTATGCCAACATACGAAATGTTGGTGATATTTCGTATGTGTCCATACGAATGGTCATCAACATGTCGGGTATTGGTATACGAAATGTAAAGCTGATTCATCGGTTACATTTCGTATGCCAATACACGAAATGTTGGTCACCATTCGTATGAACACATACGAAATGTCACCAACATTTCGGGTATTGGCATACGAAATGTCATCTGAATCTTGAAACGAAGGAGTATTAATTATAATTTTTTGTTTGGAATCAACAGGTTCTCCCATGCTTCTTTACCGGAGGATGATAGAGCTTGGTGGGCTCGTGTTGAGGTGCAGGCCTCCATTTTCTTCATGATGCTACCATTCGCCGGCCTAGCATGGCGCTCCTAACGGCGTTTGTGGAACGGTGGTCTCCCGAGACTAATACCTTCCACATGCCGTGGGGTGAGATGACGATCACTATGCATGACGTCACTCATATCCTAGGTATATTCTTGTTTGTTGTCTATTTTTTATAAATTTCATAAATTTTATCAATTTTATTAATTATTTCATTTTCAATTTGTAGGCATCATTGTTCGGGTGGCCACTGTTGGGAAGGCGGTTCCCAGAGCCTGACGTAGCCGCTATCAGGGCACGCCTTGAGACATGTCGGAAGGGGACGACCTACTCTTTAGATGGCCTCCGCCGTTCCTTTGAGTCCCCTTCCGACATGACTGACGATGAGCGCGCTGCTACGTACATCATGTTCCTCCTGGGCTCCACGCTGTTCGTGGACAAGACTCAGGATAAGATGCCCTCTGACTACCTTTCATTGTGCGTGGATATTGACAGAGTGGGGGCTCTATCCTGGGGGACAGCTGGGTTGGCATATCTATACCGGGAGTTGGGGAAGGCATCTAGATACGGATGCAAGCAGATTGGCGGTTGTTTGAGTCTTTTGGAGGTAATATTTAACAATCATTTAATAATTACAACATGCATTTATGGTTATAACATTGTTAACTTATTTATTTCATACATTTGCAGGCCTGGATATACGAGCACTTTCCGGTTTTCCGGAGAGAGATTGACCCGTTATGGACGGAGGGCCGGTAGAGGCTCGTAGATGGGTACGTACTGATACGGCTGGTAGGGATATGCCCCATCTATTGAAGTTTCGGCATACCCACGGACACGATTACGGTTGATAGGGTGAGTTAGTTATATTTAAAGTTTTACAAATTATTATTTCTATTGACGGTGTCTAACAAATTCATTTTTAGGTTTGTTGGACTCCCTACGGCACCACCCCAGAGGCGCTTTTACCGGTCTCATACTTTCGTGGGGTTATACGCTTCCAGGATATCACGGAGGCGTATTTGCCTGACCGTGTTACACGCCAGTTTGGGATCCAGCAGAAAATCCCAGAGACCCCATATCTTGCTCCCCCCAAAATTGTTCATTGATAGCAGGTCAAAAGGGGTACAAGAAGTCCTATGGAGGGCGTGATGATGTATGGGAGGATTGGTTAGAGGACGGCTTGGGGGGTTTCGATCCATTGCGTAGATGGGGCCCGTCCGTGAGCACATCTGATCCTGTTATTTCCACGTATATGCAGTGGTTCCTGGCTAGGACTCATGTTCGGATTACTAATCCGAATCATGATGCCCTAGTTAACGTTCCACCACCGCCTAGGATTGTAGAGGCACGAGGCATACTAGTTTCACGCTCACGGATGACAGTTTATCTGCGCCTGTCAAAGATAAGATTAGACGGGCCATTGAGCTGATCGAAGACGCTTCATGATTATGTTCATTTTGGTTGTTTATGTTGGTTTGTAAATTTTGGATACAATGTTTGTTTTGGAATATGTTTGAGAATATGTAAATTTTGGATACAATGTTTGTTTTTGGAATATGTTTTGAGATATGTAAATTTTGGATACAATGTTTGTTTATGGAATATGTTTGGAATATGTTTGGGATATGTTTGGGATATGTTCATTTTGGTTGTTTATGTTTTGGAATATGTTTGGGATATGTTCATTTTGGTTTGTAAATATTGTTGGTATTTGTTTCAGTTTGTGTTTCAGTTTGTTGCTCTCAGAATGACATTTCGTGTGCTTATACACGAAATGATTTTACTCATCTCGTATATATACACACGACATGTTTTCTTTTATCTCGTATAAATACACACGAGATACATTACTGGGTAGTTATTGTATTTCGTGTAATTTTCATACGACAAAAATGAAATAAGTCGTGTATATATATACGAGTTATATATGACATATCGTGTATAAGCACACGATATGGTAGTCTGAGAGCAACATCTCCTGAAACACAAACTGAAACAAATACCAACAATATTTACAAACCAAAATGAACATATCCCAAACATATTCCAAAACATAAACAACCAAAATGAACATATCCCAAACATATCCCAAACATATTCCAAACATATTCCAAAACTTCATACAAAAAATAATCAATACGCTATACACATAAACTATGGCCTATTTTACGCAATTCGTGCTTCGTTCGCCATAATTGAGAGTCGGTTGAATGTTTCTATCCGAGTTCTGTATGGCATGATCAGGTTACTTGCGCTTGGATCACGTTTCTCCCCCCAATATAGTGCTACTGATGGTATCGGGTAATCACTATCCGACATGTGCAGCTGCAAAAGTAATAAAATAGTCAAATATAACAAATTTAGAAAATATAGTTAAATGTAACAAATTTAAATAAGATAGTTAAATATAACGCATTAAAGTATCATACCAATATAAAATGGTTTCCCACATGTCCCAACACAAGTGTGTCTGTGGGTGGTCCTGTTCCTTGTGGTACGATCATTTGGTAGGCATGTGAAGCCGGCGGTTTGCGAGTACGAGACAAACACCACATTATACGCAAGTGGCTATGATGTGCCCTATCTCTGCAGGAGTATCAACCAATAATATTCCGTACAAGGGAGGCATAGTGAGTAATGCGACTATAGAGCTCGTCCATATCTCGCGAGGCATAACTCTCTCATAAAGCTCGCGGCGATAGAAGCGGCTCCTTGGCACAATACGAGCGCACTCTTTGCCACGTCTCCTGCATTAAGTATATTTCTTTACTCTTGCTCTATATCCACAATTTCCATCACCCATCACATCTCGTGAAGCCATCAATAAATGGGACAATGAGAGGGGTAAGCAACATCCTATGGACGAAGTATGTATATCAGTGACTTGTCCATTTCCACGACCCCGCCCCGTCCCCGTCCCCGACCTCGACCTCGACTTCGACCTCGACCTCTCCCACGACCTGAAGCAGCTAGTGGTGGAAGAGATGTAGGAGCGGTAGGGCTAGATGGTGTAGTGTTTGAAGGCGATCTCGACATCAAACGATTGGGTTGATGCAATAAATGAAGATCTAGACTGCCGCTAGTGGAGGGTGGTGTAGTGGGGACTCCAAAATGTACGTCGGTGCGCTCCCAATCGACGGTACTCTGTTGGTGGTCAGGGGTTTATTTGCCTTTGAAATATGATCCGGCTCGAAGCATCTCCGGTTTGTGGATGTAATCCTTCATTTATCGTTTGAAATAACCTTCTCTTTACGAGTCCAGTGCGTTGCGGTTCATTCATTCAACACAACTTCAAAATCGGGTCCGGTGGGACGGTATTCTACTTCAATGTCCAACTTCTTCCAAAAATCATGAATCGAGGACAACTCAATCCGGCCCTAGAGTTTTGTATGCATGCAATCTCGTGACTACATGGAAGTCCATGTGTTCGCCTCGAGTAACACCCAGGCTGAAGGATCCATGACATTATCCCCACAACGACTCCGCTCTTCTTTGATGATGTCCAAAGTTTGTCTTTGACACTCGACCCAATATGTCTTGATACGAGATCACATGTCTTCATATCATTTGGAATTCTACTCTTTGATTGCTCCATAGTAGCTTTGATTGTTGTTATTTGGAATTCCATAATCTCATGAGCCTTTTTGAATAATGTGTCAAAAGTAGAAGAAGCACTCCCAAGGCCTTCTTCAACTGTTATGCTCACTCTCATTTCGTGGTGTGGGTTCAGTGCGATGGCGATCTGTGTGCGTCGACAAAATATTCGTAGAGTATGGAGCAATCCAAGTCTCGCGGAGGTAGGTCAATAAATCGGGATAAGATGCGAAATGATCGCAAAACGATTGCCAACGGGTGTCCCACTCTTCGCGAGTAGCGGCTGATATTGCTTTATTAAATCTCCTCATGAATGATAGTGCAAACTCATTGCTACCAGTTTTAGCCAACGCTCTCTTTTTAACATTGACTTCGATATGCCTTCGACACAAATGGTGTGCGGTCTCGGGAAATACCATTTGGACAGCATTAATGAAAGCCAAGTCACGATCGATTAAGAAAGCGGATTGGCATGTGGGGAGTATGAAAAAGACTTTGCAAATTCTTGAGTGCCCACGTGTAATTATCGGTCTTCTCATTTTGGAGGAGCAGCATAGGCAATTGTGAAATTCTTCCCCGTTGAAGTAAATCCTATAATCTCAAGTAATGCCATTCCATAGCAGTTGGTGTTGTAAGTGCAGTCACCTTGTATCAATAAAAAAAATAAAGTTAGAAATGAATAAAATTGCAATTCAAAAAAATGCATACGACTTGTGGAAAACGAGAGTCAAAAAACGAGATTCAAAAAAATCAAAAATTTACCTTGTACTACATATGGAAAACAGTTAAGCATATCCGATGCTCGTGGGTGAGAGAAGAATATGTCACCGATCATGTCACTCTCGTTAGCTTTCCTCATGAAGAAGGTATATTTCTTATCCTCGGTGCTTTTATGAGCTGTTGAAGCGAGGATCTCCCTTGTCGTTCTTGTGACTTGCATTTTGTGAGGGCATTGTGGACGTGTTTCGGAGTACTCACGTTCTTCTCATCCTTCCTCTTTAACATTGTTAGAATGTTATTTGGGCCCTTAGAAGAAGGCCCGACTTGCGCTACACACCTCCTCATATTCAGAACTAGTCAATTCACTCCAACGGATGACCTTCGGGATACGTTGGAAAGTCGTGATTATGAGAACCATGCTTCACAACGTAACCCCATACCCATCACCCTATCTTTGGCCCGGATTTCAAAATTGCACCCAATCTTCTTCGTGCTAGTCAACCTCACATCTTTAGTTTTTCCGGACTGTACTTGCCACCAAAATGGCATACAATCTTCGCGTAGCCTAGGATCTTGCCACTTGTCTTCCTCGAATCCACTATAGAAAGGGTTATATTTTGACGGCCGCGATATCCCGTACGTGTTTAACAAGATCATCCCTATTTGAAAATAATAGGGATGTATCGAATTGATCAGCGACATCCGGTCCTCTGACATCAATTAGAAAATTGCACAATAAACGACGAGTGTATGACATTTCGTGTAGCATTATACGAGATGTTCTGGAACATCTCGTGTAAATGTACCCGACTTAAACCCATTTATCTCGTGTTATACAATACGAGATAATACACCATAACTCGTGTATAAAAACACGACAAATAGCATAAAACTCGTATAATCTAACACGAAATAGAGTAATATCGGAATTTAAAAATCCAATCTTGAAAAACAATTTCGTTTCAAGATTGGATTTTTAATGCGACTGATCAAAACACCAAATATAACTTTAAAAACTTACTTCATTCTTTGCTTGGATTTTGATTTTGATGTGGAGAATTTGCTGGCAAACCTTCTTCTTCAAAAATATATTCCACAAGCTCAAGATCAATATGATCATAAAAACTTGGAGAATGTTGTGGAGAATCCATACTATGGTGTTAGATGATATGAGAATTAATGAAAATAATGGGCATAAATTTATGGGTGTTAAGAATAGGACAATGGTGTCCGCATTTGCGTGGGTGTCTGGCGGCAGCGGTGTTTCCCTACGTTGGGCCGGTTGTCTGCGTGAATATCGTTTTTGATGTAGGGCTTCGGGGTGTATCTCGTGTGTATATACAGAGATACTATGGTACATATCGTGTATACAAACACGATATAGTATTTGTTTACAGTAATTATATCGTATGAACAATACACGAGATGCACCACTGATTACTTTCGTGTATTGTTCATACGAAATGCCTCAGTAAATATCGTGTATTTAGACACGACACACCATATAATAAAATAAAAAATGGTATACGGCTACATCGTTTATTATTTTTTTTTTTATATACATTCTAGATGACATTTAAAGTGTTTTCATCTACATGAGTTTCCTCAAAATCCAAATGGAGATTGAGTTACAAATATGTGCCATTATTTAGGGTTTTTAGGTTTTATGTGTCCCGATCTTGCCAAAAATGGTATACGGCTACCTCGTTTATTTTTTTAATTTTTTTCTACATTCTAAATGACATTTAAAGTGTTTTCATCTACATGAGTTTCCTCAAAATCCAAATGGAGATTGAGTTACAAATATGTGCCATTATTTAGGGTTTTTAGGGTTTTATGTGTCCCGATCTTGCCAAAAATGGTATACGGCTACCTCATTTATTTATTTTTAATTTTTTTCTACATTCTAAATGACATTTAAAGTGTTTTTCATCTACATCACTTTCCTCAAAATCCAAATGGAGATTGAATTACAAATATTTGCCATTATTTAGGGTTTTTAGGGTTTTACGTGTCCCGATCTTGCCAAAAATGGTATACGGCTACCTCGTTTATTTTTTTTTAATTTTTTTCTACATTCTAGATGACATTTAAAGTGTTTTTCATCTACATCACTTTCCTCAAAATCCAAATGGAGATTGAGTTACAAATATTTGCCATTATTTAGGGTTTTTAGGATTTTACGTGTCCCGATCTTGCCAAAAATGGTATACGGCTACCTCGTTTATTTTTTTTTTATATTTTTCTACATTCTAAATGACATTTAAAATGTTTTTCATCTACATGAGTTTCCTCCAAATAAATAAAGTGGTATCACTTAAATGTGATAGGTTATATGATATTGTATGATCCAATATGACGTTTGTTCCTTGTCATGTATAAGTGTATAAATTTTGCTCAATTAACAACACAATTCAATAATATAACATAGAATATGCGTATCATTAACATCGTGTCGCAAATCATCGAAGAACACCTTCATTATGATATGTCGTATGGATATACACGATTTTAGTACATGATATCGTGTTGTTGTGTACGAAATTAATGACAGAGTAAATTTAAATTTCGTATAATTTCATACGACCTATTATTTAACCCAATTAGTTTATGTCGTGTAAAAGTACACGATATGAAGGCTTCTTGTCGTCCTTTCGAGCACGACAGACGAAGGGTAGTTTGGGAATTATTGGTGCCTTGTATATAACATGCCTTGTATATAGAATTCTCCCCATTTCGCTTTAGTACTACTCCATTAGTTGATAGATGAGCATTTGACTTCATGGCTGGCTGCAAGCGTGCCAAACTAATCGTTGGGCCATAGATGAAGGCTGTGTTTCCAGAAGATGAAATGAGCCGAATCCGTTGCGCAAACTATTGAAGAGAACGCTAATGCGATTTTGAAGGTGATGATGATGTTTAAGTCCAAGAAACTTGAGATAGTTGCATCATCAAGAAGACATGCTTCAGAGAACAGATATGTCACAATGATTTTGCCATTGCAGACAAATTTTACAAAGATTTCGCAACTTTCAATTACATATTCTTAAATATTTGTACACAATTTTTAGTCATTTTGTTTAATTTCAACCGTAAAGCATTGAGCATACATTAATTTCAAGCATACGTTACTGGTTTCATATTGTTGAATATCTTTTATTTTTTAAAACAAAATATAAATTAACCTTTAGGGGGCGTTTGGTTCATATGAAAGTGGAGGAAAGGAATGGAAAATTTCCTCTTTTCCATTTCATTCCCATGTTTGGTTCAATCATTTAAAAAAAAAAAAAAATTCCATTGGAATGTATAATTCCTTCAAATAAAGGAATTCAACTTTCCATCATAAAATTGATGGAATCTTCAATTCCTTTGGCAATGGAAAAAAAAAATTTTTGATCAAAATACCCCCAAACCCTACCCACCCCTACCCAGCCCCTACGCCCCACCCCCCACCCCCAACGAAATTTTTTATTTTTTTTTCGCCTACCCTTCCCCCACCCTACCCCCACGAAATTTTTTTTTTATTTTTTTACGCCTACCCTCCCCCCCCCCCACGAAAAAAAAATTTTTTTACTCATTTTGCATACCCCTACCTACCCCCCTCACCCCCTCCCAAAAAAAAAAATTAAAGGGTAAATTGGTCATTTTATATGCTTTCATTCCATTCCTATAATTTGTATTTTCAAACCAAACATGATTTGCCAAGGAATTGAATGACAATTTCATTCCATTTCGTGCCAACCAAACGGAGAAGGTTGACCAGTTTTTTTCCATTCCAATTTCTTAAGGAATTCAATTCCATTGACAATTCCATTCCTTCACTTTTTTTCCACCGAACCAAACGCCACCATATTGTTATAGTAAATCTTTTGATTTATTTTCTATGATTTGTCAAAGTTTTTTAATTGTGCGTTTAACGCACGGGTGTTGTACTAGTTCCTAATAAAATTCAGTTAAACTGCACTTATAACTTAACTGCAATTTATTTATTTTATTTTTTATCTGGAATTTCACTACAGTCGCATGTATAATATCGTCGGACCCTAAATAATTGATTTCGTCATATACTCCCTCCGTCCCAATAGTAGCTTTCCATTTTGCCATTTTGGTGTCCCGTTAATAGCTTCCACTTTCCTTTTTTGACAAAGGAATCTTCACTATTCCCTCCACTCATTCTCTCTCCTCCATTATTTTAATACTCACAATACCATTATAATTTACTATTCTCTCCACTCATTCTTTCTCCTATTTTCAAATTACACTCACAACATTTTTACTTTCTCCCCCCCCCCCCATTTTCTTAATTTGCGTGCTGTCCAAAAAATGGACAACTCTTATTGGGACAGAGTAGTATTTACTCACTATCTTCATTATTGTTGAGCCCGCCCCCAACCCTCAAGTTTATATATAATTCAACCCGATCTACAAGTAGAGTCAATCATGCCTCCAAAAAGCACAAAATAACCTCATTAATGTGATGTGTTAACTACAACCTATCCCACTCAAATATAACCACCACCCCATACCTACCCACCATTTGGACACTATCTTTCGACCATAAAACCTCCATAATGTGTTGTGTTGGGATGGGGGAGTGACAACAAGAAGAACGTAGAGGGATCGATGGAATTAGAGAGCACCAAAGGGAAGAACGGCCAAAATGGTGGTAGTGAGTGAAGAGAAAGAGAGGATGGTTAAGTTTTCAAGATTTTAACAATCCAGAGCCAATTGAAAATGATTAAAAAAAATATTAAGTAATACATGCAAGGATAGTATGATTTGACTAATTTATGTTATCAATTCCAACAAGCAAAAAATATACTAACAGACTAAACTAATGTTGTCAATTTTGAAGCAACAAAATTGAAATATAAAACCCCATTTGTCACACACCCTAAAACTTTGAGCCATAATATTTTATTTGCCCTTAGTTTTTTCAATGGAAAATGATGACGTGGCAAATATAAAGGGATAAAAGATTTAGATGTCAAATTATTAACCATAAATGTCGTTTTATTAAGAATGAAGGCGTAAGTTTCAAAAAAAAAAAAAATTGAAGGGTTAAAATGTGAAATAGTAGAGTTATTTCACCAAATAATGTGTTACTTTTTTATTGAACCAAAATAAGTAATTATTCTTTTCCTAGTCAAAATAAGATAAATATTTATGTTTCAAAAAAGAAGGGAGCAATATAATATAAACATTAATATCAAATTAAAAATATCGATTAAAATTTTTTGGTCACAAATACAATTGATATTGTTTTGTTAAAATATTAAATTAATTGGCAGTCGAAGTCGGACGTATACACACATTATTCAAAATCATCACCTAAGATTGTATTCGACCAAAATTTTGTGATGATTTTAGGGCCTGTTTGATAAAACTGAAAATTAAGCTCTGAAAATGTAGAGCTGAAAATTAAGAGCTGAAATCATTAAGTTGCTGAATTTTGAAGACTTATGTTTGTTTGATAATGACAAATCACTTGCATCTGAATTTTCAGAATTTCAACTCAACATTTAAAATATTACTATATGAATAATATTTATGATTTTATAATAAAATAAATTCATTATTGACATATACATTATTATTATTATTATAAGTAAATTTTAATCTTATAATATTTAAATATTTTTATTTGTACTTTATCCCATAATAATATTTATCTTGATAAGTTTGGTAAATATGATCACAAATGTTGACAAATAATAAAAAAAATTATATAATGATACTTTAATAAAAATATTATTAAATGTTAATATTAAAAAAATTATATTTTCATACTTGGTCAAATATAATTTGTATGAAAAGAAAAAATATTTCAACAAAAGAAAGTAACAATAAATAAATAAATAAAATATGTTGATGTGTGGATTTGAACTCATTTCCTTTTTTTCTCATTCTTTCCACCTCTTACCTTGTTAAGCTACTCCTTGTCCACTTAAAATTAATAGCCTTTTTTAAGACAATCTTAATTATTTAAGTGATTCAAATTTACCTTACCAAACAAGCTTAATTTTTTAATTTCTTAAAGTGTTTCAAATTAAGATCTTAATTTGATTACCAAACAGTTTGATTACCAAACAGGCCCTTAGTATTATTCTAAAATACTCCCTCCGTCCCAAAATATTTGTTCCATTTGACTTTTTTGTTGAACTTTGACTACAAATTTATGAGAGATTAATCATGTTCATGAAATTTTAAAAGTTGTTGTTGATAATATTATTAATGGTGAATCAATAGGAATTTTTAGAATTTCATGAACATAATTAAATTGTCATATATTTGTGGTCAAAGTTTAACAAAAAAGTCAAATGAGACAAACATTTTGGGACGGAGGTAGTATAAGTTTTCTATAGTACTTCGTGTACCATTACTTGTAATCTAACAATTTAGGATTTTTTTTTTTTTTCAATTTCTCCTTCTCCGCCGGTCCATTTCCGTTATCTTCTTCCATTTTTTCTTTCCTTGATTTGATTGATTTGTAAAATTCCAAATTTTGCATATTTTAATTGTCATTTTATCAATTAATAAATGCAAAATTTAGGAATTGGTTTCTAGATTTGTTGTTTTTGTTACTTTATCTTGTTATTGTTAAAGTGTTGAATACGTCATGTTGCCTTACTACTCATTTTATTATATGTTTTCTTCCTTTTGTTGGGAGCCTTTGACTTTTCCTCGATATGTTGAGTCTTATAATGATTTTGATATTTTCTCTTGGTGCAATATTTGAGATGTTTGGTTGCGCATTTTTTGTCGACTCAAATGTATTTCCTTCTCGTGTTTTAAAAGTAATATTTTTACCGTGCGGGGTTTTACTAGTTTTACTTGGTGAAGCATTTATGCTTCACATATTATAGTTCCCAAATACATCTATTGGAGATTTGATTTGGAGTTGGCTTTCACTATACGAGATGTGTTAGGCTATTCATGTGTATATTTTAATTGCAAGCGTTATATTTCGGACGAGCTTCTGACAGTTATGGAGCGCCGTCTTCTTGAAACTTATTAATTCATAATGCAATTATCTGTTCTTTGCTTTAAAAAATACAAAACAAAAGCCAATTTAGGATTTTTTTTTTTTTTTTAAATTCATAACAATGGTTCTAACAACTTAGAATAGTTGGATCACAAGTATTATTAAGCAATATAATTTTTTTAAGTCAGTCAGCATGCACGTTCAGAAAAGCAGAAAAAGAATTTGTATGATTGCCGCTTGTGAGAAGCATCTCTTCCGTGAATATGCACAAATGTATAACTCCCCAAGAATTTCAATTGCGCTGTCTCTTCCGTGAATATGCACAAATGTATAAGTCCCCAGGAATTTCAATTGCGCTCGTAAACTGCATTGCTGAGATTGACCTCAAATCGAAGTCCATTCCTTTTCAACTCGTTTCAAAATCCCTCTCTTTTTGTCATTGGACTTCCCAATCAAGTTCTTGATCGGTCCTGTCCTATAGGTCAAAGTTGGACATCGTCTCTGAAAAAGTCAAAAATTATTTTGTCATTTTAGCGGAGACCTGTGTTTTTGGTATACAGTCGCCCGGGCCTGATCCGTTTTAAATTGAACGTTTTTCTATAAGGCGACATCAACTTGGTTGAAAACTTAATGAAAATTAGTCACATAACTAATTTTCCTTAAATTTTTAGTAGGGACAGATTGAGCACAATTTCAAACACTGAAAAAGTTGAGTGAGTGAGACATTTGCAAGCAAAATAAAAATAAAAAATAGCAATGTTATTGCAAATTGGCCATATGTATAAACTGTACATCCAATTCAATGATTAAAATCTTACAAAAATGGAGAATGTTTTGTTGTGAATATGGCCCTCCACACCCAAGCAAACCTACAAGAATAATAATCGCACACAAAACAAGCACAAGAAATCAAAGAAACAGAAAAGAACACAAGAAATTGTTAACCCAGTTCACCAATTTGATTGGCTACGTCTGGGGGCACTACCAAGCCAGGATCTTGCACTATGTATGTAGAATTTTTGTTACAACTGAGTTGGGGGCGGAACATTGATTATATATGACCTAGGAATAAACCAAAACCTAAACAAACAAGGAAACTAGGGATCGCCGAAAAATGGGCCGGCGCGCCGCCCTCACCGGCGCGGTCGCGCAACCCTCCGTAAACTTCAATGCCTTCAAATAATGCTCCAGCGCGGTCGCCCTTATTTCGAACGCGGTCGCCCTCAACACGTCGTCGATCCAGCATCAGTCTCTGCCCAAGAGCGCGGTTGCGCACGCCACTAGCGCGGCCGCTCTTGTGTCCAGCAACCCCTGACGAGTTTTTCCCCCTTGCTTCGATGTCTAGCCCGGTTGGTCCTCTATCCCAACAATCTCCCACCTAGAGATCAACCACACATATAAGCCCCGTATCCGTCTTCAACTCACCCTTGGTGTCCTCCTAGTGCTCACCTCGATCATGGTAGTGCCATCCTCCTCTTCTATTCTTCGAGCCCAATTGAAGCCTTGCACAGCTTCAATTTATCAAGATTCACAACCTTTGTCAACATGTCAGCTGGATTTTATGATCCCAATATCTTCTCTAGCCCCAAGATCTTCTCCTCCAAGAGATGTCTGATGTAGTGAAATCTCAGTTCAATGTGCTTCGTCCTCGAATGAAATGCCGGATTTCTTGCCAAATGTATTGCACTCTGACTGTCACTGTAGAGAATATTACCACTTCGCGTCTTTCCAAGTTCACCCAAGAAGTTCTGCAGCCATACCATCTCTTTACTCGCCTCTGTCACTGCCACATATTACGCATGCGATCGGCTGCGCCACGATCTTCTGCAATTTAGAAGCCCAGGAGATTGTCGTACCACCCAATGTAAACACATAACCCGTAGTACTTCTCCTCTTATCAAGATCACTTGATGCCAAGTCCGCATCAACATAACCCGCTAACACCACTTCCTTGCTCGAGAAACACAGAGCCTTACCAGCAGTACCCTTCAAATAACGTAGGATCCACTTAACCGCTTCCCAATGTTGCTTTCCTGGATTGCCCATAAACCGGCTGACTACTCCCACCGTATGTGCAATGTCCGGCCTTGTACACACCATTGCATACATGAGACTCCCCACTGCTGAAGCATATGGAGTTCTCTCCATCTTGTCACGCTCCTCCTTGCCCCTAGGCGAGTCCTTCTCGGATAGCTTGAAATGCAAACCCAATGGCGTCCCTGTTGGTTTCGCCTCTTCCATACAAAACCTTGCTAAGACCTTCTCAACATATTCTGCTTGTGAAAGAACCAGCTTGCCCGACTCCCTATCCCGGTCAATCCGCATGCCCAAGATTTTCTTGGCCTCTCCCAAATCCTTCATCTCGAACCGTTCTGAAAACTGAGTCTTCAACCTGTTTACCTCTCTACTGCTAGAGCCCGCTATTAACATGTCGTCCACATATAACAGCAAGATAATATACCCATTGTCCGTGTTCTTGAAGTAGCAACAATGATCCGCCTCACATTTGATAAAATCAATGTCATGCATGAATCCATCAAATTTCCTGTACCACTGCCTAGGAGCTTGTTTAAGGCCATACAAGCTCTTAGTCAATCTGCAAACTAGCTTCCCGCTACCCTTAGACAAGTAACCCTCTGGCTGTACCATGTAAATCTCTTCCTCCAAGTCCCCATGAAGAAAGGCCAGTCTTCACATCCATCTGTTCAAGCAACAAGTTGTCCGCCACTACTATCCCCTAACCATTCTCGATAGTGGTCATCTTCACTACCGGAGTGAATACTTCGGTGTAGTCAATACCGTACTTTTCTTTGAAACCCTTTTACAACCAGTCTTGCCTTGTAACACTTGCTACCGTCTGCTTCCTCCTTGATCCTGTAAACCCACTTGTTATGCAGTGCCTTCTTCCCTTTAGGTAGTTCAGTCAACTCCCAAGTTTTGTTGGCCTTCAATGAGTCCATTTCATCATCCATCGCAGCTTTCCACTTGTTACAAAGTGCATTACGAACAGCCTCCGCATAACATTCCGGTTCCCCATTATCTCGTCAACAAATAATAATTGGATGGAGTATACCTGTCAGGCGATCCACGCAACCTGCTGGATCTACGCAGCGAAATATCCGGTTCCGGAGTACGTGGTTCATCTTCAGTGACCTCCTGACCATGGTCATCATGAACCGTTCTGCTCCCACCCGAGTTAGGAATATCCACCTCTACAATATCCGGTTCCGAACTAGTGTCATCGGATGCCCCCTTTACTGTCCTTATACAAAAACCTGTTCATTGAATACCACATCTCGACTACGAATAACTCTATGATTTTGGTCATCCCAAAACTTGTACCCGAAGTCATCCCCGCCATACCCAATAAATGTACACTTAACAGATTTAGCATCTAATTTAGTTCTCTCAGAAGAATCAACATGAACATAAGAAACGCAGCCAAATATGCGAAGAAAGGACAGTTACTCGCTTGCCACTCCACGCTTCCTCCGGGAATTCCATTCCCCAATGGTACCGATGGTCCCCGATTGATCAAGAAAGCCGCCGTGTCAACCGCATATGCCCGAACGTCTTCGAAGTCCACACTTCAATCTCATACTTCTAGCCCGCTCATTCAATGTTCTGTTCATCCTTTCGCTACCCCGTTGAGTTGTGGTGTCCGCTTTGGAGTCTTCTCCATACGA
Organism: Adenophora triphylla var. japonica; assembly: GCA_022495995.1. Classification (NCBI taxonomy): domain Eukaryota; kingdom Viridiplantae; phylum Streptophyta; class Magnoliopsida; order Asterales; family Campanulaceae; genus Adenophora; species Adenophora triphylla. The sequence continues at coordinate 393,428 of JAFEMH010001047.1, forward strand.
ATCCCATTCGCTGCACAATATTCCCTAAACTCACCAAGCTCATACTCCCCACCATTGTCTGATCTCAAGCACTTAAGCTTAAGTCCCGTCTGATTCTCCACCAAGGCCCTCCACTTCTTGAACACCTCGAAAGCCTCATCTTTCCCCTTCAAGAAATAGACCCAAACCTTCCTTGTAGAATCATCAATGAAAGTCATGTAATATGACGCACCACCCAGAGATGTAACCGGAGATGGCCCCCACAAATCCGTGTGAACCAATTCCAACTTTGCTTCCCTCAAACCCCTACCTGTCCTCGAGAAATTATTTCTCCCTTGTTTGCCAAACATACAATCCTCGCAGATCCCCACGTTGACTGTCTTCAAACCCGGTAGTAGTCCTTTTGAACAAAGCACCTTCATCCCTGTCTCACTCATGTGACCCAATCGACAGTGCCACAAATCCGTATCACCCTTGACTGCTGCCACCGCGATACTGTCCTTGGTGTTATTCGCCAAATACAAAGTCCCCTCCTTATTACCCCGAGCGATCTCACAAGAATGGGCAAAGACAAACAGGCGGTTGAGAAGTTCGATGGGTCTGACTACGGATATTGGAGGATGCAGATTGAGGATCTCTGGTACAACAAGGACCTCTATAAGCCTCTGAAGGGTGTCAAACCGGAAGACGAAGATCAGGAAGAATGGGAACTCATGGATCGGAAAGCCCTAGGGGTGGTTAGATCTACTTTGTCAAAGTGGATTGCGAAGACTACCAGGAAGGCGACAACCACCAAGGAGCTATTGGATTATCTTACTGAGAGATTTGAAACTCCGTCTGCTGCAAATAAGGTTGATTTGATACGTAAGATGGGTAGTCTCAAGATGCAAGAAGGAGGATCCTTGGCTAAGCACATCGATGAGTTTATGGATGTCATAGATTCATTGACAGCGGTGGAGATCAAGTTCGATGATGAGGTTCATGCGTGTTTGATGCTAGCTTCTTTACCGGCAAGTTGGAGCGAAACGGTGACAAGAATCAACGCTTCAAAGAGTAAGAAGAAATTGAAGTATGATGATGTTAAAGACTTTCTCTTGGCTGAGGAAAATCGCATGAAGAAGTTGGGGACATCGGGTGCTTCGGGATCGGCTTTAGCTACTACTAGCAAGGGGAAGCCGGGTACTAGCAAACAAGGGAGAACCGAATCTAGGGAGAACGTGGTGAGTGGTAAGGGCAAAGCTGATGAGACCAAGGACAAACCGAAGGTTGCGAAGGGATCTGTTCGGGCCGCTATTATTGTAAGGAATTGGGACACTTCAAGAGGGATTGTCCAAATCGTAAGGGCAATCGTGTGAATGTGGCGATCGAAGGTGATGATGTCGATTCGAGTGTTAGTAGTGCACTAGAATCATGGGTGCCGGATTCGGGGCATCATTCCACTTGCGGGCACAAGGAAGAGATGGAAAATTACACTTCCGGTGATTTCGGGAAGGTCTATCTCGGCGGATGGCGAGCCTTTGGAAATCAAGGGGAAGGGGGATGTCGAATAGGAGCATCGACGGGAAGGTCTTACATCTCGAACGGGGTCGACACATTCCGGGTTTGAAAAAGAACCTACTTTCAAATAAGGCGGTTGGACGAAGAAGGTTACAAGGTGACATTCGGCTGCAGAAACTGGGTTATTACCAAGGAGGATTGTGAGATCTTCCCGTCTGATGCTCCTATTCTGACATCCCCCTTCCCCTTGATTTCCAAAGGCTCGCCATCCGCCGATAGACCTTCCCGAAATCACCGAAGTGTAATTTTCCATCTCTTCCTTGTGCCCTGAAGAGTGGAATGATGCCCCCGAATCCAGCACCCATGATTCTAGTGCACTACTAACACTCGTAACCGCACATCATCACCTTCGATCGCCACATTCACCTGATTGCCCTTACGATTTGGACAATCCCTCTTGAAGTGTCCCAATTCCTTACAATAATAGCACTGAACAGATCCCTTCGCAACATTCGGTTTGTCCCTGGCATCAGAGCTTTTGGTTTCAAGATCAAGGGAGTTGTTCCAAGCAATCAATAATGGGCAAAGACAAACAGGCGGTTGAGAAATCAAAGAAACAGAAAAGAACACAAGAAATTGTTAACCCAGTTCACCAATTTGATTGGCTACGTCTGGGGGCACTACCAAGCCAGGATCTTGCACTATGTATGTAGAATTTTTGTTACAACTGAGTTGGGGGCGGAACATTGATTATATATGACCTAGGAATAAACCAAAACCTAAACAAACAAGGAAACTAGGACTGCTGAAAAACGGGCCGAGCGCGGCCGCTCACCTGAGCGCGGTCGCGCAACCCTCCGTAAACTTCAATGCCTTCAAATAATGCTCCAGCCGCGGTCGCCCTTATTTCGAGCGCGGTCGCCCTCAACACGTCGTCGATCCAAGATCGGGCCGCTTCAAGAGCGCGGTCGCGCACGCCACTAGCGCGGCCGCTCTTGTGTCCAGCAACCCCTGACGAGTTTTTCCCCCTTGCTTCGATGTCTAGCCCATTGTTGGGATAGAGGACCAACCTGTTTGTACTATGAAGCTGCGTTAACCTCCAAATTTAATCTGAGACAAAAAAAAAACTATTGAACAACTAATCGTTGAAGATGATCCAAAAATACTTCAAAGCTAACATCATCTGTAAAGATGATATCTCCCGCAGGGGCAGGACTGTCAGAATTATATGTGGCAGAAGGATTTAGTTTTGCCAGAAGAAAACGAGCCTGCATTAATTCAAGCATTCACACCATCATCAATTATGTCCTCCGTAATTAGTGTTGGGGACGGATTTTTCACTATATGTATATGGTTGGCATCTTCAGCAGGTCAACATGTCAAGACGCCTCAGCATCCTGATCTCCACAACTTGGCCTCTACAACTTGGTCTACAACTTGGTCCACAATCCACAACTTGGTCCACAAGTTGACTTTTTACAAGTTGACTTTACATGTTGAGTTCACATCTTGGACCGACATCTTGGTTCAACGTCTTCATCAACATCTTGAAGCCGGACCAACTTGGGAGCGCTTTTATGTTCCTATTTTTTAGGAGATAATTGTGCACTCATAGAAGACCAATTCAACCACGACTCTTCACCAACCACCATCAACAGTCATGCCCGAAATCTTCTCCTCAGTAACTCCATCATGCCTAGTTTTTAGGGATTTGATTATTATCTTTTTATTTTACCCTTATTATAAATAGGGGTATGGAGATTATGAAAAACACATATATTTTCACACACTCACACTTTTGTAATCTCTCTCCATACTTCCGAGCTTGTAACCCACTGATCATAGTACAACTTTGGTCAAGGTAGGTCTTCCAAAACCTCTCGAGGTTTTATGCCGGCGAACAAGTTGTTCAAGGGCTTTCCTCGTAAAAATTCCTTTGTTCATTGATTATCACATACACAAATCTATATTCCATTGCACCCAATTCTTTCCTTGAAATATTTGGTTATTTACAATCACTTGTCGAAATTTGACCAAAACAATTTGGCGCCGTCTGTGGAAACTTTGGTTTTTTAGATTTGTTTAGAACATCAAAATGGTCAATCCAATTTCCGGTCAGGTAACCTCAGTAACCTCCGCGGCTGGGGGCAGGGCGACTGGGGGGCAGCAAGATGCACCTCGAGAGATGACCGCGTCTGAAATAAATCTTGGTTTCGTGACTAATATGGCAACCATGTTGAATGAACTGAATAAGCGAAGGGATGCTCAGCAGGATACCAATACTAGGATTTTCAATGCAATTGAGAGTCTGCGAAAAGGGAATCAAGTTGAGCCTCAAGTTGTAACTCCATTATCGCCATTATTTCCTAGAACTCTTTTTAGTGCAGGTACTGGGGGCAATCTTGGAGACATCCCCACGGCGGCGAGTGCAGTGCATCGATAGTACAACTGTCACAACTAGTCAAGTTGCCCAACATGGTCACACCTTCCCATTCAGCCAACCTGTGCCAACATCTTGCTATACTTATGTCACTTCGTCTTCAGGACAAACAGGGAGTTTTTATAATGCATTCGGTCATTCTGCTTCTCAATTTTATGCTAACACTTTTGCAGAAAGTCAAGTTGCTAGAGAGTTGCAGCAGATCAAAGAGATGATTAGGAATGTGCCTGGAGTTACTTCGCCTTATCATCAAGCTTCTCCGACTTGTTATAATGAGTCTCGCTTTGTTCCAAAGATAGCCAACATGGAGATCCCGAAGAGATTTGCAAGCTCCCACATGAAGAAGTACGATGGGAGCACAGATCCAAAGAGAGCATGTGTTGTTATACCAAGAATTAATGGACATTATCAAAGATTCCTTCAATCTTCAAAGAGGCCTCGTCTTTGTAGGGGCTTTGGTTCCACCTTGTCCGAGACCCGACTTTGAAATGGCTAACCGGCCTATCTCTAAACTCTATATCATCTTATTCTCAATTAGTCAGTATGTTTGTGAATCAATTTTCATGTAATAGAGCTTTTGAGAAACTAACTAGTGACCTCTACAGGGTGGTGCAACGACCTGACGAACGCTTGAAAGACTATTTGAACAGGTTCAACAAAGAGGCAGTGACTATCCCCAACTTGAACATGTTCACAGCCACCGAGGCGTTCAGATTGGGCTTGAAGAAGGGATCACCTTATTATGACGAATTGGTCATGACTCCATGCAAAAGACTTGAAGATGTCAGGACGAGAGTTGTTAAATTCATCAGACTGGAAGAAGATAAGCTCATAGTCCTAAAATAACCATAATGAGGCTGACAAAAAAGGAAAAGATGACCACCTATCTTCAACATGTCAAAATGTTAGCAAAACAGTACCTCAAGTTGTATTCCATGTAAGTTGTCATTTTTTCATAAAAGCAAACTCCGAAAACAGGTATGATTTAAATTTTGTCAATTCATTTATTTATGTTTGTCAATTCTTATGTTATGCTAAAAATTCTTACTGACTTAAGCATCGGGGTGGGGGGGGGGGTAAAGCTAACACCCAATCCTAACATGAATTTGTTTTGCAAGGTATACAACTTGAACAAACAGCTTAGGCTCAACATGTTGACACGCCAGTACGGCTGATACATGTTGAGACCTAAGCTGGAGTAGGCTCAACATGTTGACACGCCAGTACGGCTGATACATGTTGAGACCTAAGCTGGAGTAGGCTCAACATGTTGACACGCCAGTACGGCTGATACATGTTGAGACCTAAGCTGGAGCAGGCTCAACATGTTGACACGCCGACGGCCGATACGTTGAGACCTAAGCCGGAGTAGGCTCAACATGTTGACCCGCCGCACACATGTTGAGACCTAAGCCGGAGTAGGCTCAACATGTTGACACGCCGCACGGCCGATACATGTTGAGACCTAGCCGGAGCGTGTCAAACATGTTGACACGCCAGGACGGCTGATACATGTTTGGACCTGAAGAAGAATTTCAACATGTTGACACGCCAGTACGGCTGATACATGTTGAAACTTTAGCTGGAGAGGGATGGAACATGTTGACACGCCAGGACGGCTGATACTTGTTCTATTTCTTCAAACGAATTAAGGTTTTGACACCTTCGCCTGGGCGCACGTTTTCACACTTATTCAAGTTGTGAACTATTGGTTGTAACATTAACATGTTACCAAATGAATTAAGGTTCCGACACCTTCGCCTGGGCGCACGTTTTCACACTTATTCAAGTTGTGAACTATTGGTTGTAACATTAACATGTTACCAAACGAATTAAGGTTCCGACACCTTCGCGTGGGCGCAAGATTTCACACTTATTCAAGTTGTGACTACTGGTTGTAACATTTTCATGTTACCTTCTGCTTATAACATCAACATGTTATCAATATGAACACCCGAAAAAGATGAAGTCATCTTCCAATCAACTAAGGAGTGAAGATTAACATCTTCACCGAAAATCAAGTTCAACACACAATAGTAAGTCATGTCAACACAAACATGACTCACACGATCCAAAGTAAACATATCAAACAAAGACATGCCAAATCAAATATAAAAATTTTGAGGACCAACCCTCATCTAACATACCAAATTTCAAACACCTTAACTAATGTTACTCAAAGCTTTATCTTGGTTTCTATCAAGCTTCGTTTATAAGTTCTCAATGCGTTGGACAACTCTTTGGCGTAATCAACCGCTTCCTTAATGCCGATGAGGGGAGTAGCAGTTTAAAAATTCCTTGAATCTCCAAGTTTTCTCCGATTCAATAAATTTTGGGGACAATTGTTGGGGACGGATTTTTCACTATATGTATATGGTTGGCATCTTAAGCAGGTCAACATGTCAAGACGCCTCAGCATCCTGATCTCCACAACTTGACCTCTACAACTTGGTCCACAAGTTGGTCCACAAGTTGGTCCACAACTTGGTCCACAAGTTGACTTTTTACAAGTTGACTTTACATGTTGAGTTCACATCTTGGACCGACATCTTGGTTCAACGTCTTCATCAACATCTTGAAGCCGGACCAACTTGGGAGCAGTTTTGCGGTTCCTATTTTTTAGGAGATAATTGTGCACTCATAGAAGACCAATTCAACCACGACTCTTCACCAACCACCATCAACAGTCATGCCCGAAATCTTCTCCTCAGTAACTCCATCATACCTAGTTTTTAGGGATTTGATTATTATCTTTTTATTTTACCCTTATTATAAATAGGGGTATGGAGATTATGAAAAACACATGTATTTTCACACACTCACACTTTTGTAATCTCTCTCCATACTTCCGAGCTTGTAACCCACTGATCATAGTACAACTTTGGTCAAGGTAGGTCTTCCAAAACCTCCCGAGGTTTTATGCCGGCGAACAAGTTGTTCAAGGGCTTTCCTCGTAAAAATTCCTTTGTTCATTGATTATCACATACACAAATCTATATTCCATTGCACCCAATTCTTTCCTTGAAATATTTGGTTATTTACAATCACTTGTCGAAATTTGACCAAAACAATTAGTACGTATATCTACTTTTTCTAATACTAATGCGAGTTTATAGCTTCTTAAAATTGGTTGCTATGACTGGAAAATAATTTCAATAAAACGATTAATGCGAAAGAGATCAATGAAGATGCATATTAATATATTTATATTGCTTTCAAAGTTTGACTTTTAAAGGGAAGAAAATGTTTAAGTGTCCTAATAAAGTTGACATAGAAAATTGGGCTTTCTTCTTCGTCGTCTTCCGACTTCGATGCTAACTCTACCAGTAATTTTGACCAATATTGCCGAAACATCAGCTTCGTGCCGAAAGACTTCTTTGACAATATCTGCTTTACTTGGGTTCTCCATGTCTTCTCCTTTTAGAGACTATCAATTACTTCTATTTTTTGGTACAAAGACTATCGATTACTTCTGGTTCATTGACGTTATGTTTTGGAGCATGAAATCAAAGTGTTCAACTTGAAATTGGAGCATTCTTTGTTTAAAATTTGGACTAAGCTAGTTGTATATTCAAATTTGAATATAGTCGATGTCATTAATTAAAAGTGTAGTTAAGTGTATAATAAAGACACATTGAATGTGATTGAGTTGTTTAGTGTGTGTTAGTGTATATGTTACTCCCTCCGTCCCGGCTCAATTGGTCCCTTGATTTATTTCACGTCTTTTAAGAAAAATGAATAAAGTGGGTAGAAATTAGAGGAGAGAGAATGTAAAAGTTAAATGTGTGGTAGAAAATAGGAGAGAGAATGTAAAACTTAAAAATATTTAATAGAAGAGAGAATGAGTGGGAGGAATAGTAAGAATGATTGATTTTTTTTGTAAATATGTTAACTTTATAAGGGTATAATGAATGGTTTTTTTTTTGTAAATATATGGAGATAATAAGGGTATAAATATATGAAAAACTTTCCATTTAAGGAATAGATTAATTGAGGTGGAACGTCCCAAAAAGAAAAGTGAATCAATTGAGGTGTGACGGAGGTAGTATTAAATATTAATGCAAGTATGTATTTTGTGAGTTGCTAGATCATGTGTTAAAAAGTGACAGTTTAAAAAAGTGCCCATCCATGTGCTAAATTATGTCACTGTTAAGCTAAAAGGGTGTCAGTGGATGTGTGTTTGAATGTCAGTTCATGTCTCAGTGTAGAAGATTGTTAATGTTAGGGGGCGTTTGGTTCGTGGTAAAGGGAAAGTGTGGGAATGGAATTGACAATTCCTTTTGATTTTTCCATTGAACATGTTTGGTTCATTTGTCAACTAAACTACTAAGAACACAATTAACTCCGGCGACCACCAACTCCGGCGACCTCTCCGGCGACCAAACAACTGAGAACTTAACTTATCAGTAAGTTCTCAGTTGTCAATTAAACTACTAAGAACACGATCAACTCCTGCGACCTCTCCGGCGACCAAACAAATGAGAACTTAACTTATCAGTAAGTTCTCAGTTGTCAACTAAACTACTAAGAACACGATCAACTCCGGCGACCTCTCCGGCGACCAAACAACTGAGAACTTAACTTATCAGTAAGTTCTCAGTTGTCAACTAAACTACTAAGAACACGATCAACTCCGGCGACCTCTCCGGCGACCAAACAACTGAGAACTTAACTTATCAGTAAGTTCTCAGTTGTCAACTAAACTACTAAGATCACGATTAAATCCGACGATCACCAACTCCGACAACCAAACAACTGAGAACTTAACTTATCAGTAAGTTCTCAGTTGTCAACTAAACTACTAAGAACACGATCAACTCCGACGATCGCCAACTCCGGCGACATCTCAAGGATTAGAAACAACTGAGAACTTAACTTATCAGTAAGTTCTCAGTTGTCTCCACTAAAAACACAATCAACTCTGGCGATCACCAACTATGGCAACTAGACAGCTGAGAACTTATCAGTAAGTTCTCAGTTGTCAACTAAACTACTAAGAACACGATCAACTCTGGCGACTATCAATTCCGACGACCGAACAACTGAGAACTTAACTTATTAGTAAGTTCTCAGTTGTCTCCACTAAGAACACGATCAACTCCGGTGACCAAACAACCAAAAACTTATCTTATCAGTAAGTTCTCAATTGTCAACCAAACAATAAATAAGTATCTACACACAAATCATTATTATGATATGTCTTCAAATAATTTTAATTAGTAAAAGTTAACATTTTCTTAATGTCTCTATATGAAAATGTCAATTATTTTGGAACAGAGAAAATACTAATAATTCAAATAATTTTCATGAGAGAATTAGCATCTGCATAGATAGTGTACACCTAAATAAACAGGAAACAAAAAATAAAAAATTCTTTGTTGAACATAAATTGATCATAAATCAACTCAACTATCCCCTCCACTCCATCACACAATATCAAGTGTTGTAGTATGACTTGTCAAACTGGCTTGTACCAAAGTAAATTGTACAAAGACTATTTACACATTTAGAAAAGCGACATTTATTTTCTCGACGGGCCAAAAAGGAAGCACGTCGGTTATGGCACGGGGAAAGTAGAACAGAATTTATTACATACGAAAGCCTAATTTTGATTAATCTATATCACCGGAACAATGAATCTGTCAACCTGATAACTTCCAGTTACATCTACAAAAGAATTTTTTTTCCCTAAGCAATCCATAGTTCATTAGGTATACCATAAACTAGCTCAAGAAATCATTCATTTCAGTTATTAAGAAATCATTCATTTCAGTCTCAGTCCCTCACAACATCCCACTCTCACACACACTCACACACACAACTCCGGCGAATCAAGCTCCGTAATTTTGCATGGCGGTAACTGCAATACTCACTCCTCCCTTCTCAAAATTGTGACCGGTGTGACTGCCGGAGGAGGAAGGCCGACGTAAAGAGGAGGAGATGCCGGAGTTATTACCTTGGAAGGTTTCAGATCTGGATCTAAAATTTTTTCGGTGGTCGGAGTTGGATGGGAAGAGGATGGGATGAGTCGTCGGAGAAGGATGAGGGGAGGATTCGCCAGAGGATGGGAAGGGAATAGGTCGACATAGGTGAGGTTGTTTGGTCACCGGAGTGGAAGATGGAGGTGACAGTGGGAGATGGGTTGTGGGTAGGGCAGAAAGAGAGAGAAAGAGAGATAGCTACGGAACGGAGAGAGGAAGGCCTGAGGTCGGGAGGGTGATTCGCCGGCGGTGGGGAGGTAGAGTCCACCGGAGACGGGGAGGGTAGGGGTCGCCGGCGGGAGAGGGGTGCTAGAGACAGGGTAGAGAGAGAAAGTGTGTGTGTGTGTGTGTGAGTGTGTGTTTGTGACTGGGTAGGTGGGTGGGAAGGGGATATAATTATATCATTTAAATTAAATGAGGGATTATATGGTAAGACAAAATGTTTTTTAGGATTAGTAAGTTGATTAAGAAATAGGGTGTCTTAGGATGTAGATTAGATATTATTGAGGGACTATCGTAATTTCTCAAGTTAAAAAAGGGTAATCTGGACATTTTATCAAATATTAATTTCATTCCGACAGTTCTGTCTTGAAACCAAACATGAATTGCCAAGTAATTGAATGACAATTTCATTCCATTCCGTGCCAACCAAACACAAGGTTTGACCAGTTTTTATTCCTTCTCAATTCCAATTCAATTCCATTAACCATTCAATTCCTTTAATTTTTTTTCTCCCAAACCAAACGCCCCCTTAGTGTATAAAAGTGCTAGTGGAGATAATAATTACACTTTGTTATCGGCACTAAAACGCACATGAACGGGTATTCTTTTAACATTGGCATTTTGTTACACTATCACCGACACTCAACAACACATTCACTGCACTCAATAGCACATGCATTGAAACTCACAAAACAACTCAATCACATAAACGGGCACTTTATTATACACTTATTGGCACTTTGTTATAACCCCGACAACACACATGAACGAACGGGCACTATTTTACCCTAACACGGGCATTATAGTACTGGCACTCAATAACACATGCACTGGCACTCAATAGCACATACATTAACACTCACGAAACAACTCAATCACATGAACGGACACTTTATTATACTATCAAAAACACTTATGCATATGGAAACTGGCAGCTTAGTGGAGGTATATCACAATTACAACCCCTCTTTGTAAATTTCAACAACATAAGTAAAGGAAATTGACTTTCCACAAAAGTAAGCGTCCTTGCAGCAATTGGGCTTTTAGTATTTTTAGTATTGTTCTTAGCAATTGGGATTTTCTTTTTAGGATTGTTTTTTGGATTCGTGAGGGCGAGCCTTGGCGCAACGGTTAAGTTGCTCCTTTGGTGACTATATGGTCACGGGTTCGAACCTTGGCGAACAGCCTCTTGGCAATTGTCAGGGGAAGGCTCTAGCAAATGGTTCCCTCTCGCAACGCCCGCTTGGCGGGGAGCGCTTAGCGCACCGGGGTTTGCCCTTATTGTTCTTTGGATTCGTATACAGAGTAACATTAGACGAGATTTTGTGAAGATTTTGAAGAAGTGAGATCCCATTTAATTGTTGATACTTACCTTCTAATTCAGGGGACATGCGACTTTTGTAGTTTCCCTGAGCAAACTCATAAGAATATTGTTGTTATAGGCTCCACTGATTTGGCTGTTTCAAGCCTAAAAAAGGAGAAGACAGAATCTCATCAGCATATGAGCCATTGGGTCAAATCCTGCAAGCAGAAGAGGATTCATAAAAGAATTTTCAATGCCAACAACAATTTCAAAGGCTTAAAAAGCCAACGTATATAATCAAAACAATCCAAGAAATGCCATCTAGCAACTACAACATATGATTCCCAATAGCCAAACAATGTATGACATGTAACTACCTAACTATACATACATACAGTACTATACATTGGTCAAGCTTACTAGCTTATTTTTTCTTTTTCTTTTTTAGTTTTGTTTTGTTTTGCTTGGCTGGGGTGATGGTGAATGTGGTAATAGCTGATGACCACCCCTCAGAACAAACGGGAAAAAAAAATTATATGCAACTCAATGTTGTTAAAGATACGGGGAATTCCAAACCCGCAAAAATGCTTTCGCATTTCACACAACTACGATAAGCACTTTGATCATGTGAACCATAAAAAATGTGGGTTGAGGCACTCCCACATTTCTGCACTATGAAGCCTACTTGACAAGTTTGAAAGTGCGTATAGAAACTTAGGGTGCCAATGTCTACCCTGTTAATGCTCTATTCCAAATGATCTGAAGTGGAATAGAATTAAAATTCTGACAATTTTTGTTTGAGGATGAATTTCGGCTGACAACTAGAAGACTTCAACTTGCAGTATCAACTTGTATCAGACACTGAGACAACCTGGACTCTAATTTGACTATCTCTTTGCAGGTATATTAATTCCTACTTTTCAGGGATTATGATCGGTGATAGAGATTTTACGTGATGACTCAGTCAAGAAAGCATGGGATAATGGGATTGAAGCTCAACAAACCATCCGAGATTGTAGGAGCAGCAAAAGTTATCTTCTTCAATCACTTTTAGTATAAATTGAACACACTTATTGTAACACACACACACGATCGAAGCTACTGAGTTCTTTTCTCTACATTCTTCCTCTCATTGTAACTTCATCATTTTTATAAAATTCCACCTTTGAGGTTTTATGCCGGCGAACATGTTGTTCAAGGGCTTTCCTCGTTAAATATCTTGTTCATTTCATTTCGAGTTGATTTGCAATTATATTTCATTTAACCCAATCTTAGTCAGCTTGTCAAGTTCTAAAATTTGACCAAAACAATTTGGCGCCGTCCGTGGGAATTTTGGTCTTTTAATTGCTTTAGGAAACTCGAAAATGTCTACTGGAATGTCTGTGGGTTCGTCTTCCCTTGGTTTGAGATCCACTGTGGAGACCATCCCAATTGTGACAAGTTTGCAAGCATCAACCCAAAGCGTAGGTGGAGTATCACGTCCTATTCAAGTTCACGACGGGACAACTGCCGCTGCGTCACAGGAAATCCCACTTGATATCGCTTCCAACCTGACCGCTATGTTGCGCGAAGTGAGGAACCAAGTCGCTGCCCAAGATGTTACTTCAACTATGCTGATGAACCAGATTGCTAGGATGCAGCAGGAGATGATCTCTCTACAAAGTGGAGGTTCGAGTGCACTATCAACAAGTATCCCAAGCATTTTCCAATCCGTCGCTCCAAACGGCCCACCAGGTTCATATACCCCTTATCAACCTAGGAGACTCAGCTTTGGGAATGAAGCTGCCGGATCATCTGGATATGGGGGAACTGCTCCGACAACCAACTGGTTTACAGAAAGCACCATTGTCCATCCTGGAACCGTCACTCCAGCAACCACAACATTTGCAGTTCCAACTTCGATTACAACAGGGAGTGTTAATCCCCAGTTTGATTTCAATTATAATAATAATTATCAGTTTGCTCCTAACCCTGATGCAGGCAGTCTATTGGGCAGGCAGATTCAAGAGCTAAAGGATATGATCATGAGTGTCCCTGGAATGACACTACCTTACAACCAGGCCTCACCAACTTGCTACAATGAATCTCGTTTCACTCCCTCCATAGCCAATGTGGTCATCCCGAAGAAGTTCAGTCCTCCACACATGAAGCAATATGACGGAACCACTGATCCAGCAGAGCATGTTGCATTATACCAAGAGAAGATGGATGTTGTCCATATACCGCCCCAATATAGAGAGGCTTGTTTTTGCAGGGGTTTCGGATCAACTCTTACCGGAGCAGCTTTGAGATGGCTGATCAACCAGCCATTGGGTTCTATAGGATCCTATGCACAACTTATTAATCTGTTCACTAATCAGTTTTCGTGCAACAGGGTATTTGAAAAGCTAACTAGTGATCTTTACAGGGTGGTCCAGCAACCTGATGAGCTCCTGAAAGATTATCTCAGCAGGTTTAATAGAGAAGCAGTGAACATCTCCAACCTGGATACCGTAACAGCAATCGAAGCATTCAGGATGGGGCTTAAGAAAGACTCTCCATACTATGACGACTTGGTAATGACGCCTTGCAAAAGGTTGGACGAAATCAGGACTAGAGCATCCAAGTTCATCAGGCTGGAAGAAGACAAGTTGCTACAGGACAAGAAGAAGACTGATTATCCCAGCGGCAAACCAGACCCCTCTCATTCTGGCGGCAAGATGGAGACATCCCATGCTAGATCCAATAGGGGCAAACCCTACTCTAAACTTGACTCTTCTAAAGTTCTTAGTGTAGAAGATAATGATGAGGATGATGAGTCTTTGTATCCAAGAATTGATGACTATTGTTTTTCTGTTGATGTTGCAGGACTGATTAACGCTATGGACAGCTTGGGAGAAAAGGCAAGGTGGCCCAAAAGGTCCGATAAACCTTCAATCTGGAAAGACAAGTCCAAGTGGTGCGCCTATCATGAGGATTTCGGTCACACCACGGAAAACTGCATTGCACTCCGTAAAGAAATCGCCATTTGTTGTCTAAAGGATTACTCAAAGAATTACTTGGTAGAGGACGTGGACGCACCGACAAGCGGTAGTGCGACAACCGGGAAAAGCAAGTTCGTGCTAGCAACCGGGAGAAGCAAGGCGAAAGTCCTCCTCAACATCCACCACCTACCAGAGTGGTCAACATGATCTGCGGCGGTTCGGATATTTGTGGTACAACCTATTCGGCCGCGAGCGCCATGCTGCAGCGCTAAGGAGGACAGTCGTATTTGCTCGCAAGGTCCGTCAACAAAGATAAAGGCCTGGAGATTTCCTTTGATGAAGGTGATAGGGCCAACATCCGGGATCCCCATCATGACAACCGGTTGTGAGCCTTCAGGTGGCAAACTGCTTGGTTAGGCGCATCCTGATTGACAATGGTAGCTCGGTCAATATCGTTACTACTGACGGCTTAAAGGGAATGGGGATTCCACTTGAAAACGTAACTAAAAGTTCTTCTGTCTTAGTTGGATTCAGTGGAGAGACGAAGCACACCTTTGGGGAGATTACTTTCCCAGTTTATGTTGAAGGGATTAATTCTATGGAGAGGTTCTGCGTGATTGAATGCCAGTCGTCCTACAACATCATATTGGGAAGGCCCTGGATTCACAACGTTAAGGCTATCCCATCAACCTACCACCAATGTCTCAAGTTGCCAACACCTTGGGGAGTTGTCAAGGTGTCAGGTGATCAGCAATCAGCAAAGGAATGTTACAAGGTGTCCATGAAGGCAGCAAGTTGTCCTAGACTAGCATAGCAATTACAGCGAAAGGCTCGGGATGTTCTTGAAGCTGCAGAGTTAGACGTCAGAGAGGTGCAGCTCGATCCCACTAATCCCGATGTCAAAGTCCTAGTTGGTGTAGGAATTCCCCCAGAAGTTGAGGATGAAATCATAGAGTTCCTCAAGTGTAGAACAAGCTGTTTTGCTTGGAAGCACGAGGATATGACTGGGATAAGTAAAGATGTAATAACCCACAAGTTGAACGTCGATCCCAACGCCAAACCTGTCCATCAGAAACGAAGAAAGTTTGCTCATGAGCGCAACAAGATCATCAAAGAAGAAGTAGACAGGCTTTTGAAGTCAAAAATGATTAGGGAGGTTGACTACCCTAGGTGGTTAGCCAATGTAGTAGTTGTGGAGAAACGCAATGGCAAGTGGCGAGTCTGTGTGGATTTTACTGACTTGAACAAAGCCTGCCCGAAGGACCCATTTCCCTTGCCTCACATTGACTCTTTGGTAGACGCAACAGCGGGGCATGAAATATTGACTTTTATGGACGCTTCATCAGGTTTTCAACAAATTCAGATGGAGCCTTCCGATCAAGAAGATACAGCGTTTATTACTCCTGAGGGTATTTATTGCTTCATAGTCATGCCCTTTGGATTAAGGAATGCAGGGGCAACCTACCAAAGATTGGTAAATTTGATGTTCAAAGATCGGATCGGAGAAACAATGGAGGTATATATTGATGATATGGTGGTCAAGTCTAAATGCATGGTGATCATGTTCGTGATCTCAAGGAAGCTTTTGACATCTTGGAAGCTTTTTAACATGAAGCTCAACCCATCAAAGTGCAACTTCGGAGTTAGAGTAGGAAATTCCTTGGTTATATGGTCACAAAGAGAGGTATTGAAGCAAGCCCGGAGCAGATCAAGGCCATTATCAACTTGAACTCACCAAAGACTGTTAAAGATGTGCAGAGGCTAACTGGCAAAGTGGCAGCTTTAACAAGGTTCATTTCTAAATCATCTGACAGGTGCAAGTTGTTCTACGATGTGCTGAAGAAAAACAAGTTGTTCCAGTGGACAGAGGAGCATGAAGCGGCTTTCAACCAGCTTAAGGAATACTTGTGTGAGGACCCCGACCCGGAACCTACACGTGTCCCGAGTTGGAGCGTCCTCAAACTAACCCAAATATCCTAAATTTTTTTAAAACTTTATTTAAACTTTCAAAATAAATATAAGTATTATAACCATTTTGAAAATAAGTCTACTCCTTTTCACAATGGGGAAATAATTGACTAACTTAGAAAGTACGAAACTGTTTAGTTACAAAAAGGCATCGGTTATAACAATAAATGAAGATTTAATAATACAATTTCCGTAAAATGATTCACACCAACGCACACTTTCTAAACCCATCTAATCAAACCCGACAAATCCCGAAATATAACCTCCGAACTCCTCACCGCCCTTACTTGGCCGGTCCACCTGTCTCGGAATCTAAAACAGTAAAGGGAGAGGGGTGAGAATAAATCTCAGCAAGCTATTATGGATGCAGCAAGATGCCATACAAGATGCAACACGTAGCATGGCAACACATCAAAAGACATATTCATATAACCCGAGAGGCTCCCTGCCGCCAACCGTCCCATACCGGTTGGAGACAACGACCCATTTCGGCATGAATATATCACAACACATAAGTACGATAAAGTAACACTTAGAAGGATACTGAGCCAAGGTTTCATCTCCAAAAGGATATACACATCCGAGCAAAGCAGAATACCGATGAAGCGGTTCCGGAACCATGAACAATAACAGACTGGGACTCGGACACACGGTCGTATCCCCGGTGAAAACTAGACCATCTACCTCAAAAGGAGATGCTAGCCCACAAATCCCACGCAAGGGGGACAAACTCGGCAATGTATGAATTATAATGAACTCGGCTCGGTGCCATTATAAATCCATAACATTGCCCAACAAACAATTAAATCAATACCAAATTTGGATTTACATAACTAAGCACGGTAATAACATACTTGCTTAACCAAACATTGTATGATCCAAAGTAGGGATACATACTACAACAAAGATATCATGAAGATAGCAATACTATATCAAGTATTCAACATTATCAAGCACATAATAGATACTTGAATAAATTCCACAAAAAGGGATAACAATATATCAACATGGTAAAATATACTCATGTTCAACCAATAATCAGAGTGCAGCATTTATGTAACACGCTAAGCATAATACAATCCATGAATAAATACTCCAGTAAGATAAGGAGATATCATCAACCTATCTTACTTAGTCATTATACAATAATATATGATCTCTATAAGGATCCCAAGCTTAACTCTACCAAGTTGAAATCATTTCTGTTAAGTTACCAAACTAGGTTAACTAGCATTTTCCAAGTAACATTTAAAGTACTTCCCCAATTCCATTTTGATCACTTAGGATATTAATGTGTAGCCAAAGTATTCTACTTTAATCTAGGTTAAAGAGATTCTATTTCGGTTCGAGTTTGGTTAGGTTTAAACAGCTCTAAATTTGATGTGCAACCAGGCCAGGGCACGACTCGTGCCCCAGGGCACGACTCGTGCCCATTGCACCATCCTCTGAATCTGTCGTCCCCCACAAGGCACGACTTCCTTATAAACCTAGTCACGACTCGTCCCACACCTCAGGCACGACTCGTGCCACAGGGCACGACTCGTGACCTGAGCCGTAATCAACATAGATGCAGAAATCCTTCATCACTTAAACCCATTTGTTCCCAACCAAGATTCCTTTATTTTGTGTATACCTAGAAAGCTTACTAACTTCATACTTCACATGCTAAATCAGTTTAGACCCAAATATGTTATAAATCTAAATCATTTATCACATGATTTCCAATAAACCAATCTTCCACCCAAGAGCCTTCTAATTTGTGAACCTAAGGGAAAATTCTAACTTTGTTACTTCCTTCTAACTCATTTAATCTCCAAAGTACCATGCCCTTAACCTAGATCATTACTACTTGGTTTTTCACCCCAATTACTACCAATTTTCAAGATTTCCATTTTAATCCAACTCAACTCATTTAATTCTACTCTTTAACACTTCCAAGAACAACACACTTTCTATAACACTAACATTTTCCTCAAATCCAAGAAGACTTCCCCAAAGCATCAAATAGCCATTAGAACAACAATAACAACATTAAATATTCATGAACAATTAAAGAAAGAAAGGGTCATAATAACTCACTTTAAATTAAGGAGATGGATCAAGGATTTCTTTAGCTTGAAGAACTTCTCTTGGTCTCCCGATTCCAAAAGTACCCTTGGATCTAAAAACGGTGGAGGATTGCCCTTGGCTTCAAAGCTTGGAAGAATGAGCTTTAATGGAGTTCCATGGAAAGTTTGAGAGAGAAAGGGAGGAGGAAGAAGATGAAGAAGGAAGATGATGGAGGGAGAGGAGTAAATAAAATGGTAAGGGGAAAAGGGGGGGGCCGGCCAAGAGGGGAGAGAGAGGAGGGTTTTTGGGGAAATTGTCCCCCCACTCCAATTATTCCCTTCCAACTCTTTCATTATTTTAAATTAATTCTCCCAACCCACAACATTTTATTTGCCCAATTTATTACTACTACATTCTATTACTTTATTTATTTCTAATTATTATTTTTCCCCTAGAACATTATTTATTTTCTTATCATTTTATCCTAATATAAGGAATTTAAAGATATAAGAATGAACACAAAATATTAACAATAATATTAAAAGCACACAATATGATGTTAAATTAGTGCCTAGGGCTAGGGTCGTTACACTCACTCCCCCTTAAAGAAAATTCGTCCCGAATTTTAAAAAGATTACCTAAATGTTCAATCCGCCTTGGTTACTCCGGCATACCTCAGACTCAAATTCCCATATAGTCTCTTCAATTTGTGATTCTTTCCCCAAAATTTTCTAATTCCATTAATAATATGATATTACCACTTAATGATCCAAGCATACTATACGAATATCACTAACACAAATTTTCCGTTCTCAATGGAAATATAAATAAATAAAAGTATTACAACTTAGGTCACCAAATTCATTACAATATCACATTAAATCTCCAATTACCCTATAAGCTTCTCCAAAATCACCCCAACAAATTAGAGATCGATGTTTTCTTCCCAAACTATGCCTCATACGGTTTTATCTCAATGTTAAAATGCTAACTACTATTATACGCACTTAACCACTGGTAACCATACGTCCTATTGACTACTAACCTCCATTGTACACGCTCGTAGCATATCATCAACAACAAGTAATGATTCCTCAACTTTTCACAAGGTTAAACTTAATAGCATTCCTACCTTCCCAAAAGGACTTTCCCGAACGATGTCTATCCGATCCATTTAACACTATGAGTTTTATACAATCGAACTATCTCCTAACATAAGTGAGGACTTTATTAATAACATCTCGAACCCTCTCTTCAGTATAAACCTCAGTATAACCACGCCCATAGCCTTTCTCATAACTAACATCTCGTCAAGCTATATAAATAACGGGTAGAAAATATAATTCACCTTCTATAACAAAATAACATACCCTCCTTTCCTTCCAATGCAACTTAATCACAAAATTTATAGTGATAAACTCTCAAGTTCAACCTAGAACTCTAAATATTTTAATAAATCTTCTAATATCAACATTCTATTATTACCATTCAATATTCCAATATGTTCAGGACTAGTGGCAAATCAATATTCAAATTGAAGGGTTGGCCGCCCACAACGGAGCCGATCCAACTCCCAAAACAAAAACCGAGTCTACTGTGACCAACACAATAATAACCCCACAATTATCAAATCATTTCTCGGATCAAAACTTGAATACAATTAATCATTATAGGAGAACTAGGTTACCTTTTTACTTACTTCCGAACAACTTATATCTTTAGAATATCAAGTCTTTCAAAAATTTACAACATCTTTCAGAATTCCAAAGGATAAAATAAAAGAGATTCAAAGAGACCCGAATGGTTTATTTATTTAAAACCGGCCCATACCAGTTTTAATTAACTAAACCACTCACAATTTAAAAATTTTCAAAAGGTTGATAAGCTGACAAAATAACTCAAGTGATTTAAGTATCTACAACCGTCCCATAACAAAGTGGCGTATAGTTAAATTACTCACAGATTTTAAATGTACACAAATACGGTTTACTGACTTTAATAAATCAATTTATCCCCGAAGAGCACAATTGCTCACACCGAAGTTCAACACACACCTTCACTTATTAAAACACAATTAAACAATTCCAACATAATACTCTTGTTCGACCTCTAATTATAGTATAGCCACCATTCATAATATTTATACTGAATTAAATTCTCTTACAAGAAACACAATCTCGCAATATTATTACTATCTCCGATGAATAACACTAAAACAATCATTAAGATTATAAACTAGGTAAATCATCCTCAAATTTCAATTGAACATTAACGGTATAATCTAACTTATCTCCCTATAACCACCAACAACTCAAAATTCGTATCACGTAAATATCTTCCAAGCATCACACCAATCCCTTATATGATTCGCGCAACTAAGTCAACCTATACGGTGTAATCATCCTAAAGTATCCTGCCTTCCAATAAAATTTATCCTCATTTTATATTCTCAATTAATGATAATCGTTCCTCAAAACAAACCATATATACATACATTACCCATTTCCGAAGTTGATCCTATAAGTCACCAATAACTGCATCTATTATACTTCTTCGCATTTACTCTATTTACCTTCCCAAAACTAATACACAATCCACAAATCAAAACGGTCATGCTAGATATAAGTGCTGTCTTAAGTACATCCTCAAAGCAAAATTTCACTGTAATTGTAATACTCCGAAAAATTCAACTAATAACCATTTAGTATCCTACTAGTTTCTAAAATCAGTCATACAAATTGTCAACAAGTGCTAACGAATACTTATCCTTCATAGTTACCTATTTAAGATCTCTATAACCTTATAATTAACCACCAAGTATCATCTTTCCTCAATATAGTACTAATTCATCCCTACGGAGTGTCGCTAAGCTAATTATCTTCTTTATCAAATACTTTCCCAAGATGAATCATCAAGTCCATCATCCCAATTAGTGTCCTCTATCTAGGAATCCGAATACTAAAATAGTACCTTATATCAACTCAAAGCTTCAATGTCCTGGTATGATACCTGATGAAAACCCATTTTTGAAACTCACATAGAAAACACCACTTAGTCCACTAATAACACCTAAGGCAAGGTTATACTAGTTCTATAAGATCTTGTACTCGCGACATTCTATAACTCATATAATCTCACTTAGACTATCACTTCCAATACTAGTCTCATATACCTAGTCTCTACCACGAGACACCAATGTATAAATACTCACGCATGTTATACTACTATAAACCACTCCTAATTAGGTCATATACCTAACCTCAACTAAGAGTTCACAATTTCATTTACCACCGCACATGTGATAATTCAAGGTTCTTCTACTTACATATAACACATAACCTCCACATTCTTTAGGTCCTACTTTCGACATTTACGCATATGTGACATACTATCAATCAGTAATTTATCCGACTCCATTATACACGGAGGTAAATCAAACGTAGATAAGGAGACTCGCTTCTTGCGATAGTCCTCCTCAAACACAATAACTACTCAAATAATTCATGTTAATATGACGATGATTCACGGATTGGTAACTCGACCAAATCCACCGGCAATACATGCCCACTAAATCACAACTACCAAGATAATTTAAGGACGATTCGAGGCACGGCCCCATAGGGGTAGAACCTCCAGCACATAAAACAACTTTTAGGCCAATTATGCACATAAAGATGAAATGTAATGCCACATGAGAACGAATGCACGAGGATTTATAAAAGTATGAACCCTAATTCCTGAGACAGGTAAAATACCTCAAATGGTGGTGGGGAAATCTATCTTTCCAAAACTCACCTTTCCTTGATTCCTTGGTTGGACAACATTATTTTCTGTCATTGAACAAATTCCTGCATTAAACACTCGACGTAAGTTATCGCACACTCTCACTCAGCTAGACTCTACCCCGAGAATTCTAACCGAGCTCTGATACCAACTGTGAGGACCCCGACCCGGAACCTACACGTGTCCCGAGTTGGAGCGTCCTCAAACTAACCCAAATATCCTAAATTTTTTTAAAACTTTATTTAAACTTTCAAAATAAATATAAGTATTATAACCATTTTAAAAATAAGTCTACTCCTTTTCACAATGGGGAAATAATTGACTAACTTAGAAAGTACGAAACTGTTTAGTTACAAAAAGGCATCGGTTATAACAATAAATGAAGATTTAATAATACAATTTCCGTAAAATGATTCACACCAACGCACACTTTCTAAACCCATCTAATCAAACCCGACAAATCCCGAAATATAACCTCCGAACTCCTCACCGCCCTTACTTGGGCCGGTCCACTGTCTCGGAATCTAAAACAAGAAGGGAGAGGGGTGAGAATAAATCTCGGCAAGCTATTATGGATGCGACAAGATGCCATACAAGATGCAACACGTAGCATGGCAACACATCAAAAGACATATTCATATAACCCGAGAGGCTCTCGCCGCCAACCGTCCCATACCTATTGAGACAACCCACTCACCAAAGATGAATATATCACAACACATAAGTACGATAAAGTAACACTTAGAAGGATACTGAGCCAAGGTTTCATCTCCAAAAGGATATACACATCCGAGCAGCAGCAACAGTCGATGAAGCGGTTCCGGAACCATGAACAATAACAGTACTCTGGGGACTCGGACACACAGTCGTATCCCCGGTGAAACCTAGACCATCTACCTCAAAAGGAGATGCTAGCCCACAAATCCCACGCAAGGGGACAAACTCGGCAATGTATGAATTATAATGAACTCGGCTCGGTGCCATTATAAATCCATAACATTGCCCAACAAACAATTAAATCAATACCAGCTGGATTTACATAACTAAGCACAGTAATAACATACTTGCTTAACCAAACATTGTATGATCCAAAGTAGGGATACATACTACAAGATATCATGAAGATAGCAATACTATATCAAGTATTCAACATTATCAAGCACATAATAGATACTTGAATAAATTCCACAAAAAGGGATAACAATATATCAACATGGTAAAATATACTCATGTTCAACCAATAATCAGAGTGCAGCATTTATGTAACACGCTAAGCATAATACAATCCATGAATAAATACTCCAGTAAGATAAGGAGATATCATCAACCTATCTTACTTAGTCATTATACAATAATATATGATCTCTATAAGGATCCCAGTTAACTCTACCAAGTTGAAATCATTTCTGTTAAGTTACCAAACTAGGTTAACTAGCATTTTCCAAGTAACATTTAAAGTACTTCCCCAATTCCATTTTGATCACTTAGGATATTAATGTGTAGCCAAAGTATTCTACTTTAATCTAGGTTAAAGAGATTCTATTTCGGTTCGAGTTTGGTTAGGTTTAAACAGCTCTAAATTTGATGTGCAACCAGGCCAGGGCACGACTCGTGCCCCAGGGCACGACTCGTGCCCATTGCACCATCCTCTGAATCTGTCGTCCCCCACAAGGCACGACTTCCTTATAAACCTAGTCACGACTCGTCCCACACCTCAGGCACGACTCGTGCCACAGGGCACGACTCGTGACCTGAGCCCAGAATCAACATAGATGCAGAAATCCTTCATCACTTAAACCCATTTGTTCCCAACCAAGATTCCTTTATTTTGTGTATACCTAGAAAGCTTACTAACTTCATACTTCACATGCTAAATCAGTTTAGACCCAAATATGTTATAAATCTAAATCATTTATCACATGATTTCCAATAAACCAATCTTCCACCCAAGAGCCTTCTAATTTGTGAACCTAAGGGAAAATTCTAACTTTGTTACTTCCTTCTAACTCATTTAATCTCCAAAGTACCATGCCCTTAACCTAGATCATTACTACTTGGTTTTTCACCCCAATTACTACCAATTTTCAAGATTTCCATTTTAATCCAACTCAACTCATTTACTTCTACTCTTTAACACTTCCAAGAACAACACACTTTCTATAACACTAACATTTTCCTCAAATCCAAGAAGACTTCCCCAAAGCATCAAATAGCCATTAGAACAACAATAACAACATTAAATATTCATGAACAATTAAAGAAAGAAAGGGTCATAATAACTCACTTTAAATTAAGGAGATGGATCAAGGATTTCTTTAGCTTGAAGAACTTCTCTTGGTCTCCCGATTCCAAAAGTACCCTTGGATCTAAAAACGGTGGAGGATTGCCCTTGGCTTCAAAGCTTGGAAGAATGAGCTTTAATGGAGTTCCATGGAAAGTTTGAGAGAGAAAGGGAGGAGGAAGAAGATGAAGAAGGAAGATGATGGAGGGAGAGGGAGTAAATAAAATGGTAAGGGGAAAAAGGGGGGGGGGGGCGGCCAAGAGGGAGAGAGAGGAGGGTTTTGGGGAAATTGTCCCCCCACTCCAATTATTCCCTTCCAACTCTTTCATTATTTTAAATTAATTCTCCCAACCCACAACATTTTATTTGCCCAATTTATTACTACTACATTCTATTACTTTATTTATTTCTAATTATTATTTTTCCCCTAGAACATTATTTATTTTCTTATCATTTTATCCTAATATAAGGAATTTAAAGATATAAGAATGAACACAAAATATTAACAATAATATTAAAAGCACACAATATGATGTTAAATTAGTGCCTAGGGCTAGGGTCGTTACAACTTGTCTACACCACCTCTACTTTCCAAACCAGAAGCTGGGGAAGCGTTGTACTTGTACCTTGCAGTATCAAAGAATGCAGTGAGCGCGGTCTTGGTAAGAGAACAAGCTGGTGAGCAACATCCAGTATACTATGTAAGTAAATCTCTTTTAGATGCAGAAACCAGGTACTCCCACCTTGAGAAACTTGTCCTTGCTTTAATAACTGCCTCTATTAAGTTACGTCATTATTTTGAAGTTCATCCTATTATTGTGAAGACTAACTATCCTATCAGGAGTGTAATGAGAAAGCCCGAAATGTCGGGGAGAATGGCAAAGTGGTCCGTACAACTAAGCACGTACAATATTCAGTATGAAGCAAGGACTGCAATCAAGTCGTGCAGCTCTAGCAGGACTTTGTAGCCGACTTTAGTCCCAGCCTCTTACCGTAAGTAGAACTTGAAGTCCAAAGAACTTGAAGAACCCGATCTCACAAGATTCTGGACACTCTACACTGATGGGTCATCAAATTCCAGGGGGACAGGGTTGGGAATAGTTCTAAGGTCCCCTCAAGGTGATCTGATTCCTCAAGCTGTGAACTGTGAATTCAAGGCGACAAACAATGAGGCTGAATATGAGGCCCTCATCTTGGGTTTAACTACTGCTTTAAATTTAAATGTTAAACGTCTCAATGCTTTTAGCGATTCCTTATTATTAGTTAACCATTTTAATGGATCTTATGAAGCTAAGCATGACAGATGACGAAGTATTTGCAGCTTGTTAAATCCTTAGCGGCACGGTTTGAAGGCTTCACTTTCCAAAGAAATTCCTAGGGAAGACAACGTTGAAGCTGATGCATTAGCCAACCTAGGATCTAGTTGCAAAAGCATGTTGAATAACGCCATACCCATAATCCATATCTTACATCCAATGATAGATCAACTTTGAAGTGTCCCAAGTAGACCAAAGAACAAGATGCAACAACAGATTCCATGGACAATGTGACATCTTGGACATCACCAATAATGAAATTTTTGCGGGACGGAACGGTGCCTCAAGATGTCAAGAATGCAAGAGCATTCAGATTAAGGTATCTAGATTTATACTAATTGATAATGTATTATTTCGTAAGTCTTTTACAGATTATATATGAGGTGCCTAGAACCCCAAAGCCGAACAGTGTTGAAAGAACTGCATGATGGTATATGCGGCAACCATTCTGGGGCAAATCACTTTCATCCAAGGCACTCGGGACAGGGTATTATTGGCCAACTATGAGACAAGACGCAGCCTAAATATGTACAGAAATGTGACGCATGCCAAAGACATAGCAACATCCTGCACCAACCTGCGGAACCACTCCATCCCATCTTATCACCTTGGCCCTTCATCCAATGTGGCATGGATATCGTTGGCAAGTTACCCAGAGCTCCAGGGGGTAAAGTATTCATGTTGGCCATGACAGACTATTTCTCTAAATGGATTGAAGCCGAGGCATTCGTTCAAGTTAGAGATAAAGAAGTTATTTCTTTCTTAAAGAGGAACATCATCAGCAGATTTGGAGTCCCTTCAGAGATTATTTGCGACAATGGATCTCAGTTTATCAGTAGAAAAACACAAGACTTCTGTGCGAGATGGGGGATCAAGTTGATTACTTCCACTCCTGTGCATCCTCAAGCTAATGGACAAGCTGAATCCAGCAACAAGTTGATAATCAACAACCTGAAGAAACGCCTTGACCGAAAGAAAGGACGATGGGTTGAAGAGCTACCACTTGTGCTGTGGGCAGATAGAACCACCCCTAAGTCAGCTACAGGTCACACGCCCTTCTCCTTGGTGTTCGGAGCTGAAGCGGTCATCCCGGTAGAATTCTCTGTGCCCACAGCCAGATACGGTTTGATAACGCCCGAAGACAACCAGATTGTACTTGCAGAAGACTTGGATACTATAGATGAACTCAGAGATTTAGCTAAAATCAGAATGGCTGCCTATCAACAAAGAATAGCTAAATCCTACAACAAGAATATTCGTGTAAGAAGATTCCAGGTTGGAGACATGGTGTTGAGGCGAGTCTTTCAGAACACAAAGGAATTAAATGCCGGCAAGTTGGGAGCTAAATGGGAAGGTCCATATTTAATTGATGCGGAAGCTGGAAAAGGAGCATACTGGCTTTCAACCTTGGATGGCGACAGGATACCTAGAAGCTGGAATGCTATCAACTTGAAAGCATATTTCATGTAAGTTGCAGCTCGTTCTTTAAAGTTCAGACAAACAGGTATGATTTAATTACTGTCATTTCAATTTCTGTTATTTCAATTTGATTATATTTTTGGACACTTACTGACTTAAGCATCGGAGGGGTGTTAGCAAAGCTAACACCCACCCCTAACACGTGTTTGTTTTGCAAGGAATAAAATGAGCTACAGGTTGACAAAATCGATGTAGGCATATGCTCAACTTTCTACAAGTCAGTAGAACTAATGATCGTCAACTTGCGGACACAACGAAAGAACAACTTGATTGAGTTTCAAGTAAGTATTACACAATTAATGTTGTATGATATTTACTTATTCCATGATTAGTAAAGCTTGTCTCCGTAAGGTTTACACCTTCCTAAGGTTTAAAGATTTCACATCTTTCTAAAGTATCAAGGTTCAAACACCTTCGCCCGTGCGCACGTTTTTCACATTTGACCAAGTTGCAGGTTGGCCACTGTACTTTGTACATATTGATTACCTTCCTGTACTTGGCCAAATGATGGACTTTAGTCATTTGCAAATTGGTTGTAACATCTACATGTTACCTTGAACAAAGTTTAAAAGGCATAGATATCATTGCCTAACTAAACCATAGTTTTTACAACTAAGTACCCAAAAAGGGATCAACCACTAAATCCCTACCTGAGTTAGGTCATCCAAAAGTTCAAACCATGCCAACCATAGGCATGGCAAGAACAACGCAAACACATATTACATCTTCAAAACAAAAACAAACCGTTTTCTACTTTGCTAACATCCCTGCAGATTAAGTAGTACGTTAAAAAGCTTAATTGTTTCCATCCTCCCGGTTATCACCTACATGCTCAACATTTGTGTCATCTTGAAGCTTAGAAGTGACTTCTCCAGCCTCTTCATCTATGATACCTTTCGGGGTGGCCTTCTCGTCTTCCGAGGTTCCATTCAAGGTGTTTGCCGGCTCGATACTCCTCAATCATTTGAATTCTGGCCTCAAAACAACCTTGCGGCCTCCCTAGTCAAACGCTCCTCCAAGACCTTCATGGCAACCTGATGGGCTTGGTTCAAGTCTGCACTCTTCTTCATCCATTCCTTGATTTCCATATCCTTCTTATCAATATCAACCTGCATAGAAGAGACCTTGGATTCCATTTCCCTCTGTACAACTTTGACCTTCTTTTCGCCATCAACTTTTGACATCTCAGCTTTACCCTTCCAGAGCTTCACTTCGCTTGACAACAGGCTCACAGCATCGTAAACCTGTCAAGTTGAAACTTATCACTATCTACTAGATATATCAAGAGAAAAGGTACAAAAATAAGAAGATACTCATACCTTCTGTGCTAAAACCTCTTCAATTGGTTCCCCAGCATCTACATCAACGATTTCACTTTTCCTCTTCTTAAAAGACACTATGTCACCCAACATCAACTTAGGCTTGGTGCCTTCATCCTTAGGAATATTGGGCTTAGCAACTTCTTTCTTTGGCTTCTTGAAGCGGGCAATCAAGCTGCTAACTCCACCCACGCTGGGTTGAGAAGTTGTGTCTGTATATTGAGCCTAAAATCGGCCAAGGTATAAAGATAACCCTAGAGCAACGGTTAGTGCACTTACCGATCGACATCACGGTTGCAATTTGTAAAGCTTTACTGGAACTCTTTTCTTCTTCCTCTACTTCTTCAACCTCTTCCTCACCGCTCGGAGTAGCGGGCGCAAAACTTCCGTTTTCTTGGAGACAGGGCGACAACAGAAGCAACCACGCTCAATGTGTCAGCACGCTTAGGAAACAATTCATCCAACTTCAAAGCTGCGGAAATCAAGATGTTAGAATATTTGAAACAACCTGAATTCTGTAGAAATAGAAAAGGAAAATCCTCACCTTCATCCGGCCCGGAAAGAGTTTATCCTTTCCATGTGCTCTAGTGTAGACCTCTTCACATAGAAGAACCTATTCTTCCACTTTCTATCCCTATCAATAGAGTCGGTCACCAAACTGTTTGATCTTGATTTAACCCTAAAACCAAATCTCTTGTTTCCATGAGATCTCAAGTCATAGCAGAAGCCAAGTTCCTCCAAATCAACCCTCATGTTCATCTCAGCGCTCAATCTTCCTAGGGTAACCAAATTCCTCCACCCTACCTAGCATCAATCGAGCAAAGGCCAAACCAGCTTTTTTTCGAAAAATCGCAGTATGATAGGGGAAAAGGAAATGTTAGCCCAATCAAAAAAGGGTACTCAAGAAAACATACCCATTCCTCTCGAGCGCAATCGGAAGTCATTAAAGCGTTAGGTTCCGTAAATTCGGCGGTTTTGGGAAGAACTTCTTCAAGTCTTCAACTTCAAAGCAACGGTGAGTTCGCATCTTTCTTCATCGTGGTGGTCGATCATGTTTTGGCGAACGAAACCTTGACGGAGTTCATCCACGTAGTAGCGACAAGAAGGGTTTTTCTAAGAGTAAAAAGAGGTCCAAAGCTTGGAAAGGCTTTTTGCTTTGTGGGGTTTACGAAATCAAGAGGCCCCTTTTATTTATGGTGATGGCGACGGTTGTAGAGTTAGAGGGCGTTATAAGTACCTATCCACTAAAAGGTAACCGCCACGCCACTACCACGTGCCTAATCCTTGGTGGGAGTCAAGTGTTAATTTTTGACTCAGCTACTTCCAAATTCAAAAATTAAGGGGCAATTGTTTGAGGATGAATTTCGGTGACAACTAGAAGACTTCAACTTGCGGTATCAACTTGTATCGCAGCACTGAGACAACCTGGACTCTAATTTGACTATCTCTTTGCAGTATATTAATTCCTACTTTTCGTGGATTATGATCGGTGATAGAGATTTTACGTGATGACTCGATCAAGAAAGCATGGGATAATGGGATTGAAGCTCAACAAACCATCCGAGATTGTAGGAGCAGCAAAAGTTATCTTCTTCAATCACTTTTAGTATAAATTGAACACACTTATTGTAACACACACACACGATCGAAGCTACTGAGTTCTTTTCTCTACATTCTTCCTCTCATTGTAACTTCATCATTTTTATAAAATTCCACCTTTGAGGTTTTATGCCGGCGAACATGTTGTTCAAGGGCTTTCCTCGTTAAATATCTTGTTCATTTCATTTCGAGTTGATTTGCAATTATATTTCATTTAACCCAATCTTAGTCAGCTTGTCAAGTTCTAAAATTTGACCAAAACAATTTTCATGATCAAATAAGCAATTGGTCAATATTACTTATTTCTTTTTCTTTTTTCTTTTGGTTAGAGGTTAAGACAGTGAATGTGATAATCAAAGAAGAATGTGGCCGCCATTCAGAATAGAGAAAAACAGACTTTATAAATAAAATGCAACTCAGCGCAAGGATTAGAGGAATTTCACACCCGCAAAGGACCCGTATTTCACACAGCTACGATAAGCAAGCACTTTGAACTTGTGAATCTTAAAAAAGGTAGGTCGGGTACAGATTAAGAGTGATCAAATATCAGGTTAACAATTTACCTCAATAGTAAGTCATGTCAGAGATGCAACATCCCTCACAGTGGCCATTGCAATCTGCAGTGTATAAGAAGCATCACAATCTTAATTAAATCAATCAAATAGTAAGTAATTACCAAGGTTCTAAAAAGCGCTAGGCGGATGCTAGGCGGCGGAGCCGGGCCTAGCGCCTAGGCGGGGACTAGTCGGGGACTAATCGGGATTAGTCGGGATTAATCATGACCTAGGCGGGGCTTAGAACTAGTCGTTGGAGAGGGGCCTAGCGCCTAGGCGTATCCCAATGAAGATCTTAACTGCTAACTCCGTTTCCGTTCTTGATCAAGAATGAAAATGAACATTCATTTTGAGATTACAGAGTTTTATAAATCATGAAATCCAGATAAGAACAAACATCTCTACATAATAATATCATTTAAAAAAAATTAAAGGCATAAATCCATAAGAAACAATCACAACACATTCAATAACAGATAAATAACCAAAATAAAGCTAAAATTGATAACAAAAGTAAACTCAAAACGTCATAGATTGATCATAACTCATAACAGTATGCATATTCATAAACAACAAAACCACAAAAACATCACATAACAAAAGATTAATAGATAAAATTGTTTTATCTAGAGCATTTCAAATATAAAAAACCCTAATTTAATCACCACCGGCTTTCTGGTAAAGATAGGTAAGTCCACACTTGCCACAGTAGTGCCTATCAAAGTGATTAGCCATGAAAGTTCCTGCACCACACTCAGCATTAGGGCACTCCTTCCTCAACCGTTGCACCTTACCGGAATCATCCACCTTGTAGAACTGGAGCACGGCGAGCTTCACCTTCTTATGCTTATGCTTGATCTTCTTCGGCTTGGTGTAGGTCTTCTTCTTCCTCTTCTTAGCGCCACCGCGAAGGCGGAGCACAAGGTGGAGGGTTGACTCCTTCTGGATGTTGTAGTCGGCAAGGGTACGGCCGTCCTCGAGCTGCTTTCCGGCAAAAATGAGACGTTGCTGGTCCGGTGGGATGCCTTCCTTATCCTGGATCTTGGCCTTCACATTATCGATTGTGTCCGATGATTCGACTTCTAGGGTTATCGTCTTCCCCGTCAGGGTCTTCACGAAGATCTGCATCTTCACCGGCGCCGCTCTGCTGCTATTTGCTACGAGAAAAATTAAGCTAGGGTTTTGTAATTGTCGATATATAGTTGGCGATTTGATGAGATTTTGCAGTGGACGATTTTGATCGAGGTGATTGGGCCTTGCTCAGAAAGCCCAGCTTTTAATTGGGCCGACTCTTTGATTTCTCCTCCAACCTTTAATGATTTCTCGCATCCTAAAATAAGGCCCGTTTGTTTGGGCTTAAAATAACTTATTTTCGTAAAATAACTCGTTTTCTGTTGTTTGGTGAGCTCTGGATATATTTATATACAGGGATCTTAAATACAGGGATCTAATTTGTTCCATCGCTGCCCCTGCCCGTCTCGTGTAAGTCTACCCGAGATGTCCTCTTACATCTCGGGTAGACTTACACGACATATCTCGGGTACATTTACACGAGATTTATGTCGTGTAAGTCTACCCGAGATACAAGAGGACATCTCGGGTAGACTGGCACGAGATATGCATCAGAGGCTAATGTTTCACTTCAGCAACAGGAAAAGCTAACAAGAGACTGAACTTGGAATAAAATTTGATTGTGAATGTGATAGGACATCTCCACAAAAACCATGGGAGGGATGAATATACCATTACACGTATAGTATCGCCAAATTGTTTACGAAATGAAAGTGTTTACGAAACGAAAGCA
This sequence comes from Adenophora triphylla var. japonica, assembly GCA_022495995.1. Classification (NCBI taxonomy): domain Eukaryota; kingdom Viridiplantae; phylum Streptophyta; class Magnoliopsida; order Asterales; family Campanulaceae; genus Adenophora; species Adenophora triphylla. Next base: position 425,965 of record JAFEMH010001047.1, read on the forward strand.
ATTAATTCAAACATTCATACAAAGTGGATAAATAAAAAACCATAACACATATACTATCCCAAATGTAATCTTTGTCTTCTTGCATCTTTGTCCTCCTCATATAGTCGACGTACTACGATGTCCTATCTTGGTATGGGAGGTGCGGTTGCCTTGCGCTTGGATCACATTGGGACCTCGAGGAGCGGTGTTGGTGGAATGGGGTAATCATTGCCTAACATGTGAAGGCTGCAAGCATTAACGAGTTAAATACAAGGCCATCAAATATAACGACTATAAGTAGGACAACAAAATATAACTAATATAATATAGATGATAAAGTAAAGTATCATACCGCTATAAAATGGGTGGGGACTTGTCCCGACAACCGTGTCCGTCGGTGGTTGTACTCCGCACGTACGGTCACCGGAAGGCATAAGTTGCCACCGCTAGATCCGTACGAAATAAACGCCACGTTATACCTCGTGGCAATGATGTGCCCAACCTCCGGGAGCGTCATCCAATAATAGTCGGGCGCCCACGGTTCATAACAAGCAAGCTTACGTAATGCTCTCCGATACCGGTATCCAAGATAGAACTCTCTCATAAAGCTCTTGGTGATCACGCACCTCCGTGTAACATTCTGAGCGAACTCGGCCCCACGACTCCTCATCTCCGTATATTTGTAATGCTACGGCTCTATAGCCACAATGACCATCTCCTTTGACGTTGGTGATGCCTCCAATATAAGGGATAATGAAAGGCGGAAAATACGCCAAGTACGCGGAGGCGTATATACTAGTGTGATTGGGATGTCCATTTCCCTCTCCACGCCCCTCGACCATGATCCCGTCCTCGACCCCGTCCTCGACCTCGACCTCGACCTCGACCCCGTCCTCTCCCACGACCCAAGGAGCTAGCGGTGGATGAGACGTAGGAGTACTAGCAGGGGTTGATGGTGTGGGTTTGGTAGGTGATTTCCGTTTGCGCGTGGACTCCAAACTCCCTTGGGTTGATGCCATGAATGCACATCTAGACTGAAACAGGAAAAATAAAAAGAAGTGTGAGAAGCAAAGTGTCAAATGTACAACAAACACCCAAAGATTTGAGGCATAATTTGCATGAAAATACATACCCTTTTCTAGTCGAGGGCGGTGTAGCGGGGACTCCATAAAAGTTGTTTGTATGCTCCCAATTCGACGGTTCTCTTGAACTTCCGGTCGGGGTTGATTCGCCTTTGAAGTATGATCTCGGCTCGGAAGCAACCATCGCGTGGTGATTAAGCCCTTCTTCCATATGCCATAATAACCTTCTCCTTACGGTTCGTGTGCCGTCTCAACTCTAGCCAACACATCTCGAAAACTGCCGATATCTATAGAGGGATCCTCGGATGAACGGGTGTCCACTTCAATGTCCAACTTCTTCCGTAACTCATCAATCATGGAAAGCTCAATCCGTCCCCACGCTCCTCTATATGTGAAATCTCATGGGAACAGGGAAGTCCATGTGTCCGCCCGATGTAACACCCGCAATCGCCCTCATTGATGACATAACCCGGAGTACGACCATACTTGAGTGTCCGAATTCGAGACCGCTCCTTTCGATAAGATCCAAACCATGTACCGACACTCTAGTCAATAGGTTGCGAAACGATTAAGTTTATCCAAATCAAGTGGAGTTCGGTCTTCGCTCTATTCATAAACCGCTTGATATTTGTTAGCCGGATATGAAAGATTCTACGAGTCGTCTTGAAGATCGTGTCATAAGTAGAAGAAGCACTCTCCAATGCCTTCTTCAACTGTTATGCTCACCCTCACACCTCGTTTGTTGTATGGGTCCCAAAGTGTTTCAACACATCCGTGTGCATGGACAATATTCCGAGCGTACGGAGTAATCCAGGTATCGCCGAGGTAATCCAATAATTTAGGGTAAGATTTGTAATCGACAAGAAAATTCTTCCAACGTTCATCCCATTCGTCGGAGGTAGAGGCCGAGATTGCTTTATTGAACCTCCTCATGAACGACTCGCAAAGTCAATGCTACCGGTTTCTTTCAACCCACGCTCTCTAACATTCATCTCTATATGCCTCCGACACAAGATGTGTGCGGTGTGGGGAAAAACTAAACGGATAGCACCGATGAAACCCAACTCCCGATCTCGTGACAAAACCGTAGGCAACCGAGGAGGTGTAAACAGACCGAGCAAACATTCCAATACCCATTTATAATCACCCGTACTCGATGCCCGAGGAACACAGACGCGATTGTGAAATTATGGCCGGTAGAAGTAAACCCCACACCGCAAGAAGTACAATCCGTAGCAGTTGGTGTTGAAGGTGCAATCACCCTCGATAACATACGGAAAACGATTAAGAATCTTCAATCTTTGTAGGGTGAGCGAAGAATATATCTCCGATCGTGCCACTCTCGTGGTCAATCCTCATGAAGTATGTATACCCATCATCGGCGAGCAATTTTAGGAAATGTTGAAGCGCGGTCCTCCCCTCGTCTTTCTCCTTCTCTATACTTTGTGATCGCGTTGCGAACGTGCATCGGAGTGCGACGTTCGTCTCATCTTGCATCTTTAACATTCCTACTATGTTATTCGGACGCAACGAACATTCGCTCGCGGTACAAACCGCCGCGTATTCACCGGTGTCAATTTCCCGACAGAAACCCTTCCGGATACTTAGGAAATTCATGATTATGCACCCCATTCTTCACAACATAACCCCATAACCCATCACCACCCCTTTCTTTGGCATATAGTCTAAAAGTGAAATCCCTTTTCTTCGTACTTGTCTTCCTTTTGTTCATTGATCTTCCGGCCCCGTGTTGTCCACCAAAATGACAAATTATGTTTGCGTACGCAAGAACATTTCCACGTCTATTCTTCGAGTCCTTTATAACAAGGTATATATTACGGCGCCTCGCGATGGCTTGTACATGGGCAAGAAGCTCAGCCCGAGTCTGAAATGTTTGTGATGTAGTGAATTCATCACCGATGTCCGGTAGGAACCCCGCAAAATACAAATACAAGAGTATCGCCGGTTCCAGGATCCAGCATGTATCTCGGGTATATCCACTCGAGACACATCTCGAGTAATATTACACGAGACACATCTCGAGTAAACTCACTCGAGATGCATCTCGAGTGTATTTACCCGAGATGTCCCCCGCATGCTTTAAAAAAAAAACAAGATGGGATTTTTAAAACAAGATGGGATTTTTATTTTTATTTTGATCACAATACACAAAAAAAAAAATTAACAACTTACTTCATCGAAGCTAGGATCATTGACACTTGGAGAATGTTGATGTGGAGGAATATTTTGTAAGATTTCTTCTTCTTCATCAATGAGAAAATCTATCGTATCAAGGTCAACACAATCATAAGAATTTTGTGGAGAAGTTTGTGAGGCATAATCATTGAAACTTGGAGAACTTTGGGGAGAATTATGTGAGGAATCCATGTTATTATTTGAGGAATCCATGTTATGAACTTAAAAAATTGAATTTTTGAATGAGAATGGCGTTGGTGTGTTTTCTGGATTTATGTTCGGAATTTTAAACGTCAAATTCCTTTCAACGCAACGATTTATGGAAATTTAGACGCGTCTCGTGCAGGTCTACACGAGATGTTCAAGTATCATCTCGTGTAGTTATACACGAGATTTCTTATAGATATCTCGTGTTAATATACACGAGATGTCATATTTTCCATAAACCCTGGTTTTTTATTTTTTTTTAAATTTTTTCTAAGATCTAGATGACATTTTAAGACTTTTTCATGCTTATGACATTGGTCAAAATATTAAAGGAAGTGGAGTTACAAAAATGTCCCATTTTTTAGGGTTTTAAGGAATATGTCCCGAGCATCTGAAAGTGGTACACGTATAGGTTTTTTATTTTTTTTTAAATTTTTTCTAAGATCTAGATGACATTTTAAGACTTTTTCATGCTTATGACATTGGTCAAAATATTAAAGGAAGTGGAGTTACAAAAATGTCCCATTTTTTAGGGTTTTAAGGAATATGTCCCGAGCATCTGAAAGTGGTACACGTATAGGTTTTTTATTTTTTTTTAAATTTTTTCTAAGATCTAGATGACATTTTAAGACTTTTTCATGCTTATGACATTGGTCAAAATATTAAAGGAAGTGGAGTTACAAAAATGTCCCATTTTTTAGGGTTTTAAGGAATATGTCCCGAGCATCTTAAAGTGGTACACGTATAGGTTTTTTATTTTTTTTTAAATTTTTTCTAAGATCAAGATGACATTTTAAGACTTTTTCATGCTTATGACATTGGTCAAAATATTAAAGGAAGTGGAGTTACAAAAATGTCCCATTTTTTAGGGTTTTAAGGAATATGTCCCGAGCATCTTAAAGTGGTACACGTATAGGTTTTTTATTTTTTTAAATTTTTCTAAGATCAAGATGACATTTTAAGACTTTTTCATGCTTATGACATTGGTCAAAATATTAAAGGAAGTGGAGTTACAAAAATGTCCCATTTTTTAGGGTTTTAAGGAATATGTCCCGAGCATCCGAAAGTGGTACACGTATAGGTTTTTTATTTTTTTAAATTTTTTCTAAGATCTAGATGACATTTTAAGACTTTTTCATGCTTATGACATTGGTCAAAATATTAAAGGAAGTGGAGTTACAAAAATGTCCCATTTTTAGGGTTTTAAGGAATATGTCCCGAGCATCTTAAAGTGGTACACGTATAGGTTTTTTATTTTTTTAAATTTTTTCTAAGATCAAGATGACATTTTAAGACTTTTTCATGCTTATGACATTGGTCAAAATATTAAAGGAAGTGGAGTTACAAAAATGTCCCATTTTTTAGTGGTTTTAAGGAATATGTCCCGAGCATCTGAAAGTGGTACACGTATAGGTTTTTTATTTTTTTTTTAAATTTTTTCTAAGATCTAGATGACATTTTAAGACTTTTTCATGCTTATGACATTGGTCAAAATATTAAAGGAAGTGGAGTTACAACACAACATCAACAACAAAACTAAAACAATCTAAAAAGGTGTCCACTACAAGTTCAAACGAAGCAAACAAATAAATCCTAAGTGGGACCTCCTAACATCTCGTAGATCTCTCTAAGAGTAGCTCTGCCGTCCTTCCGGGAACCTCTCATCCGTCGCAATGGCGTAGCCTAGCTCGTGCCTCTGCAACCATAGCCGCGGTGGAACATCGCCTGGGAGGTGGGGGAGGTGGAATGTCACCGGGGATCGTGTATCGGATTAGCTATCCGAATATGACTCCTCGCCTGAAACCAAGCCATATAATCCGGAGTCACGTGAGGAACAGGCGCGGGATGATCTCCTGTAAATAGTGGCCCCCAACGGGTATCGGCCCTGAACTCCGCCATGCCAAACTCAACCCAATCTGCCCAAGTCTCGATCTATGTCACCACCATAATGCTTCGATACCCCTTCGACCCTTTGCCAAAACGCATATCTCGCTCGCTATGGGGGCGCCTGGGATCCTCTGTCGGTACCCGAACCGCCCGGTCACACGATCGGCCCATATACGCCTCGGTGATGTCACGAAGCGTATAACACCCCCGTAGTATGAAACAGCAAGATCGTGTCCGACCCGGTCCCATAAGGAGTCCAAATAACCTGTGAGTAGACATTGTTAGGCAAAGTCAACATAATATCGGAAGGAAGGACACAAAACGTATAACAGCTTTAATATGAATAACTCACACCGTCGGCCCCATCCTGTCAAGAATGCGGCGATACTGCACAAGATGATCGAACGACCTCCCAGCCGAATCATCACGAGACCATCTACGGGCTCTCGGCTGCCCCTGCTGCCACTGCGGGTCAGTAACTCGCCGAAAACCCGGAAAGTACTCGTATATCCAGGCCTGATATGTATGTAAAAAAGTATTAAAAACTACTCAAATGCAACATTTAATAACAGAGGTGGGGGGGGGAGTAGACAGTAAAAAGAAAGTGAATGGAGTAAGATGTACCTCTAGGAGAGCCGCACAACCGCCCATCTGCTTGCATCCGGATCTGGACGCCTTCCCCAACTCTCGGTACATATATGCCAAAGTGGCTGATCCCCAGGAGAGAGTGGGGAGGCTGTCTAGATCCATGCAAAGGGGAAGGTAGGCTGCGGGCACCTTATCCCCGCTCTTGTCCACGAACATCGTGCAACCCAATAGGTGCAGGATATACGCGGACGCACGCTGGGCATCTGTCATGCCCCCTCTACGCTGAGTAAATAGGCGCTCGACCTCCCTCAATGAGTACCCAGTGCCGATCAACTGGAGGTGGCTACGGATGCCGGATAGGTCAGGCACTGGGTCCGGATACCGAACAGGTCGGCCTACACAGCTGATACCTGTAAAATGAAAATGAACATAAACATTTCAGTACAAGAGATGAATTTATAAAAATAAACAGTAATGCTGACATGAATGTAGACAGTTCATATAGGCTTGATACAATAACAATTTTTAGAATTTTATTTGGATAATTATTTTTTTGTTTAAATTACTCGGTCAAAGTGAACTCAAGTTGACCAAAATCCTAAGTCGTGCGGGACGGAGTGTAGTATATAACAACAACATACCTAGGATATGAAAGACGTCATGCAGCGTGATCGTCATCTCCCCCCAAGGCATATGGAACGAGTTAGTCTCAGGAGACCACCGTTCCAAAAATGCCGTAGCAGCCGCATGGTTCGGCCTACGAATGACCGCACCGTGCAGGCTGGAGGCCCGACGCATCCACGAGGGCCAGCCAGGCTCTATCGGCAGCCGGATGCGCATCACGGTCGAACCTGTTGATTCGAAACAAAAAATATAATCAATTCTCGAGAAAAGCAGCATGGGATAAGTAAAGGAATATTTACGGTGTGTGTGTGGTATAAATGACTTCAAGATTTTAAACATATCACATTAATTAGTAGCTTACCTATCCAGATGCGTCAGTCTCGTCTGGAAAGTCACTAATGACTCACTAATGGAGTCACTCCAAATCTGTCCGGCTCGGTGATCACCGAACCCGTATAGCAAGGAAACATCCTCTGGGCCACCACCAGGGTCCCTCTCAAGCTGCCATGATGGTCGCCCCTCCACACCCTGCCTCCTCCCCCGTCCCCGCCCGATAGCCACAACCTGACCCCGCCTCCTCCCATGTCTCAGTGGTCTAGGAGGCTCTACTATATCCTCCTCCTCCTCCTGCTCCTCCTCCACCTCCTCCTCACCTCCACCTCCACCATCATCATCATCATCATCTCCATCTCCACATCCACCTCCACCTCCACCTCTACCTCCACCACCGAACTATCACTCTCCTCCTCCCCATCAGAACTATCCTCCTCCTCCTCCCCATCAGAACTATCCTCCTCCTCCTCCCCACTATCCCTATCGACCGCTGCCTCCTCCTCCCCGCTCATCGTCAGTTTGTGGCTCCCTCGTCTTAGGGCCTTCCTCCGGTTTTCTTCTCTCTCCAAACGCTTATCAGCCTTCCTCTTTCTAGCTGAAACGGTCATAGGTTCACGTGCCTACAAAAAACACAAATAAGAGAGAGACAATACATTAGAGACATCTCGTGTGAAACCACTCGAGATGCATCTCGAGTGGGTTTATACGAGACATCTCGTATAAACCCACTCGAGATGCATCTCGAGTGGTTTCACTCGAGATGTCCCATTAAAACCCAGTTCATTGCTACCCAGTTTATGCCAAAACTTGGATTCAATTTTAAACAATCTAACACAAATCAACAACAACAGTGGGATGACATCTCGAGTGAAACCACTCGAGATGCATCTCGAGTGGGTTTATACGAGACATCTCGTATAAACCCACTCGAGATGCATCTCGAGTGGTTTCACTCGAGATGTCCCATTAAAACCCAGTTCATTGCTCCCCAGTTTATGCCAAAACTTGGATTCAATTTTAAACAATCTAACACAAATCAACAACAACAGTGGGATGACATCTCGAGTGAAACCACTCGAGATGCATCTCGAGTGGGTTTATACGAGACATCTCGTATAAACCCACTCGAGATTCATCTCGAGTGGTTTCACTCGAGATGTCCCATTAAATTAGGTTTAAGTTTACCTTCTTTACGGGCACGGTCGAAGAGGACGCTCCGGCGACGATTACTTTGGCGGTAGCGTCGGCTCCAGTGCGGCGGGGTTGGGACGCCGGGATTTTTACTCTCACCATTATCGATTTTTCCTTTTTCCTCCGTTGTTGCGAGTCGATTGAAATCGCCGTTCGTTCACAGAGAAGAAGAGAAGAGGGAGAGTCTGAGAGAGAGAGTGTTTGAAATGATAAAAAAAAAAAATTGGTATATAAAGGGGCAAATTAGTAATTTCCCGGGATCCCTGTATTTTAAAATCCCTGTATTTAGAATTTGCCGTGAGCTCTCGAAAAATGTTTTTCGGAAAATAACTCATTTTCCGTTATTTGGTTGTTTTCCGAAAAATGGAAAAAACGTTTTCCGGAAAACATTTTACGTTCTTCCTCAGTAAAACGACTTACTAACCTTGTCATAAATAAAATATTTTCCGAAAAATGGCGCCTTTCATGTACAACTCATATTTCACAAGATACAACATAATAATAATAATAAAAAAAAATCACCCCTACCCCTGCTACCCCACCCCCTGCCTACGGCCTACCCACCACCCAAAAAAAATGTACTCATTTTTTTGTAACTATCCCGCCCACCCCACCCACCACCCACCAAAAAAAAAAAAATTTAATCATTTTTTGTAACCGCCCCACCCAACCCCTGCCTACCCCACCCCACCCACCCCCCCCACCCCAATAAAAAAAAAATTATCATTTTTTGTGACCACCCCACCCACCCCCCACCTATCCCACCCCCCACCTATCCCCCCCCCCAAAAAAAAAAAATTAATCATTTTTTATAACTGCCCATCCACCTTCTGCCTACCACACTCCGTCCCAAAAAAAAAAAAAAAATCATTTTTTGTAACCACCCCCCACCCACCCACCCACCCACAAAAAAAAAAAATTAATCATTTTTTGTAACCGCCCCACCCACCCCGCCTACCCCACCCCACCCACCCACCCCCGTCCAAAAAAAAAAATTAATCATTTTTTGTAACCACCCCACCCACCCTGCCTATCCCACCCACCCCACCCACCCCACCCACCCCCAAAAAAAAATTAATTATTTTTGTAAGCCACCACCCCCACCCCAAAAAAGAAAAAAAAATTTAATCATTTAAAAAAAAAAATTTGGATTGGGGGGTGGGTGGGATAGGCAGGGGATGGGTGGGGTGGTTATAAAAAATGATTAAATTTTTTTTTTTTTTTTTGGAGTGGGTGGGGTGGGGGGTGAGAGGTGGGTGGGTGGGGTGGTTACAAAAAATGATTAAAAAAAAATTTTTTTTAGTGGGGGGGGGAGGGGGGGTGGGGTGGTTACAAAAAATGATTAAAAAAATTTTTTTTTGGTGGGGGGGGGGTGGGGTAGGCAGGGGGTGGGTGGAGTGGTTACAAAAAATGATTAAAAAATTTTTTTTTAATAAAACATTTTACGCCCTTTCGAAAAACATTTTTCTTACCAAACAGCCGAAAATATTTTACACCCTTCCTCCGTAAAACATTTTACGCCCTACCTCCGTAAAACATTTTACAGGAAAACATTTTACAGGATAACATTTTTCGGAAAACGTTTTCCGAAAAATATTTTACGTCGAAACAAACGGAGCCTAAATATCCAAAAGAGAAAAGATTTTATTAGGTGTCACCATAAAAAAGTTTATTTGCAATTGCCATTAGCCTTAATTGTAAAAAATTGGAAATCAAACTCATTATCAATACAAATCTCTAGAATTTTTTCTCAAATAATTCGTTTTTTAAATTTTATTTCCAAAATAACTCAATGTTCAAACTATTTTCCTAAATGATCATTTTTTAAAACTCGCTACACCGTGTAGCTTTAACCGGTCACAGTCAAACTCGCTACACGGTGTAGCGAGTTCTAAGTAATTAGGATTTGTCGGTTTGTGATTAATTGGTGTTATTAAGTGAAGAGAAACTCGCTACACCATGTAGCGAGTTTTCCTTTTTTTTTTTAGTAGATAAGGTTTTTCCAAATTCATTTATTCTCATATCCCTCATTCATTCATTCTCATATCACTCCTCGCAACCCTCAATCTTCTCAATTCAAATTCAATTAACACACAAAAAATGGATCCATCTCACCTCCGTTATATGAACCGTCGTCCCAATTTCTCAGGTCAATCCTCCACCCCTCAATCTTCTCAATCCTCCTCTTCATTGCGTGTTATTCATGGTCCAGCCGGTGTCGTACAGTCCGCCATGCGCCAGAAAATACTGGACCTTCAGAGCTTATCTTCGCAAGAAACCCCGATCGCAACACAAGAGTATATACGGAGAGCGATTGAAGATCCGGGGAAGGATGAAGCTTTCCAAGACAGTCCTTGGCTCTATGCAATGGAATTTCTCACTGAAGTCGGTACATATTATCCGTTGAGTTCTATCAAGAAAAAATGTCATAATATTGACAGGGTGGATCAGGTATAATATCAAGATTAATTATAGTTAAATGTGTATAAAGATAATTGATTTTTTACATTTTTGTATGTTCTATTAGGTTGTTGCTGTTATCAAGTCCTGCACACCAAATGGTCTTGGTAATCTTATGATGACTTTAAAGGTTAGGATATGAGCTTAGTATGCTCTCTAGCATGAGTGAAATGTGTTTTGAGTTACTAACTGGGATAAAATTATTAGGACCCTACGGATACCATAGATGCTTCCATTCATTGAAAAGTGCTAACTGAGAGTGAATTTGCAAATAATATATGTGCCGGTTCTATTCTGATACTTCAGAAGGTATGATATATTAAATAGTGGAAGTTAGTACACTTTGGAATCATCATTAATACTTCCATCTAATTGTTTGTTTTGAAATTTTTAGGTTATTGTTTTTACCCCCATACGATCAGCACGTTATCTTAACATCACACTCAATAATGTCTTCAAGGTACAAATTTTCTTAATTTTGCTGAATTGTCGGAATCATATAGTAAATGATGTTAAGCTCTTTTATTTTGCAGGTATTTCCTAAGAATAATGAAGTTAAGTGAATGCTAAGCTCATTTGGTTTAACTGAATTTTCTAAATGTTTGAATGAATTAATGTAAGATTTCATATGTGACCGGAATGTGGTCACTAACTTGATAATATTTATTTTGATGTTATTTTAGTTTTTTTAAAATTATTTGGTACAGTTTGTGTTTGGTTTTGTTGTAATTTTTCCTGTCATCATTTTTTTTAACACATGTAAAAAAAAATTTTTAAACAAAAACATAATTCATCAACATATGTAAAACAAAAAAAAAGTTTGTAAACAAAAACATAATTCATGAAGAATAGTTTAATATATTACTACCTTCGTCCCACTTCAAGGGTCCTATCTTTTTTTATATTAGCACGAAGGTATTTTGAGCAATAATTTGAAGTTAATTTAATTATCCAAATGAAAATTTAAAACTTGTTATTGATATATGATTATGTGTACTACAAAAAATAGTTGTTAGATATTCATTAGAATGACTAAATTAACTTATATTTATTGCTCAAAATACCTTCGTGGCTAACATCAAAAAAATGAAAATAAGAAACTTGAATTGAAGTGAATTGAAGTGGGACTGAGGTGAAGGACAAAGTCTGACCTAAAATCGCTATACCGTGTAGCGATTTCACCTGGCATGAAACTCGCTACATGGTGTAGCGAGTTTAAGCTGGCATTTCCTTTCCAGCAGATAAGATTCTGTTTCCAGGCAGAAGATTCATTATCTTCCTCTCTCGTATCTCTTCCTCTCGTATCTCTCATTCAAACTCTCAAAAAAAAATCCAAATCTTCTTGACATCATTTTATTTCATCAGAATTGTTGAAGATCAAGAATCAAGGTAAATTAACATCATTATAATCATTGTTTTCACTTGTGTTTAGATATAAAATTTAATTATTTAACTGTGTTTTAGTATATTGTAGATATAAATGTTAGAGCTTTGTTATATAGGTTTTAACACTTTGATTTCGTAATGCATGGTTAAAGATGAACGGGGTCCAATCATTTTCATGTGTTATTGGAGAGGTGATGATGAACAAGCCTTTGATGGTCCTTATTTCAAAAAATGACCAAAATGTGTAATTAGGGCTAATTGCCGATGGAGATACAATGAGTTGATTGTTGAATTATATAAAAAGGCAGACTTAGATCGGTCTCAATTTGATTTGGAAGTCATTTACAGATGTCCTCATATTTTCGATAGCGGGATTGGTGAGTAAGTTTCCTTTCCATATTGAAGATGATGTGTGTATGGATATAATGTTCGATCATTTAGCTAAATTCGGGGGGATGAGAAATTTGCAGTTGTATGTGGTTGTAAAATTGATTGAAAATCGACCCAATTTAGAGTTTGAAACACGGCACACTATGACCATTTATGGGTATTCACCAAGTGGTAACCGTGATGCAAGGGTTGGTCCAAGTTCCCAAACACTTGTATCAACCCAAATACTAAATTATGATGATGGGGCATTAGGGCATAATAATCCTGTTAATGAGGATAATTCTGAAGATGATGTAGATTATGAAGAAGAATAAGAAGTAAACACTCTAGGAAAGGGACAACCGACTGGTATCCAGCCTCCCCTATATGAGCGAGGTTCTGTACAAACATACACATTATGCTCCGATACCATATCATATATGGATCAGTGTAATGCATATCGTGAATGCCTGAGACCCCGAAAACCAAAAATTGTCGCCGCTGTTCCCAGAGTGCAATATATTGTCGATGGCGGTCGCTCCAAATCAAGACATTGTTTCCACGCCTATCACATCTGTGCAAAGTCCGTACGAGTGTTGCACGGTTCTGGGACCCCCTGCAGCAAGCCAAACTGCCTCATAACGGGATCCGACAAATGCCACTCGATCCTCTCAAAGCATAAAAGAGGGACCCGCGCCAACCATACATCCTGACCCTGAGTGCAGTAGGTCGGAGCGTATCTATATACATAAGGCTGCCACACAATCAGATCATCAGTTAGCTTGGCCAGCTGATCACGATAACCTCACATGTTATGTGCAGTAACCTCCTTCAGATACAATGATGAATGGGTCCACTTGAAATTTCATAAACAGAATAATTATAAGAAAAAGTTTTTTAAAAAATACAATAACGACGAGAAAATAATGTATGATATATGTATACTTGCATCCGAGGGGCATGAGCACGTAGTCTGGATCTCTGTTTCGCCTACGAATTCTAGTTTTCACACATAGCAACCGCTCCCAAGTTCAAATCTATATCAATTAAATATATATCAAATACTATAAATAATGCCGATAATTTGAAATCAAACTTAAAAACAACATAATGAACATTAAAATGAGATAAACATACCTGTAGAATGTTGAGAAATCCTCTGCACTGTTTCGTCACAGGGTTAGTCGCACTACACAGCTCTCGATATAGGAAAGCGAGCGACACACTTTCCCAACTGTACTGGCAGACCCTGGAAACATCCCCAAGCAGAGGGAGATAACACAACTTAATCTTGCTGTTCATACGATCAGGTATCACCGTAGAACCTAAGACGAGCATGAATGAACAACTTCAGATACAATGATGAATGGGTCTACCTGAAATTTCATAAACATAATAATTATAAGAAAAAGTTAAAAAAAAAAATAAAAAAATCCAATAACGACGAAAAAATAATGTATGATATAGTAGGTTGTTGTTTGGCAATTGCATCTAAAGCTTGGGGTCACCATGAATGAATAACTTCACTGTTCACTTCATTTGTTTGATAATTAATGTCGGGATTTGGATAGTATTATGGTTGGTGTTTAATGTTTTGAGACTAATAGTGTAGAGGGTGTATATATGGTTAGTTCCAAGCTCCTTGCCAATTTGATTGACTTTGGTTAGAATAATATGTGTATTGGTTGTTGAATTGGTGATTTGGTGGAGAGATTGAAATAGTCTGACTAAATGATGTGAAATAAGTTGAAACGGAATATGGTAAGGTTTGAGAGTGGGCATACGTATTAAACATGGGTTAAGGCTCCATTTGTTTTGGGGAAAATGTTTTCCAGAAAACATTTTCCCCATTTTTTGGTGTTTGTTTCGCACCGGAAAATTGAGAAAATGTTTTACGTTAAACATGTTTATCTCATTTTTCGAAAAATATTTTCATTTTTCGAAAAATATTTTGTAGGAAATCATTTTTCGAAAAATGTTTTACGCTAAACAAACGGAGCCTAAATTCCTCCTCACATGGCGGAATTAGATCCAAATTCACATGGAGAATTGCTTTGTTCTATCACATGCTTCCACTAAGTACCATTTCGGCTTGTAACTTTTTCTGCTGGTTTTTCCATATTCACTCTATCGAAATACCCATTATCCATCATATGCTTCGCTATTGTCTTCATATCTGTAAGCATACCTTCAAATCTCTCACATTGTTTGTCGATTTTCTCTGACTCATTAAACCTAAATCCATCCGCCATTAATATATACTCCCTCCGTCCCAATAATAAGTTCATCATTTTGGCTCGACACGCAAATTAAGAAAATTGGTTAGTGGAGAAAATGTTGTGAGTGTAATAGTTAAATATGAGAGAGAATGAGTGGAGAAAATAGTAAATTTGAAAAATGTTGTGAGTGTAATAGTAAAATATGAGAGAGAATGAGTGGGTGGAATAGTAAAGATTATTTGCCATTTTAGGAAAGGTGAAGCTTTAAACAGAACATCCGTTTTGACAAAAAGTGAAGTTATTAATGGAACGGAGGGAGTAAGCACTATTCTGATAACCTTGATTAATGCTCACACTCACAAATCGGTCAAACACACATAAATCGATTGAGACATTAATCCTTTACGGATTCTTATAATCCGTCACCCCGTGACACGCGTATATGAGCAGTGTACCATTTTCTAAAAGAGGATTGTTATATAAATCCGTAAAATTGTTGAGTAAACCCGTAACATTAAAACCACCCTCGAAAAATTAAAACAAACCCCTCCTTTTCCCTTTATACCTCCACTTACCCACACACCCACACTCATACCCATTAACTCTTTCATTTACTCTCTCTCACCCACACCCACCCACCACTGATTTTTAGAGAGAGAAAATCAGATGGAGAAAAAGAAAAGAAGAAGAAATCAATTGGTTTTTAGAGAGAGAGAGTGAGAAGCAGAAGAAGAAGCGAAAGCAGAAGTAGAAGCAGAAGAAGAAGCAGAAGCAGAAGAAGTTGAAGCAGAAGCAGAAGCAGAAGAAGAAGAAGAAGAAGAAGAAGAAGAAGAAGAAGAAGAAGAAGAAGAAGAAGTTAAAGTCAATTTCAACTTCATTCAAGATGTCTAACATTGGAAAACAAGGTAATAATCCTCTCTTTCGTTCGAAAATTACTTCCTAGATTTTAATTTTGCTTCAATTGAGAATTATTGAGTTCAATTGCATTATAAATTTTGGGTTTGGGAGGTTCGGTCGGTACCAACCGAAATTTTGGATCTATTCAGCCAGTAGTGGCCGAACTTTTCTTAAAAAATCGATCGCACACGGACCGAACTTTGGTAAAAAAATCGGCTACAACCGGTCGAACTTTGGTTAAAATCGGCCACATTCGGCGAATTTTTTGACTATTTTCGGTCACTTATGGCCGAATTTTTTCAATGTGATGTTAAGTGTTTGATTTTGATATGATATGAAATTGTATTGAGTTTGATTTTTTGATGTTTTATTTGCGGTTAAGCAAATGTTTACAAGAAAGACGTCCAAGCTTGCTTCTATTAGGAAGAAGCAACAAGAAAACGCACGTAATCAAGGGCAATCTACACGTAACCTTGATCTTTGAGCCGGTTGAGGATGCATATGTTGATCCTCGTCATTCGGTCTACAATGAGGATGAGGATAATATGGAAACCTCACCTCATATAAACGTTCTTCAGGCTCAAAATTATAGTGACCCGGAAGATGAACCGGAAGATGAGCCGGAAGATGAGGATGACCTCGAGGGAGGTGGGGATGAAATCTCTTTTCCCGGTGGCCCGAGGTACAAATCTTTACTCACTTCCTATGAATCACATGTTGCAAAATACATTTGGGAGGATAAAGATGATCATACTCTAAAATGTATTAATCATATTGGGAAGTTGAAAAAAGGGAAGTTGTATTTTAATAAATGTCTGAGCCGGTTCAAAATATTATTGGTAATTCCGAACTCTTGTGCTTACTGAGTGGAGCATATGACAACGTGGATAAGGTATATGAAAATGCCTTTAGCAATTCAATGCCTTTCGGATGAGCAAAGAATATCTCCTTAATGACATTTGTATCCTCGCATTGCCGGTATTCGAAGTGATAAGCATGATCATTCAATTTAAACTTGAGTTGTTGAATTTGAGAACGACCCGCATGCTCAGTTGCCCTGCTCTTCACTCGCGCATTATAAATAGTCCGTATTAAGGACTTGTTTTCCGAAAATTTCTCTTTTAATCCATATAAAATATCCTTCGGCCGGCTATTTGCATGTGACATTTCTATCACGTACTCCTCCTCTGGTTTCTGTAATCTACCGGTATAAGAGTGACCCAACATGGATTGACAAATCGGATGATTGTGAACGCCACAAACCACTTTTAGTTGCCATTGACCATCAACTGTGACTTGTTTGGCGTTCAACTGAAACTTTCAATAATATTTCTTTGTTCCGCTATCTCTATTTTTTTCTTCCCAATATTTCATTGTTGACAGATTCCTGAGATGACAGAGAGATTGACTTTTCCTTGTATGTCCCCCAGCGTTCACAAACAACCGTCATTCGAGGAGCGAAATTACGGCTTCCGTTATCCGACTGATCGATGACGATGACAAACTCATGCTCTTTCCCCTTTTTACGCACCCGTTCAAACATTATTTTACGATCTCTAAAAAACAAAGGCATTGTAAATTCTGTGGTGTATTCTCGTAAATCATCCGGGTCATAGTTGTTGTCACCCAGTAAATACTGTACCAATTCAATAAAACAATAAGGAAGTGGTAAGAATAATAACGAAGGTTCGGCTAGCGGTGGCCGAATTTTTTTAAAAGGTTCGGCCAGTAGTGTCCGAAATATTTTACAAATTCGGCTGGGTGTGACCGAACTATTTTAAAAGGTTCGGTCGGGTGTGGCCGAAATATTTTAAAAATTCGGCTGTAAGTGGCCGAAAATCAACCCAAATTCGGCAAATCAGAGCCGAACTTTTTCAAAATTTCGGTCGGGTGTGGCCGAACCTTTTCATATTTTCGGCCAAGTGTGGCCGAACATGCACTGAATTTCGGTCACTACTGGACGAATTTTTGCAACGAAAAAAAAAAAGTTTAACACATTTATATGTTTAGAAAGTGAAGAAAACTTACATTAACATTCGATTGTAGAGCATCCATGATGAGCATGCTGAATCTCTTGAACAAATATGTATGTAAATTTTTTGTAAAAGAAACGATGGTAAGAGGAAAGGGAGGTAGTAATTTTTTGATGTAAAAAAAAATGAAGGGGTTGATTTGATGAAGTGGTGAATATTGATGAGGGGAATGTGAAAAAATTGATGAGGGGAAGGTGAAAATTGATGAGGGAGGGGGTAGATTTTCATTAATGCTACGGGTGTGAATAACAATTGAGGAAAAAATTGGGTTGAAGGTTACGGGTGTATATAACATTAGGAAATGAGTGTATGAATTTAGGGATAATAATGTCATTTCACTCGATGACATTAGGGATGGCTGATAAGTGACTATTATATAGTCAATTATCCTAGTTTTTATATACTTTTACATAAATAAATCATCACTTTTCATTTAGTTTTTAGTACTTTTTACTTACTTTTGCTATTTTATTAGATTTTACGTTTTTGGTATATTTTATACATTTCTAGACAGGTTTTAGGGTCAATTTATGACTAAAGGATACTTGGGCTAATTGGTCCGAAAGAATGGAGGAACACCAAGCAAAATAAGCACTCCAAGCTGAAAACCAGTCGGAGCGGCCGTGCAGCAAAACCAGGAGCGGCCGTGCAACATAGGCCATGGCCGGCCATCTTGGCCCATGGAGTGGCCGATCACTGAAGTGACCTGGCCGTGCCAAACCAGGAGCGGCCGTGCAGCTATATATGGAGCGGCCGTGCAAGTCTCCAAATTCAAATCCAAATCTGGCGCCAAAGAGGACACGGCCGTGCAAAATCCTTGACACGGCCGTGCAAGTCGTATTTGCGAGATGTAAAGGCACCTTTGATGGCACCCAATTGAAGAGTCTCCTTCCATTTATAAATAGGACCCTTGTAATCGAGTCTTGGATACGAATTCTTAGAGAGAAATTGCGATATTAGATAGATAGAGGATACAAAGATTTGTAACAACAATTTTCCAAAGGAGTTTGAAGATCAAAGTCATTATTTGTTCTTGGAATCACTTTGGAGGAAAAGCAATAAAAGTGAAGCATTATTCTCAGCAATCATAAGTCTTTCTTACTCAATCTCTATTTATACTTTTATGTTATCAATGGCTTGTGAGTAATCCCCATATTCTTGGGGTTGGAAACTTCAAAAGCATGCTTATTCATCATTCAAAAATGTTTAGTCTTGTCTTCTTTCTTCATCTAAAACAATCTCTTTATATTATTCTCTAAATGCCTTACATTTTGGCGATATCCAATTTGTATGATTCGATCGATTGAGAGAAGTACCTAGCGGAGAATCTCGATTGACGGAACCATATAAAGAAACTAGGTTCATTGATCACGAGAGTAGTTGATGGCCTAGGGATGTTCCTTTAATGGAAAGTATGTTGACTTCCGTCCTTAATGGATTCTTACTAATTATGGTCGGCTAGAGATAAGCCGGAATGCCCGTTTGTGACGGGGCGGGGGCAAACATAAACGGATTTCTCAAACAGTTAGGACATAATTAGTGAAGAATACAAACGCTATTGTCTTAGCCCGAAATAGCGTAGGCTTAACATACCATCCTTGCTTTTTATGAAAACCTTTTATTTCTAAGACAATGACAATTTGATGAATAAGAATATGTGTATGATTTCCAATCCCGAGAATGCTTCGTTTTATAAGATTTCAATTAAAGTATTTTACATTTATGCTCTCTCTATTATTCTAAAACAAATTTTATCTATCCCCAATCTTTTCTATATTTTCTAAAGACAAAAATATCCCTTAAGTAAACCTTGTCTCTGTGGGATCGACTCGTACTTGCACCCGCTATATTACAATAGCCCGTGCGCTTGCGGATATAAAATAAACCGTTAGGTTTCGGTCGAACAAGTTTTTGACGCCGTTGCGGGGACAACGGTTTACTTTTTATTTTTGTCTTTACTACAAAATTTTTAGTTTTTATTTTATTTTTGATATTTTGCTTTCTCGTCCTATAATACATTACGTTTAATTTTTCTTCAAGTGTTTTTCTTGTAGTTTATGAAACGGTCTCGGACAATCGTTGACAACTTTGATCCGGAACCCGAAAGAAGCTTTCACGAAAGATTAAGAAGATTTAGAGAAACTCTACAAAAACACATGGACGGAGAACGGCAAACACCGCTAGGACCACTACGGGACTTTGTTAACCAGTACCCCAGGAACTAGATCCCCTATTGTTGTGCCGAATTCGAAGCGGCACAATTTGAGATAAAGCGCGACTTTTGCTTATGGTTATGAATAACCAATATAGCGGCAGCTTTCGAAGATCCTCATCTCCACATCCAAACATTCTTGGAATACTGTGATACCACACGTATTCAAAATGTCACCACGGAAGCAATTCGAATGCGCCTTTTTCCTTTTTCTCTAAAGGATAAGGCGAAACAGTGGTTAATTTCAGTCCCACCCAACTCTTTTACAACTTGGGACCAAATTCAAGAAGCATTCCTTGGACGTTTCTTCCCTCCGAGCAAGACCGCTCAAATTCGGACGAAGATTACAAATTTTAGCCAAACAGGAAGCGAATCACTGTATGACGCTTGGGAGCGATTCAAAGAGCTCCTAAGGACGTGCCCTCACCACGGGCTTGAAAAGTGGTTAATTGTGCACACTTTCTACAATGGTCTCACATATAGAACAAGGGAGACAATTGATGCCGCCGCAGGAGGTGCACTAATGAATAAGACGGTGGATGAAGCATACGACTTGATAGAGAACATAGCCCTGAATCACTATCAATGGTTCAATGAGAGGGAACAACCGCAGGGGATTCCAGGTAAGTACAATATTGATGTCATTACTACCTTATCTTCTAAAGTTGATATGCTTCTTAAAAAGTTTGAAAACTTTAATGTAAATCCCGTGGCCAACATTAATGTTGTTTGTGAATTATGTGGGTCAAACTCACATAGTACAGAATGTTGTGAATTGCTTGACACTACTTCTAGTGATCAAGTAAACTTTGTTAATTCTTATGGGGAAAAGGGTGGTATGTATTCAAACACATACAATCCCGAGTGGAGAAATCACCCAAATTTTTCCTATAAGAATAACAATATTTTAAACCCACAACCTTCTACACAACCACCGGGATTCACACAAAAGAATTTCAATGGCAATTCTAGTGCTTTCCCTCCCCCTAAGTCTAAATTGGATCTTATTATGGATTTAATGATTGAAAATAAAAATGAACAAGAGAAGACCAATAATGAGTTAAGGGAATCCATTAAGTCGTTGAATGCTAGGTTTGATAATTTAGCCGCCCACAATAGAATGCTTGAAAATCAACAAGCTCAACAAGCCGATACCTCGCATAGACCACAAGGGAGTTTTCCCGGTCAATCGCAAAGGCCCGATGAGCATGTTAGTGCGGTAGAAACTAGGAGTGGAAAAGAAATTTTAGATCCCCTTCCTAAGGAAATTATCAAACCAAGTGAGGAGGAAGTTAGTCCAATCCCACCGATAGTTGAGACTAATGAAGATGTTGAAAATGGGACAGAGTCCCCTAAGATTTCTAAAAATTTTGACCCTCCAATACCATACCCTCAAAAGTTGGTAAGAGCTAAACTTGACAAACAATTTGCAAAATTTTTAGAAGTCTTAAAGTCTATTTACATCAACATACCTTTTACCGATGCCCTTCAACAAATGCCCTCTTATGCTAAGTTCTTAAAGGATATTCTTGCAAATAAAAGGAAACTTGAGGAGCATAAGACTGTCGCTTTGACAGAAGAAGTAAGTGCCATTTTACAAAGAGAACTTCCTCCTAAATTAAAAGATCCCGGCACTTTCTCTATTCCTTGCAAAATAGGTAAATATAATGTTGATAATGCTTTGTTAGATCTTGGGGCAAGTGTGAGCCTCATTCTGCTTTCGATAGGTAAGAAACTAGGTGTAGGGAAAATGAAACCCACCACTATTTCTCTCCAACTAGCGGATCGTTCCATTAAATACCCGGTGGGTATTATGGAAGACGTCCCTTGTCAAATTGGGAAATTGATCATCCCGGTTGACTTTGTAGTTCTTGAGATGGAGGAAGATCGCCAAATTCCAATCATTCTAGGAAGACCTTTTCTTGCCACCGCTGGTGCAATAATAGATGTAAAGAATGGCACTCTTTCTTTAAACATTGGAAATAAAAAAGTCGAATTTAAAGACTTAAATCTCAAGAAATCGTGCCATGAAGTTGACACTCCTAAGAATGATAACAAAAAGAGTGAAAACTCGCAATCCAAGGACTCAAAAATAATAATTAAAAAGCCCTTAGATCATAATGGTATGAAAAATATGCACCCTAGGCAGCATAATAAAATTGAAAAATCAAAAGGTAGGGGGCCTAAGAAAAAAGGCACACCGGGATGTCGCATGTGCATCAATTATAAGAGCTCAATCATGCCAAAGGGCAAGAAATGGCGAGTTGTTAAGGACAAGAGACCATTACAATACCACTCACCGTCCATTGTTACTGATAAAAAGGGGTCGAGCTTATGACCTTAAACAAGCATCATCGGAATAAGTAAACCGATGGATTATATTACTATTTATCATAATTTTGTTTACCACCGCATGCTTATCTTTTTACTCTTTGTTCCTTGAAACATTGAGGACAATGTTCATTTCAAGTGTGGGGGGGTAAATCTATCCTTTTATTTATCGCTTTATTTTTCGCTTTCTAGTTTTTAAAAATTTTACTTGCTTTCTAGGATAGATTTAATCGCTTTCTAGTATAATTTTTTTTTTTTTTTTTTTTTTTCTTTTTTTTAACTTAGTCGCATTTTATTTATGAATGTATAATAGTATATAAAAAAAAAATCCCTATGATGATCAAAAATCATTATCATTATGCTTGCCTTTTGCCCTAGTATAAATGCCTTTATCTTTCCTCTCATATTTTCTATACACTTAGAAATCTATAAAAAGGAAAAGTATAAAGGATATTTTTAGGAAATAATTGAAAGCCTCATAAGTTGGTATAGCACAATATAGAATCTCATCAAGAAAAATGCATTTGATTAGAAGGAATTCTTTTTATGCTTGGTCATTTATGCAAATTTTGAATATATTCCTTTAAGATTGTACATTTTTTTTTATCTTTATTAGATATTTATTCCCTTTTTAGAAGTATCTTTTTGTTTGCATCCCTTGAATCACACCCTTTCATAAATTTCATCCTTCCATTTTTTTTAAATCAAGTCAAAGTAAAACACTTCTATCTTATTGATAAAAGAGTGACAATTGTCACCAATCCTTAAAAGCAAAAAGAAACATATTATTTCCTAAGTAACTCGGGGCACGGCGTTCGCTGCGACGATGCTTCCTTGCCAAACGGAAATAATATCCGAAAGTATTCTTGATCTAAGTATTAGGAACATGGGGTTCGCAGCCACAGTGTCTCCTACTTGAAAGGATCGAAAATAACTTAGGTCTTTTGCAAAAATATAACACGTACAAAAATAAGATAAATTTGTTTGACTTTGACGAGATTTTTCCACTACCATCATCCATTCTTCACCCTTGTGATTCAAGAATGTAATACAATTCTTCGGAACTTCTAAATTGTGAATAAATGTTTATACCTTCTCTTGTACGTCTTAAAGAAATAAAATTCATCTTTTCTAAAAAATCACTCTAAAAAGTGACAGCTTTTTCTACCAAGAAATAAATCTAAAGATTCTTCCTTCTAGCATGCTTTACTTGGTCAAAATTCTATATATGCTATATTAGGTTATTGTCTTGCATTTTATCTCTTTAAAAATATCCCTAAAATATTTCTTCCTAAAATAAATTTTTAAAGGTATTCAAAATATGATTAGATAGATAAAGGCATTATCTACAAGGCATTTAAGGGCTTGCTACTTTATTTCTGAGGGATCAATCGTGTTTTTCTCCCTCTCCGTATTTCATTCTAAGTTTGCTTGGGGACAAGCAAAGGCTTAAGTATGGGGGAGTTTGATAAGTGACTATTATATAGTCAATTATCCTAGTTTTTATATACTTTTACATAAATAAATCATCACTTTTCATTTTTAGTACTTTTTACTTACTTTTGCTATTTTATTAGATTTTACGTTTTTGGTATATTTTATACATTTCTAGACAGGTTTTAGGGTCAATTTATGACTAAAGGATACTTGGGCTAATTGGTCCGAAAGAATGGAGGAACACCAGGAGCGGCCGTGCATCATAGGCCATGGCCGGCCATCTTGGCCCATGGAGTGGCCGAGCACTGAAGTGACCTGGCCGTGCCAAACCAGGAGCGGCCGTGCAGCTATATATGGAGCGGCCGTGCAAGTCTCCAAATTCAAATCCAAATCTGGCGCCAAAGAGGACACGGCCGTGCAAAATCCTTGACACGGCCGGGTGCAAGTCGTATTGCAGATGTAAAGGCACCTTTTGATGGCACCCAATTGAAGAGTCTCCTTCCATTTATAAATAGGACCCTTGTAATCAGTCTTGGATACGAATTCTTAGAGAGAAATTACTGATATTAGATAGATAGAAGATACAAAGATTTGTAACAACAATTTTCCAAAGGAGTTTGAAGATCAAAGTCATTATTTGTTCTTGGAATCACTTTGGAGGAAAAGCAATAAAAGTGAAGCATTATTCTCAGCAATCATAAGTCTTTCTTACTCAATCTCTATTTATACTTTTATGTTATCAATGGCTTGTGAGTAATCCCCCATATTCTTGGGGTTGGAAACTCAAAAGCATGCTTATTCATCATTTAAAAATGTTTAGTCTTGTCTTCTTTCTTCATCTAAAAGAATCTCTTTATATTATTCTCTAAATGCCTTACATTTTGGCGATATCCAATTTGTATGATTCAGTCAATTGAGAGAAGTACCTAGCGGAGAATCTCGATTGACGGAACTATATAAAGAAACTAGGTTCATTGATCACGAGAGTAGTTCAATGGCCTAGGGATGTTCCTTTAATGGAAAGTATGTTGACTTCCGTCCTTAATGGATTCTTACTAATTATGGTCAGCTAGAGATAAGCCGGAATGCCCGTTTGTGACAGGGCGGGGGCAAACATAAACGGATTTCTCAAACAGTTAGGACATAATTAGTGAAGAATACAAACGCTATTGTCTTAGCCCGAAATAGCGTAGGCTTAACATACCATCCTTGCTTTTTATGAAAACCTTTTATTTCTAAGACAATGACAATTTGATGAATAAGAATATGTGTATGATTTCCAATCCCGAGAATGCTTCGTTTTATAAGATTTCAATTAAAGTATTTTCTGTTTATGCTCTCTCTATTATTCTAAAACAAATTTTATCTACCCCCAATCTTTTCTATATTTTCTAAAGACAAAAATATCCCTTAAGTAAACCCTGTCTCTGTGGGATCGACTCGTACTTGCACCCGCTATATTACAATAGCCCGTGCGCTTGCGGATATAAAATAAACCGTTAGGTTTCGACCGAACAATGGCCAAAATCGGTTTCGGGCTCGGTTTCGATTTGGCAAAAGGGTGACCCTTAATCGGCCCTTGCTTACCCCGAATTCGGTTCCGGTTATCACAATTCGGTTCCGGTACGATTTCGGTTCCGGTGCGATTCCGATCCGGTTCCGGTCAATAATGAATAAAGAAGCTAAAAATTATTGAAAAACAAGGACTTTCTGGTCCGGTTCCGGTTCCGGTTCCGGTCCGGTTCACCATTTATTTAACCGACCCTTATCCAAAACGGTTTCGGTTACCCCGGTTTCGATTTTCGTGGCGGTTCCGGGCTTTTTCGGTCCGGTTCCGATTCGATTTTTCGGTTTCGGTCCGATTCCGGTCCGGTTTGGCCATCCCTAGATGACATATTTGAAGTTTAAAACTTACTCCCTCCGTCCCAAAATGTTTGTCCATTTGACATTTTTTGTTGAACTTTGATCATAAATTTATGAGAGATTAATCATGTTCATGAAATTCTAAAAGTTGTTATTGATAATATTATTAATGGTGAATCAATAGGAATTTTTAGAATTTCATGAACATGATTAATCTCTCATAAATTTATGATCAAAGTTTAACAAAAAAATCAAATGGAACAAACATTTTGAGACGGAGATAGTACATGTTACTCAACAATTTTACGGGTTTATATAACAATTCTCTTTTTAAAACTCATTTCCAGTCCGGGTGTCAAACTTTGAGCACAATATTTTGGGGGAAACTAGTTTCTCCCTAAATTATAAAAAGTCCTGTTTTTTTAAAGTGATCTTATATTCGTCAAATATTTGCAAGTTGAAAAAAATTGAAATTTTTATAATTTATGGAGAAAATGGTTTCTCCCAAAACTTACTCAACTTTGAGGGCGCTGGTTGATTCTCGCTCCATAACCGAGAAGCCCGGAGTTAAGCAGGTATGCCTTCTCTCCCATGCGACCGCTCTCTCTCTCTCTCTCTCTCTACAATTATCTGCACCCATACGACATTTTTATAACTTTCAATCTCTTTGAAGTTAATGGAACTTTGAAATCAGTGAAGAAATAATGGTAGAATACTTTTTATTCAGTGTCAAAGGCTACCCATGACCTGTTTGATGAAATGCCCCACAGAGATTTCGATATAAGTTGACGTAAACTGTATTTGTATTTTCTTTATTCTGATTTAACTCTATTTTCACTCTACTGTTGGGTTGTTCGATGGAGTTATTTATCTCAGTTTATCAATGGATTAGTGTTTGAGAAATGCAATTGTTTGCTTGATAAAATCACTGTCAGTTGGAGAAACAATTATGTTCATCTGTTCCAACCAAAGAGAACATTTTGATATTTTTTTTTTGGTTAACTTGATTCATTCTGACCAATGTTTTGCATAGTTTAGTAATTCTTGCAAAATAGTAGAAGTTGTAGTCCATCGCAGCAGTGGCAAATCTAGAATTTCAGGTGAGGGGTTAAATTTTGATGAGAAAATTTTAGTTACACTATCAAAATCATTAAATCATAGCTTGATATGATTAATTTTCTTCATTGTAATGAGTTTAAAAAATAATGACTATGATAAACAACAACAACATTACCCCAGTGTCAAAAGACTCCCACCTACGGTGGGTAAGGGAGGTCGGATGTACGTAGCCTTGCCCCTGCAATTAAAGCACAGAAGTTGTTTACGAATGACCCACGATGAAAATTGCGTCGAAAATTGCATGAAGTGACTATTGCTTCGTAACAAAGAAGTGCAGAAGGTTTAGTGAGCCATTTTGCTTTATTTCATCATATTTCGAAGGCAAAAAATAGTAAGTCTTTGGCTCAATCGAAAATGATGGAATGATAATGATAACAACTACAACGCTAATAATGATATTTAAATAAACATTATCTAGGGATGGCAACAGGGCTGGTCTGGGGCGGGTTTGACATTTCCACAACCCGCTCCACTCAAAACAACCAAAACTCGAACCTTCCCGCTATGGCTAAGGCAAAACCCGAACCCGCCCCATTTATTTAAAGTCACAAAT
The DNA here is from genome assembly GCA_022495995.1 of Adenophora triphylla var. japonica. Classification (NCBI taxonomy): domain Eukaryota; kingdom Viridiplantae; phylum Streptophyta; class Magnoliopsida; order Asterales; family Campanulaceae; genus Adenophora; species Adenophora triphylla. Next base: position 452,931 of record JAFEMH010001047.1, read on the forward strand.
GACATGAATGTACTTCTAAATGTTTATACCTTTAAAATGTGCAGTGTAGAGTCATCGAACAAGCCTATCTTGCTTTAGAGCTGTGATAATGCCGAAAGGACTGATATGGGCTACAGCAGAAGACTTGGCCAGGAATCGAGGCCGTGTTCTATCTTTATATCGCCAAATATTACGGACTCTCAACTCACCAGATTTACCCTTGAACTTGGCTGCAAGACTGCACAAGAAAGCGGAGGTTCGTGCCATCTTCATGCTGGCTTCTGAAGAGCGGTCTCTTCACAACATAGAAGACCTTTTGGATGTTGCTGAGTATTCTCTATCCCTTTTGAGAAAAGGCGAAATCCCAAAATATATCCAGTGAACATGTAGTTGTCTTTAATACTGTGATTGTATGATCTTATTTTCGTACAAATTACTTAAACCTGATAGGCTGATAGGTGCTATAATGTTCTTGAATGGTAATAAGATTGAAATTTATCAGAATATATCGAATACTTTTGTTGCAATGAGCTAAAGGATGCATCCTTTAAAACTAACGTCTTTACATTAGTAGTGCTTGGAAGCATCAATCTGCACATCTCTCTTTCTTTCCTTCCTTCATTGAGTTTATAAATTGATATTTGCACTCAAGCATTCACTTAAAGCTCCCAAGGTATAGCCATTGAAGCTTGAAGCAGTATGGGCAGTAAAAGTGAATTATCATATTGATCTGGTTTTTAGTTTTTTTTTTTTTAATTGCAAATATCATCTATTTCTTTTTTAACTACCATAGCTTGAATCTTTGGAGGCCAAATACCAGTGATAACAACACAAAATGAAATAAAAATTAGAAATCATTGTCTGTCATTTTTGGGTCACAAGAAGAATAGTAACTTTATGGTGGCATTGGATATCATCTTCAATTGCTAGGTAAAGGCTTGGTTCCAGATGATTACACGTACCCTCTTCATCTCATTGTATTTAAGCATTTTGGGGGCATTGAGAGAAGGGGAATATTATGAGGCACTGTTAAGGAAGTACGGAAGATGTTCGATGGAAGTTCTCAATGAGGGACTTCATTTCTTGGATAACTTTGATTCACGATTATGTCAACATGGGAGGTTGTGGAGCTGGGGAGGAAATAAGAGATCATTAAGCTGTGTGGAGCTGCTATCGAAGCTGAGGAAAGGACGACGACTGTATTGGTTAGTGATGCCTACTTTTCTAGTTAAGTCTTTTATGGGCTGGCTTTGAAAACTGTGATTTTTCTTGAAATTCCATGAAACTGGGAGTGGTAATATATATGTTCATGAAAATGCAGTGTGAAGGGTATCAAAAATTGGATTCTCTTAGTGAAGTTGGTTGCACCATGCTTCTAAACAAGGATTTGCTTGAATTGGGAGAAGCTGTTTCGTGCCTAGGTTGATAAAAATTGAATCGAAGTTGACGATTTGACAGGGAAAGCGCTTTAAATGTTTGTGATTGAAGCTTAGATGAACCCTTATGAGCTTTATATGACATGAACCATGTAGATATATGCACAGACTGTCATGATTGAATGACGAGCTGTTATTTATTAGCAAATTTGATTTTTTTTTGGACATTCATTTTGGGACGGAAGGAGTAACATATTTTACACTTCTTGTGCAGCGGGGTTTTGTGACCCTCTGATTATGGATCTGACAGTCACCATTTTGCTTCAGCAAAGTGCAATACATCTTACTACTGTCTGGGCATGGAATTCTCATTTCATCTAGTGAGAGGTAAGCACAAAGTATTCCGATCATCATGTCACTTAATTTATTTTTCATTGGCTCCTCTTCTTGAATTTCATATGGAAGACGATTTTGAAGACATGCAATGCCAATGCTTAAGTATAGCTAGGTCCTGCTTTCATGGATGAATTTTTTCCTCTAAATTATGATAATAGAAGACAAAGGGAGTTGAGCACTCATGAATACCTTTGGCTTTGCGTCCTACATATCATACTGTTTTGTGGCGTCAAAATTGTTAGCAACTTTCCCGACAAGGTCATGCCCATAAAAAAGACAACTTCCTATGATTGCCTATAGATTATGGAACAAATTATTTATAAAATAAATTAAGAATCATATATATGTATATGTATATATCAAAAAGAAGCGTCTAAGAGACATATAAACAGTTGTGAATATATATTACTTAAATAGAAGAATTATCTGTATTTACAAAACTTTTGTTAGATTATTTAACACGTATTATGTTATTAAGATCTGTGAGCAAGTTTTATTTGTATAAGCCATTGGGAAAGAGATTTAAGACTCTTATCTCTCTGTCTCTCTCTCTCTCTCTCATTCTCGCCATGTCTGATACGTAATTCAACATACTCAAGCTAACACGGGAAATTTTGCGTCTAGCAACTTGAAATAATATATCAAACTGACGTAACTGGTTACACTGGTGAATATATAGAATTGAACTAGGAATTTCTGAAAATTAATTAGAATATCTCTCTCTCTCTAGAGTTCACCAATCAGGCTATTCAGGTGTTTGGTTGTTGGGAAGCATGTCCAGCATTTTCCAACCTCCTCAAGGTAAATTGACAGAAAAACACTAAAAAAACATCATTTTAGAGAAATAATCCATAAAATCTGTTTATGTAATTATATTTATCTTATACGGTAAAAAGATATTGGATTAGCCAAGTGTATTAAACTGCATTGTTTGACAAACATTTTATTCAGCTGACGAATAATTATGATTCTCTATTTAATAATAAGTGTTCCAGTTGACTTGTCAACCATTTTATTCAGTATATTTAATCAAGTGGAAGAATCGTAATTTGTACATATAGTTCTCAATTCTTTGTGGAACCTGACAATCCATTTGAAGATTTTTAATTATCTGCAGATTAATCGAAACACTTACTCTGTGCAGATCTCCAAAGAGATTGTTGTTGCATATTAGCATTAAAGCCTGTCAAATTAGGTACTATGCTAAGTCATTGTTAACTTGTCATAATTTATTAAACATATACTCCACCGTCCCCCCAAGAGTGTCACCTTGTACAATGACACATTTTTAACCACGTAGTTTTACTTGCTTGTACCTTCGTGAAATTGCACTTAAACTTTTTCCTCTTTTAGAAACGTGACGTTTATAGGATGGACTGAAATGGTAAGTATGATTCTTTTAATTTTCTAGGACGGAGGGACTAGTTTTTAACTTTAGAGACGCTCGTTACTGCAGACGGTAGCATCTCAGGATTTTTTTAAATGAGTTAGAGAAGACCATTACTTGATTTTAATTAATCATCTGGCCTTGATACTTTAAACATATACAAAACCTTTCGGATTCATAGGTACTCTGTAATACTTTTCTTCGAGGATTTTTCTTTTGTGATTCCAAGCGTCTCTAAAACAAAAGCAATATTCTTTAACCTCAATGTCTTTGATGCTGCAAGTACTTGTACTAGGCATAAAACGACTTCGATTAATTAGGCCCAAGTGAAAATTTAACAATCAAAAGTAGGCGCTAGAAGTCATAGCATCAACTTTCCATGACTCCCTTTTCCTATTGAATTGCAACAAACTTGTTTTTTTTTACTTCCTTTGTGCGAGAATTAGGAAACAGTTGTTTATTTTCTTTATTATAGTCTTCTTTACGAAGTTCACTGGTATATAGGTACCAATTTATTTTCTTTAAACAGGAATGCAACTATGGAAGTATAATTCATCACGAAGATGTTTCGAAAAATGGTCCATTTTTGTTCTTGATCAAGAGCAAAAATGGATATTCATTTTGGGACGGAGGTAGTAGTTAGGATGGGCGGTTTGCATGGAGGGAAGTACTGATTAGCGGGCCCCCACAACAGACTGTAAGTCTAGGAGTGTTAAAACAAAACAAATTGCCGTTGTCAACTAACTTACTTTGAGGAATCAATTACAAATTGTGTGAATGCAACTAAGTTGTAGAATATATTTACATAATTTCCATTTTCTCAAAAAAAAAAAAAAAGAAAAAGAAAATGAAAAAGCATCTTGAAATATGAAAAATGGAAATCACTATTAGCATTCTAAATTTGAAACTGTTGCAGTCCTTTGTTGCTTCATTTTGCTTGGACCAAATGCTTTACATATAAGTCTGGTGGTCATTTCACTGTGAATCATAAGGTTTTCCAGAAAGAAATGGTGACAAGCAATTATGCCGGGAATGCGTGAAAACTTGAAATTTTTAGGTGCTTTTTTGGGTGTTTTGATTGTTAATGGGGTGTAGTTCTTTATGACCTTCATTTACATTTCTACATCAAAGTCCCGGTTCTATGCTCTTACGAGACGAATTAATTCATCTTATCTAGTAATATTGTGTGCGAAGATTCTAATGCTTTACTTATTGTACCCTGAAGCACAATAATTGAACGATGAAAAATCTCTCTTGTCAGTGTTACAGCTCTTAAGGAATTCTATGTTTGCTAGTTCTTATATGAACAAGCCAGAAGAAGCATTGAGCAAAACTAGTTTTACACCCGTTTGTTAAACGCACGGATAAATAAATTTGAAAAATTAACTAAAAAGATATATAAAAAATAATAATTTAAGAAAATATAATTTTAAAGATATTTATTTCAACAAAAATATGTCATTGTATTAATCAAATAATATTACACATATAACTAACAAATTGAATTGTACATATTGAAATATTTATTAAAATACAAAATTATCAGTGAAATATTCACCTTTATTTTCAATATCAATGCCATGTATCAAAGTTTTAAAATGTTTATAAAGGAAGTGACATTAACATCACTTTATCACCTATTTTTTACAAATATTGTCTTTTAAAAGAAGAACATTATTTGATAAATTTGTGCTTTAAAGAACTAACTAACTAAATAAATAAATAAATAATAAAAATATTTTATTAAGTAATTATACCCATGAATATTGAAATAGAAAATACTAATCATACTACTAACTAAAAGTTAATTTTATAATTCTATGCATTAACATTTTTTTTTAAAATATAGTTAAGTGTTATAACACGTTACTCATATTTACGAATATTAAAATATTTATCATTTAATTTATAATTATAATTTATATTTATTTGAAAATACTATATTCAAATTTCATATAATGTTAGTCTTAGTTAGAAATTAAAAGATATACTCCATTCTTTAAAAAAAAAAAAACTTTATTAGAGCTAACTCAACATCATTTAGAATTTTGTGAATGAACTATATCAATAATTTTAATATTTTGTCTTTTAATAACCTTTTCCATTGGTTGAAGAATAAAAAATCTAATAATATTTTATTTTTGAAAGAGCACTATAAATTGGATAATATTTAGAGGGAGTAAGTGAACTTTTATAAGTTATTTTAAATGACTAACTGGAAGAAAATTTAAATTGCAACAATTTTTTTTTACAAGATTTCTTAAGATAATTCATAAAAGGTATAAAATGCTATGATAAACCTGGACAATTTTTATTTAGCAAATATCTCTTTTTAATAGTGTAATAATTATGGTTAAAAATAGTGTAATTATTAAATGTATGGGAAGTAATGAAAATGATTTTTCGAATTCTGATATAGTTTTGGAGGAAAAATGTGTTTAGATCACTTGAGCCTTTATATATATATATATATAAACAAACTAGCTCTTTAAATCAATCTTCTGAATCTCATCAAATCAAATGACTGCTACAAAAATGGCATAAAAGTAATAACTGTTCCGGTATGTGGGTGAATACAAGAATAGGGAATTTTTTTTGGGGGAAAAAGGAATGATTGGGTTGGTTGAGTACAAAATCAAATGGCAGCCATGACTGTAAGTATCAAAGAAATACAGAGATTATGAGTACTGGACCCCACTCACAGAGATTATAAATACTAGCCTAAACCCGTGTCGGCGCCACGTTTTTTGTTTTTTTTTTTTTTTTAATTTTTTTTTAATTTAATTTTTTTTTTAAATATGCCCGTGTCCAAGGCCACATTTTTTTAAAACTATTTTTTTTTAATTTAAATTTTTTTTTTTAAGGGCGATATGGGAAAGGGAGTGAATAGTGAGGGCAAAATGATCATTTTCGCGGATGAAACTATTCACACCACTGTTCAAAACAATGGTGTGATTTATAATATAGATATGTATATGTATATATCTTCAGTTTTAGTTCCCCCTTGCCCCAACCTAACTTTCTCTATAAATCCCTTTCCTGCACTTCTCTCTCTCTCTCTCTCTCTATATATATATATATATATATCACACATTTTGTTTTTTATATGCAATTCTTGATTATGTGATTTGGGTGTTTTGATGGCCTTTTTGGTTTGGCTTTGTGGGTCATGATCTCTTGTGGGTATTGTTTACAAGAAAACTTTATATACCAAAGTGAGGATTCTTGAACAGGAACCAAATTAAAGGCATAATCTTTTTACCATTTTCATTCAAGGTTTGTTGTTGTTTCTGGTTCAGCCTTTTTGCTTATGATTCTTGTTTGAGTAACTTCTTCTGGAGTAATATTTATTTTAATAGAACTAGTGCAGATAAGACAAGCACCTGGCAAGAATTTAGGAAGGGGAGAGAGAGAGAGAGAGAGAGAGAGAGAGAGAGAGAGAGAGAGAGAGAGAGAGAGAGAGAACAAGGAAAGATGCTGGTGAACCAAGAAATGTATGAAGGCAGTGTCTGTTTTGATCCCAATTCTATGCAAGAAACCCTCACTGAGGAAAGTTTTTCACACACCCATGTCCCAAATTACCCCCATAATCCAACTAGCTTCACCCTCGATGAAGCCACCGCAGAGGCTGCAGAGCTGCACCAGCAAATGAACTTGGAAATGAATCAACAACAACCTGGTTGGGATTTAGGCTACAACACCCATTACCATCCCCAACAAGACCACCTAATCGATACCGAAAACAATGGCTTCATTAACACCAACTCTTCTTCGTTGCCAAACATGCCTTACCCTCCAACACAAGAATTTCTAAACCTATTTCACTTACCAAGATGTTCAACCTCATCTTTGCTTCCTAATTCATCAATATCCTTCATAAACCCTACCCAAGATCCGTCTTCGAATCATGTTATGTTTGATCCTTTACTGCCATTGAATCTTCCCCCACAACCTCCTTTCTTTAAGGAGTTGTTTCAGTCATTGCCGCATGGGTATAACTTGAATGAGTCGATTTTCAGCGGGGTGGATGTTGAGAGGGAGGTGAGTGGAGATCAATTGTACCATGAGGGGGATGGGGTTTTTGGGTTTGGGAGAGAAATTAATGGCATAGGCCAAGGGAAAGACTTGAAAGATGCTAAGCATTATACAACTGAAAAGCATAGGAGGGTGCAGTTGAATGGAAAATATGACGCCTTGAAGCTTTTGCTTCCTATCTCCACTAAGGTAAATCTAATCTGTGTGTGTGTGTAATAGTTAAAGATGATTTCCAACTTAATATCTTACTCCCTCCGTCCCAAAATGAATGAGCAAAAAAATAAATCAATTTTCTCTTGATCAAGAGCAAATTTGAATTTTTTTGGTCATTCATTTTAGGAAAGAGGTAGTAATTAACTTATTCTGTATTTGTGGGAATTCGAACAAAGGGCGATAGAGCATCGGTTGTGGGAGATGCGATAAACTACATAAACGAGCTGAAGAGAACACAAGAAGAGCTAAAGATACTGGTGGAGCGGAAAAGGTGTAGTCGAGGGAGGAACAAGAGGCGAAGGGCAACCGATGAGGATTCAACGGTTGTAGATGGAGAGAGCACCATTAGGGCTCATCCTGGTGGTGGTGGTGATTTGGATGGTCAAGCTTATAATGGGTCATCTTCACTTAGGAGCTCATGGCTGCAGAGGAAGTCCAAGAACACGGAAGTGGATGTTCGTATCATCGATGATGAGGTTACAATTAAATTGGTCCAGCAAAAGAGAATCAATTGTTTGCTGTTTGTGTCCAAAGTTCTTGATGAGCTTCAGTTGGATCTTCACCATGTTGCTGGTGGTCTGATTGGTGACTTCTACAGTTTTCTATTCAATACTAAGGTAGTAATCTTGATTCATATATGAAGTAATTCTCCTTTGATGAACTAGGTCTATTACATTAAATTCACACACTTCCCTGGACCCCACACATAGTGTGAGCTCTTGTAACACCAGATTGTCCTATTCTAAAATTTTGTTTGTTTTGTTTCAAATTGTATATGTTTAATTTTCCGTGATGTGGGATTAATGATGCAGATATATGAAGGGTCTTCTGTATATGCAAGTGCTATTGCCAATAAGCTCATCGAGGTGGTGGATCGACAGTATGCAGCTATTCCAACAAGTAATGGTTATTAAGTAAGAACTCTTACGAACTTGGTAATCTCGTTTTATTTATTTTTCTCTTCCAAATGATTGCTACCACTCTAAGATTAATACTAATTGATGAACTAATCAAAATTGAGGCTGAAGCGAAGCAAGTTAATATAGCAAAGTTGGTTCTATTTATTCTCAAGCTTAAGTTAACCATCTTTAGTTAATTTTAATGCAATGAAACCATTATGTATAGAGAGCTTAACTCAAATCTGAAAGCAGTTATAGAAGGGAAAATTTGATTTCAAATAACTGCTGCTAGTGTACAACTAGCAGTGCATAAGGTACAACCCTCCATATGTTTTTGGTTGTAGCATTTTCCAACTGGGATTGGAATGTAATTCTATATTAATGGTTGATTTGAATGATTTAGTGGTTCATGATTTCATATTAAAAGGACAAGTTAATGGGCTACACTGTCATATAAATATGTAGTTTCTACATAAAGGACATACAATCCTGTTGCATGGTTGCCTGCACTTATGGTTATTACTCCATTGATGAATATGCTCATTCTTGAAAGCTGCTGCTAGTGGGATTGTGTTGCCATTTTGGGCCATTCAATTACTGTACAACTAGTTCCAGGACAAAGTCTTCTGTTTTCTGCATGTATTATTCTCTCTCTCTCCCTTTCCCTTTCCCTCTCCCTTGAATCACTCACTCTTAGAAGGGTTTTACAATATGAAAAAACAATTTTCGCTTCAGGGCAATAATATCGGGTGTGAGGAGGGGTTTATGTCTGGGATATATTCCTAGGCAGAAGGCCACCTCAGCAAAGAGAGATAAGAAATGAGATAGAGTGCTCAAATGGAATGGAACGCTCTATCCTCTGACACCTCTTTTTTTTTTTTTAATAAATAGTACTTCACGGTCCCGAAATAAATGTTCATTTTTTAATTTTTTAATCAGAATAAATGTCATTTAAAAAAAAAAAAAAGTCCCGGCAAAGCTCATTGAAGAAGAGTATTGTTGTGTGTGTGTGTGGGGGGGGGGGGGTTGTTAGAGTTTTATAGAAAGGGCAATACTAGGGGCGGCACAAAAGAAGTTACAAAAAAGATGGATACAAAATGAGGTAACAATATTTTATTGTTTGCATTGATCGTGTAACCGCCACACTCTAATTAAAAGCACCAACACAATCATGACACATCATTTTGTGAACCAAATTTTGTTATTTTCTTTTGTAACTTTAGTATTATCGTTATAGAAATGAGAGTGTATAATGTGATAATGGGCAGTAGAATAAATCCCTTGTAGGGGTTTATGAGTAAGGATGCTCTCTGAGTTTTTTTTTTTTTTTAAATTACAACCTGATGCTACAAGGGCTCTCATTATTATGCGTGAGGTCCATGGAAGAGTGGTCCCACATGGGTCCAATGTATTTTTTTTTCCTTTTTCTTTTTTCAACAGGTATAGCTTGTATTTCTTCATGTTGAGATCTTTTGCAATTTGTGATTACTTGGTTTTCTTGATTCCTTTTTCCCGTAAATGTTTTTCGGAAAAATAAAATGTTTTTCGAAAAATGACAAACATGTTTTCGGCTGTTTAGTAAGGAAAATGTTTTTCAAAAAACATTTTCATGTGTTTAATAAATTAAATGAACATATTTTTTGATAAAAACACAATTGGAGATAAGTTTAAAGAGATAGAGTGGGGTAGGGTGATGGAGGTGGGGTGGTAGGGTAGGAGGTGGGGATTAGTAGGGGTGAGGTGGGTGGGTGTGGGGTAGGGTAGGAGTAGGGTAGGGCAGTGGGGGAAATGTAAAAGGTAAGATGATGGTATATAGGGTGGTGAAAGGGTAGGGTGGGTAGCCGAGAGTGTGTGGGGGGGTAGGGTGAGTAGCCGAGAGTAGGGGAGTGGGGTTGAGTGGGGGAGTTGTTAAAAAATAATTTTAATATAAATATTTTTTTATGAGGGGATGGGGTAGGAGGGGTGGTTGATGTGAGGTGGGTAACGTGGGGCGAATGGAAAATTAGGGGTATGTGTATTTTAGGGTGTTACCATTTTTCAGAAAATGTTTTATTTAGGAAAAATTTTACTTAGAAAAGTAGGGAAAACATCTTACGGAAAATATTTTCTCCATTTTTCGGTGCTTAACAAACACCGAAAAATGAGGAAAACGTTTTCCCCCAAACAAACAAACGGAGCCTTAAAAGGAAATTGTTTCTGGCACTATAACTATCTTTAGTCGGGACATGGGCATGAGCATTTTCTTCTGAAAATTGCTACTAACACTTCATTTTTTGACTATGGCACTACACAACACTCTATTTCTCTGGTCCCCAATGCTCTAGAAAATGTGGAGCGGAACGCTTCGGATTGAAAAGCTGACTGATAATAGGGATTCTGTTTTCCTTTTCTTTTTGGATTATGGCTCTATGATATGGTACTACTCCCCCGTCCCAAAATGGGAACCGAACAAGAACAAATTTGGACACTCAGTTTGGAACTAATGATGTAGTACTGCTTAATCTTCTGATAAGATAGCCCTTTGTAGTCTTTTTTTTTTTTTTTTTTTTTTCCGCTTATTTTCATTTTTGTTTAAACTAAACTAATATAACATCTTCATTTTTCAGAGTTAAAAATTTTGAGGTCTTGATCATCAAACATGGAGCTGGGAAATATCAAGGACTAGTAGAGGGAGAAAGGAGTAGTAGCATGATATGATAATACTAGGTGGACAATAGCAAAGGTTAATTTGGGTATTTTGATATTAGATATATACTGGTGTGGCATTTAGCCTAGCCAATGAATTACCAGCAAAATTAATATTTAATATAGATAACTTTATTCTGATTTATAATATAGGTTTCATATGGCTGTTACTAGTTTAATTTGGACAGGCAGGGTTCAATTAGAAGCTTTTAGCCCTTGTCATATATTCACAAATGTCTTTGTGCACATGTTTATTTTTGGTTATATACTAGTTCAATTCCAACGCGGGTTAGACCGTCAATTGTACGGGTTGGGTTGGGTTGGGTTGGGTTGGATTGAGTTGAGTTGAGTTGGATAATTAGTGAGTTGATTCGTACGAGTTAATACATAATGGGTCAAAATTGTCAGACCGAATGCGGGTTCATTTTAAAGAAAATGTTGTCCTGATAATATATTGATCAACTCACTTAGGGCAACAACAATATTACTGTTAAAACAGTATCAAATCTGCGAAGCAGTATTTCCGGAACGACAATTGCAATGTAGGCTTTTAATACAGTGCACCTGTACTATGTAACCACTTTAAATGTATTGCTGTGTCATAGAACTTAAATCTTAGAATATGTCCATTGGATTGGAATGATGTCAAAAACGTTCGTATCAGTCCAAATCAAGCATCAGGTTGTATCCTGGATATTTGAATAATCTGAAAAAGATAAACAAACACGTAAACTAAGCCGGGACTTTACCGGCGAATGCCCTACGGCATGAGAGTAAGTATTCGTGTGATATAGAGAGCAAATCAATTGACAAGAGTTGAGAGTTAAAAGATGCGTTACCAAAATTATGTGAATTATGACTTGTATTTATAGGTATAGGATGTAGAGTCCATCTATGAATAGGAAATTGTGTGAGAGGAAGGTTATAATCCTAGTGAGAGAGATTATAACTTCCCACAATCCTTTTTTTAGTATACCTGGATAAGTGCCTTCTGAACGTATGCTTAGTAGGCTTGCTACTCGACATATGATCTTGATCGACATTTATGAATGCCAGTAAGTAGAATGCAAGGGTACGGAGGCTCATTCCCTTGTCTTGATGTTGGCCGAGGAGATGTTGGTCGTCATTTGATGAGGCATAGGTCGGCCTTTGTAGGTGCCTTGGTCGGCTTAGATGGATGCCTTGGTCGGCATGTATCAGTATTGTGGCCTTAGTCATATTATTCGCTCTACTATGTATAGGTCGACATAGTGGGAAATGATGAGAAGGCATGACGAGCATAGATAGGGAAGCCCACTCCCTATATCGTATTTGAGACTTGTATGAATTATATTTTGGGCCCAGTCCATTAGGCCTTGCCAGGTTATGACTCATGTTCGTACCTCGGTTTATAGCGTTCAGTGGCCCCCGACTTCCTAGCTCGGCTATGCCGAGTAGGAAGTGGTGCTCGACCTCGGCTTAAACAAATACGAACGGGTTCTCGAATTACGAGGTGTCCATAATTTATCCGCCGGCTATTTGGACAATGATGGGCGTGGTTAACGAGGATGGGACATTCACCTTGAGAACCTGCTGAAACATTAAATATGGAGAGGTAGACGACGCCTTAACCCTTTTTTCGACCCATACCCGTTTAGATTTGGATATAAAAGCCAAAATCCTTTCCATTTTTACTCCTTTATCACTGTTCATCCTTGAGAAGTTCCCATAATCTTTGAAACCGCAAGCATTGTGTTCTTGAGTTTGTGTTTGAATCCTTCAGATTTGTGCTAGAATCCCTTTCGTTTCCCTTCAGCAAAGTTCAAATCAGGTATAACTCTTCTTAATCTCTTTATTTCTTCGTATTTCTGGGTTTCTTGTTTTTGGTGGGTTCATTCAACCGCCATTGTCGCTGTTCTTGAAGCTTTTTCGTGGGTTGTTTGTGATTTCTTGATTTTCCCCATTCCTAGCCATGACAAGAACATAGAGAAACAACCCCAATGCCCTATATTGTTACTGATGCTGCAAGAATCGTGCCGTAATCAATCTGCGTCCAGCTGCGAGATCAATCTTCTGACTTCTGACCTGAAAACAGAATCCAGAACTAGCCGGAATGGTTTCCGGCGAAGACCCTCAGGCGTGAGAATAAGTATGGTGATTTGAGAGCTAAAATATTATAATGAACAATGTATTCAAAATAACAAATAGCAATTACATTGGAACGGTTGACATTGCCTTATATTTATAGTTGTTGATGAGATATATAATCGTGGTAGGATTGCATGACATCCCTATAATATCGGATCAGATATACATAAGAGATCTTGTCCATGAATAACTCCTGATTTGTAGGGAGTCCATTATGAAAATAGTTGTAATCACGCGTGGACTTTTGTAGGTCATCACGTATTGTAATAGGTCGAGGTCGCCTATTGGGCCTAGGTCGACCTGACTGCTGGATGAGATCGGGTCATGCCCGTATGAGATCTGGATCGTATGTCGGACGATAGCTAGGTCGGGACCTGGTAGGTCGGATAATGAGCTAGGTCGGCGATGAGACAAATGGGCCGTGGGCACAGTAATAGTGGGCACGGCCCACTGAGAACGTGGTGGCAATAGTAGGTAGACAATTGGGCTTACTCGTTGGGCCTAGCCCGTCACTTTTATTCCATTCAGTGGCCCCCAACTTTCTGAGTTGACTTTTGTCGACCAGGAAGTTAGAGAAATTTTGATGGACTTTGATGTAGATGGTAAGTCGACGCTCAAACTACTGTTTGGTCGACTGCTGATGACGTGGTCCAATCCTGGCCGTTGACAGCGAACAACTGGATCCGTTGAAGCGCAGAATTCCGTAATGATTACCGCCTCGAAAACCGTCCGGGTATTTAAATGTTGATTTAACTGTTTGGAAATCCCTACCTTTCCGTTTTCAGTAAGGATTACGAAAGAGAAAAAACCTTTTCCCCTTTGGATTTTGAGAACCCTCAATATTCAGACGTATATTTCCGGCGACAAGCAAAGCGGAGCTCTTGGTCTTTGGTGTCCTCAATCCTTTATTTTACCCGTTGCAACCTTCGTCACTGAACTAATTTGAGGTATTCTTCAATTTCTCAGCTTTTACCCTATTATTTTCGAGTTTTTGTTGATTTCTGCCATGGCTAGGACATTTAGCTGTGAACCTGGGGTCTGGTATGGGTATTGCACCGTTAATCATCGAGTATATAAGCACTTAGAGGGAGTGTGGAAAGAGATGACCATAACTGAGTGCGCCTCTATTTTGACAAGGTGGGGATTGACCTTTAGCGAACTAGGTTTTCTCGTAGGAGAGAACTTGGGAGATTTAGAAGTAGATGACCCTAATGTTGTATCTTTTCATCTTTTCCACGAGTTACTCGACCATATATCACTGTTTTATGTCAAGGATCCCAACAAGCCTTCCTTCCTTAGGAATAGAAAGGGTTTCCCAGGGTAATCTAGGTCGTACTTAGGTAGGTAGCCTGAATATGAGCATAGGGCTGATTCCCCTGTTTCTTCTTCTTCTTCTTGTTCAGACATGGCAGCTCAAGGGGAAGCCACAACTTCTACTTCATCCAGCCCGTGTATTGTGGATGCATTTGATTCCTCGGTGGCTGCAGGGAGGAATGAGAGGGGCTATGTTCCTCCTAAACCAATTCGAGGGAAGAGGAATTCAGAATCTCGGATTGCCATGGTGTATGATTTCTGTGAGGTGAATAGGAAGGAGTTCAACGTGACTCACTTCAACAAGAAGGAGTTTATGTCCCTGTTTGGTGATACTTTCACTACTAATCCTACTGGGGTGGCCTTTTTTTATGGCCAATTTGAGGCTGGCTTGAGACTCCCCCTAGATCCCTTCATAAATGAGTTTCTTGAGTGTATGAATGCCCTTCCTCTCCAGCTGGGAGCAAACACCTGCAGGGTTCTAGTGTGCTTTGCCATGGTGTGCAGATTTTTAGGATTTGAGCCATGCCTTCACGTTTTCAGAATGTTCTTTAGTATCAAGACATACAAGTTGGACTTGGGAATTAGCACCCCTTCTAAGCCAAATGCCCCCAAACTTTTTGTCAATCTTCCCAGTAAAGTGAGTGGCTGGAATGCCCATGTTATGGTAGTGGAGAGTAGGAGAGGATGGGAGTTTCCTCTGCCAACTGCTGGATCTCTGATGTGATAAACGAGGAGGACTATTGGATTCCTGACTGGAGATCCGATCTGTATAAGAGACTTGTGGAGGTTGCTGCTAGGGGGCCCATTATTTGGGATATTCTAGGAACCACCAAGAACAATTTCATTCGAGCTGGTATGATGCTAGGTGGGGGCGATATAGTTCCTTTGGTCCCCATAGTTAGGAGCTAGAGATATCCTGACTGGGTCACCCATGAGGGGGGTAGATTTTGGTTTGAAAGCCAGTGCCACGAGTGCAAGAAAGAGCCAGATCACTGCAGGCTGAAAGTGGATCACTTTGGTAGTAAGTGTTTACTCGCTTTTAGCTGTTGGCTTGTCAATTTATTGCTCGCATGTAGAACCTGTAGCTCGTATATGTTTAGCTCGTATGTAGAACTTTTAGCTCGTACATGTTTAGCTTGTATATAGAAATTTTAGCTCGTGCATGTTTAGCTCGTATGTAGAACTTTTAGCTCGTACATAAAACTTGCTTTTTATCGAACTAACACTTTGCTTTTTGATCTTGTGCAGTTTTGACTCCCGAGCAAGAGGCTAACATGGGCCGAGTTATCAATATAAAGAAGAGCAAGAAAAGCTGTGGGGCTGCCAATGCCCGAGAAAACCGTCAGAAGGAGGTTGAAGGTCGTCAGCAACTATTTAAGCTGGTTGATGAAGGGTCTGATAAGTTGATCCCTATTGAGGAGGAGGGAGATCTTCAAATGGAGGCTGATGAGTTAGGGGGAGCAGCTCAGGAGTCTCTTAATGTTGAGGCTGATGTGGAGGTTGAGCCAGCACATGAGTCAGTGCGGGAGCCAGTGCAGGAGGCCCCTCGAACTAGATCTAGGACTTTCGTAGTCGATCTAGAAGGTGAGGAGGATGAAGATGATCGTCCCCTCCAGACGAAGAAACAATCCAAGACCAACCCCCCATCCCAAAAAGGGAAAGCCGTTAGCAATAGCTCCCAATCTCCAACCATCCAGGTTTCATACCCCAAGCTGGTTCGAGCTCGCGTTGACAAGCTGAGTGATGTGACTTTGCTCACTGGGGTGGATAGCTCTTGTAGGGAGTATCCTGAGCTTGAGTATGGTCAGGTGGTGGTGAGGAGGGTTACAGACCAGGATCTGGTCAAGAAGTTTACTGATAAGAGCTTGACTGCTGATGTGTTCAAGGCTAGATCGGGGCTTGTCCACTCCGAGGTAATACCTATTAAGCTTTTATCTGCACACCCCTCTTTTTTCTTACTCATATCTTCGTAACATTTTAGTCGATCTGACCATTGAACTGTGCTGTTGTAGGCCCTTGTTATGGTCGAGCTAGCTACAAGTTACTGGAAGGCTTCTGAGGAGCAAGAGAATCTTGCCAAGACCTTGCTGGCTCGAAAATCTAACGAACTGGAGCGGCTGGAAGGGGAGCATGAAAAGTTGAAGGAGGATCATTCTGACTTGGATGCCGCTTATGAGTCTCTCAAACTGGTTAAGGAAGATGCTTTGAAAGACAAGCAGGAAGCATGGGGCAAACTGGGAGGTGTTCAGAAGGAGCTAACTGTTGTCAAGATGGACAAGGAGAAGGTCGATCATGAACTTGAAGTGGTGACCAGGATGGTGGAAGAGAGCACCGCTATGTTGACCAAGCAAACTTAAGATTTTAAGGTGGCTCGCCTTAACTGGGAAGAGGAGTTAAAGACTGCTGTTGAAGCTGCGAAGGAAGCTGCTGGCAAGGCTGCGATTAAGGCGTACAAGGAGGGTGATGAATGCCATGAATATGTAACTGAGAAGTCAAGGTCGTTTATTAAAGTAGGTTGTAGCCACCACTACTAGAAAAAGGCCGTTTACCGACGGAAATTTCCGTCGGTATTTCTACAAATCCGTCGCTAAATGGATATTACCGACGGAAATAGTCCGTCGGATTCCGTCGGAAATAATTGGTTGGTAATACCGACGGACAAATTCCGCCGGTATTTCCGTCGGATTATCCGCCGGAAAATAAAAAATTCCGCCGGAAAACGTCCGTCGGAAATGAGTTACGCCGGCCGGTTAACCGGAGCAATACCGGAGGTTACCGATGGAATTATCCGTCGGAAATAAAATCATTACCGACGGTTATAACCGTCGGAAATCAAAAAATTTACCGTCGGATCTGTCCGTCGGAATATAAACCCTGAACTGACGGATATGTCCGTCGGTATTTTGAGTATTATTTTTTTATTTTTTATTTTCCGACGGATATTTCCGCCGGAAAAATAGAATTATTTATTTTTGTATTAATTTACCGACGGAAATTTCCGTCGGTAATCTCGCGATTTAAAAAAATTTTGTTTTATTATTAAACCACCTGTAAAAGGCTGTAAACCTGTTCAAACAACCTGTTTTAAACAACTACAAACTACAAACTACAAACACACACAAACAACCTGTTTCGCTTGTACATCAAATAAAATACATATGTTTGTCCAAATCAAGCGACGGGGAAGGGGAAAGGGAAACCGCCGGGAAAGGGGAAAGGGGAAACGGCCGGGGAAAGGGGGAAAGGGAAACGGCCGGAAAAGGGGAAAAGGGAAGGGGAAACGGCCGGGAAAGGCCGGGGAAAAAGGGAAAGGGAAAAAGAAACTACATATGTATGTTTGTTTTATTACATGTCAATGAAAATTCATGTTTAACAACCACGAGCGATGCCACTGCTGCTACCGCTACCACCACCATGCATGTATAAACCTATCAAGATATTAATTAAAAAACAATATATCAATATATATACAAATAAAAAGACAATAATAAAATGTAAACATTATATATATGACATTTACAATTAAATGATACTTACGCGCCCTTTGGGAGAGATAGATATTTCCATTTTTCCTTCCTCATTAATAATTGCGTCCAAATTAACCCGCTCGGATGGTTCACTACGTCCCGGTAACTGTAAGTAGATCCCTCCCTCCCGTCCTTGGTGAAACAAGACGATGGACAAAACCCGCAACCTTCCCTCTCTTTGAACGATTGCCACCTCGACCCGACATATCTAAACTAGTATATTATATATGTAGACAGAAAATATTATCAAGGAGAACATAAAGTTGCTTAGTTCGTCTTAAAGTTATTAGGATTAACATTACTTAGTGACAAATGAAGAATGCTTACTTCAAGTAGTCCTCGACCTCAGCACAGTTAAGGAGAATATAGAGTTTAGCCGCATCTAATTCTTTTTTGCTTAGCATGCGCGTGCACTTTCTATTGCCAAGGAATCGACCAGGAGAAGAAAAAACTGAAATTTTTCCATCAGGATCAGTGACTCCCCCATCATAATTGCGTCCCACTTTATTGAACCTTGTCTCATATGCAGGTGAAAATATGTTGAAACAAACGACACAATTTCGTCGACAATCACTGATTCAGACATAGATGCCTCAACTTTTGCTCTATTGCTCATTTTCTTTTTCAAACTCCCCAAAAATCGTTCAAATGGATACATCCATCTATACTGAACAGGTCCTCCAACTCTAGCTTCATAAGCTAGGTGAATTGGTAAATGCTCCATTGAATCAAAGAAAGATGGCGGGAATATCTTTTCAAGACTGTCCACACAGACAATTTAAGAATCGATGACTACATGTTGACCTCAACATGATAAGTTAAAGATTTTTAAACGGGTTTCTAAGCTTTTGTGTTTCAACCGTCACAACGTTACGTCGTAACATTAATTTTTATTCATTACCGTAAAATGCATAATTTTACAATAATGAATTAACACACACATCTATCATATTTTTTAAATTATTAATATTGTGAATAATTTGAAATATTAATTCTTTATTGTAAAATTTGAAATTTTACAATGATGAATTAAATTAACATTTATAAACAAGATAAGAGTCGTTCTCATCCACAACTATCAAAACCCAATCTCATCTTGACCAAGGAAGACAGAGCAAACAAATTCATTGCCGTTTGAGTCAAGGATTTTCTGTTTAATAAGAATTTTTACAGTTTCACTGTAAAAACTCTTATTAAACGGAAAATCCTTGACTCAAACGGCAATGAACTTGTTTGCTCTGTCTTCCTTGGTCAAAGAAGACGAATTTTGATAGCTGTGGGTGAAAAAGACTCTCATCTTATTTATATTTTAAATAGAGTTGTACCTCAATCTATTTAAAGCCTAATTAACTACCAATTAGGTATAATGAAGAGCCACTTCCAAAACCCAAAAACACCATGGCTTACTTTAGAAATAGATTAGGGTTTGTTCTTTTTATGACCTTCTAAAGTAAGTGAGATTAATTTGGGTGTTTATTTCAGCCGCCGGAATAAGATGGAAAAGGCGAGAAGTTTCCGATGAGAGTGGATTTGGGAAGGAGAAGAAAGAGACAGATTTCCTTCCCAAAAACACCCTACCGACTAGTCTCTGTAAATTTCTCGCCTTTTCCATCTTATTCCGGCGACCGAAATAAACACCCAAATTAATCTCACTTACTTTAGAAGGTCATAAAAAGAACAAACCCTAATCTATTTCTTTGGAGGGTGAAAGAAATGATTGTTGGGAGGCCACAGGAATGGGTGGATCGGGTAAAACCAGAACAAAAAAACCCATTTTTATATGGATTAGTTAATTCATTCTAGGGTTTTTCCCCGACCTCCCACTTCTTTGATTCCTCACCTCTCTATAGGTTATTCTCCAAATATTATGAAATTAAAGAGTCTCTATTCCTATTCGAAATGTTTTAACTAACCCTAATCTGTTTTGGGGGAGAAGGGGGGCAATATATGGGAAAAGTCAGTGAGGTACTAGGGTTAGTTCTTCGTAAGATGTTGATTAAGTATTCCCAAATCCATTTCAGCCTAATCAATCCACCCCAAGAGGATCCCAAAGTTCCATTTGAGTTTCTCCACCACCCCACCCCAATTATATGTGTGTGTACAAATATAAATGCATATATATGAATGTGATAAAAACTATACGTAAACGAAACTAAGACTTTCCAGCATTTTCTAAATTTTTATCTATGACATTCCCTTATAAGTAAAGAAAATATGAAACCTTGTTCCCATTTAACACAAATATAGATAATAAAAAATTGCAATATTGCAAAGAGAAACATTTAAATCAGGAACCACTTTCACATATAAATACCATACAGTACACAAAAGCTACAAGGGAATGGGAGCAATTTGACAAAACTTACATTTTGAGCATACATGATTTCTCGGTCACCCCTATAAAATTCGAACATCTTCAATTATCGCACCAAACATGAATCACACAAAAGCGTTTATATACATATGATATACATATGATCGAATTTGCAAAGAACCGGTTTAGGGATGTAAAGGCTCGGAACCTTACCTCGGTCGATGCAGGCGACGGCGACGGCGAACGGCTGTGACACTAATGAGAGAGAGAGAGAGAGAGAGAGAGAGAGAAAGCGAGTGAGAGAGAGAAATCGGTGAGAGAGAGAAAGCAATTGAGAGAAGAAAGCGAGAGAGAGAGATTCCTTACCGGCAACGGCGAGAACGGCGAACGGCGAGGATCGGCGACGGCGTTGTTCAGAGGTAGCTAGGGTTCGGCGTTCGTTGATTTCGTTTGTTTGCGAATTGTAAATTACTGAGGCGTAAATGGGTATATATATAACTTAGTTACCGACGGACGGGTCCGTCTGTATTACGGTGGGCATAGTCCGGTAATATCGTCAGTAATACCGACGGAAATTAAAAATTACCGACGGACAAAACGAAATTTTAAAAAATTAAATTCCCGGTAAAATAAAATAAATTTCCGTCGGTAAATGAAAAGTTTCCGTCTGTATTACCGACGGACTTCGTCCGTCGGTAAAAGTCCGTCGGTAATGCCCCTGTTTCTAGTAGTGCACATGGCTCGACGTATCATAGTGGACCCCTCTGTTGATCTATCCATTGAACAGCTGGCTGAGTGGGCCTCAAAGGATCCATATGATATGGCAGCTCGTAAAGGCCATCCTCTAGTGCCCTACACTGAAAACGACATGGCTGCTCTGGCCCAAGAGGATGAAGATATGGCAGCAGAACCTTGGGTCCCCCCTCCTGTTGAGCCTGTCAATTTTAATACTATATTGAAGGATCTTGAGGAGCCTGACGAGCTAGCGTTCGAGGGATATACCCCCAAGCATGGCTTCACTGAATTAGGCAAGCTTAATGATTTTCAACTGCAGGAGGAAAGTGTAGATGATCGAGCTACTACAAGCGGTCAAGTTGAAGCCAATCCAGCAGCTTGACTTTTCTTTGAACTTTTGGATGGTTATGTAATGAAACAAGTCTCAAAACAATTTTTATTTTTGCTTTGAGTAGTTTGTGCCTTAGCCCAGCTTTTGGGAGGCATACTAACTCGTTACTTTTATTTGCTCGAGTCCTGGCCCGCTTTGGGGGACTTAGTTTTATTTAACCGTAGCTGACTTTTGCTTGAATCTGTTTTGCTTCGATCCAGCTATTTGTCTTGAATGTCGAACTAGATTAAATAGGACAAGTGAGTCGTTACAATTTTTTGATCGGACTTGTTATTTAACAAAAAAGTCGACCTTATACTTGTATGATTTTCGAAAACGAGATTGACTAAGAGTCGAATCTGTTAAAGGAACGAAGCTGACCAATGGTCGAGCTTGTTATAACGAAGTCGACTAAGAGTCGGACTTGTTGAATGAACGAGACCGATTTTGAATCGAGCCTGTTAAGACGAAGTCGACTAAGAGTCGGACTTCTCGACTAAACAAGACTGATTATAAATCGAGTCTGTTTAAAGGAACGAGGCTGACTAAGAGTCGAGCCCGTTTAAAGGAACGAGGTTGACTAAGAGTCGAGCCCGTTTAAAGGAACGAGGCTGACTAAGAGTCAACTCGTTTAAAGGAACGAGGCTGACTAAGAGTCGAACCCGTTTAAAGGAACGAGGCTGACTAAGAGTCGAGCCCATTTTAAAGGAACGAGGCTGACTAATAGTCGAGCCCGTTTAAAAGAACGAGGCTGACTAAGAGTCGAGCCCGTTAGGATCGATGCACGAACGTAACACAATTTGAATAAAACTGCAATTTTATTGAAGTAATAGCATGATTACATAAAAAACGGAGAGCTAGAACTAGAACTAAATTTCGACTTGAAAACGGAAACTAACTTTAAAATTGAACTAGAAAACTGAACTAGGAAACTTTGAACTAGAAGTAGTATCTGATAAGGTGGGTAGCATGCCATGGGTGCTTCAATTCGTCTCCATCCAAATGGGCGATCATGTAAGTTCCCTCCTTAATAATTTGAGTGACGATGTAGGGATCTTCCCAGTTGGGAGATAATTTGTTCATCTGAGTTCTCCTTCCAGTTGACTCGATCCTCCTCAAAACATGATCGCCTACTTGGAACGATCTTATCTTCACCTTCTTATCATGGTAACTCTTGGTTTTCTGCTTGTAATTTACCATCCTTAGATGAACTGTATCTCGGTTTTCGTCGATCAAATCCAAGTCGATCAATCTATTGACCTCGTTCTGCTCTTGGTCGAAGAAAATTACTCTAGCTGTGGGAAATCGTAGCTCGGCCGGTGCCATGGCTTCTGATCCATATGCAAGGGCGAATGGGGTTTCCCCCGTGGGCCCCCAAATGTTTGTGCGGACTGCCCAGAGAGCAAGGAGGAGTTCATCCTGTTGGGTTTTATGGGTCCATGCCCAGCGAAATAAGCATCTAAATAACAAAAAACCCAAAGCCCTAAGATCCGTTCTATACGATTAAATTGAATTCCTATGAGATAGAATTTACCAACCTTTATTGCTTTCCGGTCTTGAGCTATCGAACAATTTATCGGTGTGATTTTGAATCACAATCTTCGATCTTCAAAACCTTTGAACCTTCAGATTGCTTTGGACAATTTGAACTCTAGGCTTTGATCGTCGTACGAGCGAAGACCCTCTAGTAGTATCCACACGTTAGAATGAACCAAGAACAGTTCTTGAGAATTGCTAGATTCTTAAACTTTAGGAAGAATATTGAGAGAACTTTTGTTATGATTATCTTGAGAAAATTCGGCTAGCTGCTAGGGTTTACAGACTGCATATTTATACTACCTTAGTATTGATATTAGTTTCCTAATCATATTAGGAAACTGTCTGCCAAACCGCATCAGTGTTGTTGTGTCGCACGACCACAAGCAGCCTATGGGCAAGTTGTGTCGCGCGGTACAACAAGTCACATCGGGAACTCTCAATCATTCTTCCTTTGGTTTAACCAATTCATTCTAGTTGCGTGTGACCCAATAGGATTATATTATGTTGGCAATGAGCTCGATCATATCGATTCTCATAAGACATAAGCGGACTCTAGCAAGCCATTATGTCTACCCAAATAATATAACGTAAGAGTTCACGTTTCCAATGGTACACTTCCATTTCTCCCTTTGTCTCACGATGTTATATTGAACACAAGTCATGGTCCACGTCAACTTGTATTTGTTTAATGCTTTCTCGATCTTGAGTATAATGATAGTCCAATTATATTGGGGTGTGGCCACACGCTTTCATCATTATCACTCATCGAGGGGCCCAAGAAAAACATCTCTCTTTCGAGGGACAAATTCCATCTTGACTTATCATCCTTCCCATCATGAATCCGATCATGCCAAAGATAGCCTTTATAAATATCGTGTTAAGATATCGTTTGACTAAAATCAAACATGACTTTCATCATATGTAAGGTCATGATAATCTCAGGTCTAGGGACTAAATGAAGTGACCATATGAGATTTAATTATGACATTTGACCATGACATAAATCTCATACGGGTCAAGTCCAGTCACTTGTTCTCTAACAAGTACCCATAATTTCAATGTGCATCTCTATGCATATAATCATCATATGATTATCCATTGACAATTATACTAATTATTCTCTTAATAATCAGGGACGGAGATTATTACAATAAATATGCAAACTATATAATAATCAAATAATAAACTTAAACGATAAAGATGATACATAACGGTTTTTAAGTTAAACATAACTAAAGCCTAGGGCATTACACCAACAGTCTCCCACTTGCACTAGGCTCCATTTATGTATCGAATACTCATGGATCTAACATGACCATCATGCTTCTGCCTGTGCGAGGGTCTTTGTAAGTGAATCCCTTATGTCATCATCGGTTGATACTTTGCATATCTTAACGTCTTCTCATTCTTTATGAATTTCTCGAAGAACGTCCAAGTGTTTGGATCGCTGTTGTAACCTTGGTTCCATTGTTTGCACAAGTGGCACCATTATTGTCATAACAAAAGTTTCATCGATTAGTGATACTTGGAACATTTCCAAAACACTAATGAACTTTTGATCCAAACTGCCTCTTTTAGCCACATCATATGTTGCTAAAATTCGGCCTTAGTAGTAGAATTGGCTACAATTTCTGCTTGGAACTCTTCCAATCAAAACTGCACCTCTAATAAGCGTAAACACAAATCCTAATTGCGATTTTAAAATAACTTTGTCAGTTTGGAAGCTAGCATCTATGTAACCCTTACAACAAGATTAACTTCCAATCTTTCAAATCCCAAGAACGTATCCTTAGTTCTTCTTAAGTACTTAAGGATCATCTTGACTGCCATCCAATGGTTTACATCAGGATCAGATTGGTATCGACTCATCATGCTCAAAGCATATGAGACGTCGTGTCTAGTATAAATCATGGCATACATGACAGATCCAAATGCCGAAGCATATGGAACTTCATTCATTTCCCTTTTGCTCATCAGTTGTCATAAGACAATAAATATTGCTAAGAGAAATACCATGACCCATTGACAAGCTACTCTTCTTAGATTCTTCTAAGAACCTTGTCAATGTGAACACTTTGACTCAAACCAATTTATCCTTCTAGATCCATCTCTATAGATCTTGATGCCAAGGATGTAAGCGGATTCACCCATATCTTTCATTGAGAAACCTTTCCTTGACCAAGACTTTGACAGTCTTAAGTGTCGGAACTTGTTTTTCCAATGAGTAAGATATCATTGTAATAAAACAATAGAAATAATACTGCGCTCCCACTGAAGTTCATGCATACACAAGATTCATCTTTGTTCTTTGATGAAGTCAAACTCTTTGACCAATTCATCAAAACGAAGATTCCAATCCTTGAAGCTTGCTTCAACCCATCTCATGGATCTTTGCAACATGCATACTTTATTAGAGTTTCTTGGATCGACAAACTATTCGGGTTGTGTACTATACACATCCTTAATAATCTTTCCATTTAAAGAAAGTCGTTTGACATCCATTTGTCATATCACATATAGTCACAATATGCGAAAATGGCAATTGAAATTCTAATAGTCTTCGACATTGTAACTGGCGAAAAAGGGTTCCTTCATAGTCAATACTATGAATTTGCCTAAATCCCTTTGTTACAATCCTTAGTCATGGAAGTATGCACCTTCCCATCTATGTCGGTCTTGAAGACCTACTTGCACCCTTTAGTTTTTACACCTTCAGGTAGCCCAATCAAGTTCCAAACTTGATTGTCAAACATGGATTGTAATTCGGATTCCATTGTTCCTATCCATTTATCCAAATTAGGAGTGGACATCGCCTCAAGATAGGAAGTAGGATCGTCATTCTCAATGACTTCCACCTTTTTACTTTCCGATACGAGAAATCAATATTTCTCAGGTTCGGATCGTAACCTATCCAATCGACGATGGACTTGTGCATCTTGAACCGGTTCCACAACTCCTTTGTGAACTTGGTTCCGTCTCTACTCTTGGATCCATGTCATTTTCAGGTTCTTGAACTTTCTTCAAGATTAATTTTACTCCCACTAGATTCTTTATTGAGAAACTATTTCTCAAGAAACAAATCGTGTAGAGCAACAAACGTTTTGTTCTCTTTGTGGTTGTAAGATTAATTTTTGAAAATAACTTTATCAAATTTGGTGCTAACTTATAAGAGACAAGTCTCTTTACATAATATTCGCAACCCCAAATCTTCATGAAAGACAAACCAATTTTTCTTCCATGCCACATCTCATGTGGGGACTAAGGAACCGATTTTGTAGGGACTCGATTCAGTGTAACCGCATCATTTCTAATGCATATCCTCAAAAGGAGATAGGAAATAGGAAAGTCTAATTGACACGTCATCGAACGAACCATGTCTTACAAGGTTCAATTCCTCCTTTCAGACATACCATACAATGTGGTGTTCCGGGTGGAGTCAACTTTGAAACGATTTCATAGTTTTGAGATGATTGTCAAACTCTTGGCTCAAGTATCATCACCTCGATCTAATCAAAGTACTTAATAGTTTTGCCAAGTTGTTTTGCACTTCATCTTGAAATGTTTGAAACATCTCAAACGATTCACCTTTGGACTTCATCAGATAGACATAGTCATATCTAGATAAGTCTTTAGTGAAATGTGATGAAATACCAAAATCCTCCCCTAGCAATGCTGCTTAATGGTCTACATACATCTCATGTATAATGACCAATAAGTCACTAGCCCTCCCACTACTCTTAGTGTAGGGTGTTTGGTCAATAATTTCAATAAATAAGATCCACATTCCTCAAATGATTCATGGTCATATGAGTCTAAAAGTCCGTGTTAATGGAGTTTAGATATATGTTTCTTATTTATTTGACCAAGCCGGCAATGCCATATGAACGCGTTGTTCATATTATTCGGTTTAGATTTCCCATTTATATTATAGATATCTTGAATATTATTTTGTTTCTCATCATCAAGGATATGAAGACCATTCAATGACATATGCATTACAATAAGGCATATCATTAAATAAATATAAAACTTCTTATTAAAAATAAGAAAATTATATCCTTCATCATCCATTTAAGAAACAGAAATAATACTCCTACTCAAATCCGGAACGTAGTCATACTTGTTCAAAACAAGTACTACTTCACAAGGTAAAGTGACTTCATAAGTCCCTATGGCTAATGTAGCAACCCTTGCTCCATTCTTATGCATAGGTTTAACTTACCTTCTTTGAGTAGCTTTCTATTCTTTGTTCCTTGCACATTTAAACAAATGTGGGATCAAATCCGGTATCATATACCCAAAAACAAGAAGTTGAAAGGAAAATATCTATCATATAGATACTTGAAGTAGTAGCAATCATATTGTCCTTCTTCACCTTTTAGGCCTTCCTAATAATCCTTGCAACTTTGCTTCCAATGAAAATCTTATTGCAATGATAGTAAAATGCATCCTTTTGAGACACTTTGGGTTTAGCCTCTTTGGCTATGACAACTTTTGTCCTAGGTTTAGCAACTTTTGCTTTACCTTCTTTTCCTTCCTTTATGAACCCTTTTATTGTGTCAACCATTAACACAATTTGCGGATTGCTCCTTCTTTCATCATATGAATTAAGAGCTTTCACCACAACATATATCTTTTGCCAAGCTTGCACTTGGAACATTTCCCTTTTTGCGTTATGCTAGAACAAAAGAATAGTTATCATGTGCTCAAGGTTCTTCATAAGAGCCTTTAAACATGGTGGCAAATACAAGGCAAGCAATATTGTCAGAATCATGAATATGTTTCTAATGTTGCTTCCTTATTTGCCCTTTGCAACATTTGCAGAGAGTTCAGTAGGAACGGATTCGTCAAGAACGTACACATTATGTATCGTTCCTTTCGAACTTTGTCCCTCATAAGGACGAATCGCAATTATCATTATGTAATGCTATTTCTACAACAAAATATACAAATTATATGAACACATATCAATATCAACACATTTATCATTTAAGAGCAAATAATGTATTTTATAAATACTCCCACTAAATCATACACCTTCCAATGCAAATAAGCATAATATGCATTTAATGGGCTAAGATCCAACTTTAATTTAATCTCAAGTACGCTATGGCGCACCGCATATAAGATTAAACTAATTAGGTAGAAAACATCAATCATATCGTATATGACTCTTAGGGCTAAGATCCAACTTTAATTTAATCTCAAGTACGTTATGGCGCACCGCTCAAGATTAAACTAATTAGGTAGAAAACATCAATCATATCGTATATGATTCTTAGATCTTTTATGAGATTTATTTAAGACATCATATGTCTAAGCATATTTTAATCTCATCTTATGCCTTGGGTCCAAAACCATTTTGATAACCCAATTAAGTTCATCCACTTTAAACGTATAGGAACCACCATTTCCTCATCTTGCTCGTAAACGGAATAGAATCAAAGCACCTTGCTATGGAAAGCCCACCCAAAACTATCCGAGTGGTCTCAAGTGTTTTAATCATGGATTGACATAAAGAACTTAAAAGTTAAATGAAGATTATTTAAAGTAGATTATAAGCATATCAACAAAGATAATCATAACTGTGCACCAGGTAAGTTCCCAAGAAAATAGGTGAGCCACAAGGACTGCTTAAGTACCAAATTTTCCTTCGACATAACTCTCCTAGTCATGCACAATTATAATACCAATTTGAATGCAACATAATCAATACTTTGTATACTGATTTGTTTCTCTTAAACAATCAGACTAATAAATTGATTTGTTTCTCATAAACAATTAGATTTCTTCAAATTTTGCGTAAACTGACTTGTTTCTCATAAACAATCAGAAAACCAAAATTTAACGTTTCAATTAAACATTTAGGAAATCACAATTCAATGTTTCAACTAAACATCTAATAATATTCTTAACACTTAAGAACAAATAATTCATGCATCGCAACAATTAATAAAAACACATTTAAATTAATTAAGCATGCATAAACAATGAATTAATCTAGCATAACCCTATAAATTTAATTTTTAGAAATTTATAGCATCCAGATTAAGACAGAAACATATCAGATTATAAACATAATCATAGATCAGCAAGAAAAATTAACAAACTGGTTCTGTCCAGATCAGACAATGATTGTCGCGTGACAGAGGACTACAATGTCGCACGACCTAACGAGGTCATCTGACGGCCCATGACCAACTCTGTCGCGTGACACGAGTTGCCAGTTTGCAGATTTCCAAACATCAATCAATTCCAATCATAAAGCAATTAAATCATATAAAATAACCTTTTTAACAGATTTAATTTAACATAATCAAAAAACGATTTACATATTGTTTTACATAAACAATCAAAATTCTACCGCATACAAAACATGCAATAAGCATATAAACGATTTATATCTTAATTCTAGCATGTTAATTCTAACTTAACCATACGAACGGGGCTCTGATACCACGTTGGGTTTTATGGGTCCATGAGCAGCGGAATAAGCATCTAAATAACACAAAACCCAAATCCCTAAGATCTGTTCTATACGATTAAATTGAATTCCTATGAGATAGAATTTACCAACCTTTATTGCTTTTCGGTCTTGAGCTATCGAACAATTTATCGGTGTGATTTTGAATCACAATCTTCGATCTTCAAAACCTTTAAACCTTCAGATTGCTTTGGACAATTTGAACTCTAGGCCTTGATTGTCGTACGAGCGAAGACCCTCTAGTAGTATCCACACGTTAGAATGAACCAAGAACAGTTCTTGAGAATTGCTAGATTCTTAAACTTTAGGAAGAATATTGAGAGAACTTTTGTTATGATTATCTTGAGAAAATTTGGCTAGCTGCTAGGGTTTACAGACTGCATATTTATACTACCATAGTATTGATATTAGTTTCCTAATCATATTAGGAAAGCGTGCATGCATCATCGGTGTTGTTGTGTCGCACGACCACAAGCAGCCTATGGGCAAGTTGTGTCGCGCGGTATAACAAGTCACATCAGGAACTCTCAATCATTCTTCCTTTGGTTTAACCAATTCATTCTAGTTGTGTGTGACCCAATAGGATTATATTATGTTGGCAATGAGCTCGATCATATCGATTCTCATAAGACATAAGCGGACTCTAGCAAGCCATTATGTCTACCCAAATAATATAACGTAAGAGTTCACGTTTCCAATGGTACACTTCCATTTCTACCTTTGTCTCACGATGTTATATTGAACACAAGTCATGGTCCACATCAACTTGTATTTGTTCAATGCTTTCTCGATCTTGAGTATAATGATAGTCCAATCATATTGGGGTGTGGCCACACACTTTCATCATTATCACTCATCGAGGGGCCTAAGCAAAACATCTCTCTTTTGAGGGACAAATTCCATCTTGACTTATCATCCTTCCCATCATGAATCCGATCATGCCAAAGATAGCCTTTATAAATATCGTGTTAAGATATCGTTTGACTAAAATCAAACATGACTTTCATCATATGTAAGGTCATGATAATCTCAGGTGTAGGGACTAAATGAAGTGACCATATGAGATTTAATTATGACATTTGACCATGACATAATCTCATACGGGTCAAGTCCAGTCACTTGTTCTCTAACAAGTACCCATAATTTCAATGTGCATCTCTATGCATATAATCATCATATGCTTATCCATTGACAATTATACTAATTATTCTCTTAATAATCAGGTACGGAGATTATTACAATAAATATGTAAACTATATAATAATCAAATAATAAACTTAAACGATAAAGATGATACATAACGGTTTTTAAGTTAAACATAACTAAATCCTAGGGCATTACACCAACACATCCAACCAGTTGCTTTTACGACCAACCAAACCCGTTTTTAATGCTGAGAGGACCAACTTGTTCCCTGCTTCGGCTTTTCCGTTGCCTTGGGGATAGGCGACTGAAGATTTCCAATGATTGACTCCAACTTTATTCATTTCGTCTTCGAAAGCTTGGGAGAATTGTAACCCGTTGTCCGATACTATTGCTCGAGGAATCCCAAAGCGGCACCAAATGAAGTCGTGAATGAAGTTAATGGCGTTTTCCTCAGTAATCCTGGCTAGTGGCTTGGCCTCGAACCACTTTGTAAAATAATCAATAGCTACGATCACGTACTTGCAATTGCCACGGGCGGGCGGGAAGGGTCCAACCAAGTCGACACCCCACATATCAAAAGGCCAAGTAGCGATCACTGGAGTTTGCTCGGTTGTAGGCAGGTGAGGCAGATTGGCAAATCTTTGGCACTGGTCGCACCCTTGAACAAAATCGTGAGCGTCCGCTCTCATGTGAGGCCAATAATAGCCCATTGTAATCAACTTGTCGGCCAAAGTTCTAGCCCACGGGGCTCCGCCACAAACTCCACTATGCACGTCGTACATCAGCTGGGTTACCTCTTGGGGGGTGGACACATCTTAATAACGATTTACTGAAGGACCTTCTGAACAACGCGTTTCCTTGAATGACATACCTCGGAGCCTTTTCTTGATGGCTCGAGCTGCTTTCTCGTCCTCAGGCAGCTCGCCTGTTTCTAGGTATGCTCGCATTTCGTCGATCTAGCACTTGGTGTAGACCCAATCTCTACCAGTACTCTCCGGGCATTGAATCTGAACCCTCTTATAGGCTGGATGTTCGAGAAAAGAGATAGGCTCCCCATGTTGCTCGTCCGATGTAGCCAGTTTTGAGAGTAGGTCGGCCAATTCATTGTCATCTCGACCAACCCTCTGTATCTCGCAAAATTCCAAGTCTTTGATCAACTTCCTCACCAGGTCACAGTATTTGACCAAAGTGGGATTCAGTACCTCGTACTCTCCTCTGACTCGGTTAACTATTAGTTGAGAATCACAGTAAGCTACAATCTTGGTCGCCCCAAAACACTTTGTGTACTCAATAGCAGCGACTAAAGCTTCATATTCGTCCTGTTTGTTGGAAGCTTCAAACTTGAATCTCAGTGCCTCCTCATACACGGTCCCTGATTCTAGATCGACCAATACAATTCCGGCCCCACTGACGTTCTTTGTTGCCGACCCATCAGAGTACACTTTCCAGCAATTGTCGGGCAAACTTGTGACGGGCTGAGTCTCTGGCTCCTTTCCTTTTCCTTTCTCCTTCTGAGCTCGTACTTCGCTATCTCCCTTGGTGAACGTAAGCTCGACCAAGAAATCTGCCAAAGCTTGAGCTTTTAATGCCTTTCGAGGCCGATACTCGATGTCAAATTCTGCAAGTGCAATTGACAAGTTGAGTAAGAGGCCTGAATTCTCTGGCTTGTGTAAGATCTTCCTCAGGGGTACGTTAGTAAACACGACAATTGGGTGAGCCATAAAATAAGCTCGCAACTTCCTGGAGGCTACGACTAAAGCATATGCTACCTTCTCTGCATTATAGTATCTGCCCTCCACGTCGGACAAGGCTTTGCTCACATAATAGACGGGCTTCTGAAGCCCTCCTTCTTCTCGAACTAAGACAACGGCCACAGCTTGATCGCCGATAGATAAATAGACGAACAAAGTCTCTCCAATAACTGGGCTACTCAATAATGGCGGGGAGGCAAGATACTCCTTAAGCTGCTGGAACGACGAATGACATTCGGCCATCCACTCAAAATTTTTAGTCCCCCTCAATTATTTAAAGAAGGGGAGAGATCTTTCATCCGACTTAGCTATAAAGCGACCTAGGGTTACAACCCTACCATTGAGTCGCTGCATCTCCTTGATATTTGTAGACTCCTTCATGTCGACCAGAGCCTTGATCTTTTCTGGATTGGATTCAATACCTCGGTGAGAAACCATAAAGCCAAGAAATTTGCCAGCTGCCACGCCGAACACATACTTACTCAGGTTAAGCTTCATGTCGTTTGCTCGTAAATTGGCGAACGTTTCCTAGGTCGACCTCGTGACGCCCGACCTTTGTTTTAATGACTATATCGTCGACGTAGGCCTCCATGTTTCGGCCAATTTGTGAGGCAAAGACCTTGTTGACCATCCTTTGGTAGGTCGCTCCAGCATTCTTTAAACCGAACGACATCATAGTGTAACAATAGATACCCCCAACAGCTTGGAAAGCCGTCTTCACTATATCGTCTTCGTGCATCTTGATCTGATGATAGCCCGAGTAAGCATCGAGGAAGCTTAATGTGGTGTGCCCATCTATTGAATCTACGAGCATGTCAATCCGAGGCAGAAGATAGCTGCCCTTGGGGCAGGCTAGATTTAGATTGGTGAAGTCGACACACAAGTTGTGGCCGAGAAGACGGCCACCATGTACTCTGACAACTATTTGCACTTGGCCAGAAGGGCCATGGTAGATCCTTCTCTTGGTCTTAACCTGGAGGGACTTGCTCGGCTTATCTACCAAGACTCTTACGATGAGGCAGCCCTGTTCATGCACCACCTCGTCCCCTTTTCCGTTAATGCCTTGAAGGTTATTGCCTCCCTAGACGCTCAGGCAGACCGTCCTGCTTGGGTTCCTCCTCCTCTTGATCCACAAAATATCCACACACTTATTGAGAAGATCGAGGATGAGGGTCTGAGTTCTGAAGACGAGGATGAGAGAACCGATGAAGCCCAGACCGACCATGTAATCATTCCCCCTGCTACTGCTGAACAGGATGATCTTTTCAGGGGTGATGATCAAGCCTAGAGTCTGTTTTGATTTTATTTTGATGATTTAATAGGGCTTTCATGTACTTTGAATTTTTATCAATATAATATCTTTTTTCAATTCTTTGTTGTCTTTACTTTACTGCATCTTTGAATAGCTTTTGTCTTGAATGCTTATATGTTGAATGTTTGTCTAAGTATCCAACCTTTTTTGATGTCGAGGAGGGTCACCTCGTCATTTGGAATCTATAAATATATTAAAGCAAAGTCGTTCCTAAATTTGGCAAGTTGGAGCCCAAAAATGTCACTATCAAGGGATGAAAATGGAAATTGATTCAACACATGATTTTAGCAAATGGTTTTGGAACATGGGTGGAGAGAAAGTGGAAAAATGATCTATACTACTCACACTCTTTGAAAACTTTTGGAAATGTGCAATTTTTTTTCTTTTTCATTAATTAATCAACACTAGGTGTCTAGACTAGGTTGCAATATTTGAACATTTTCTAATTATTTCTTTAAAAAATAATTGTTTAATGAGCTTTAAAGTTTATTGTTTTTAATTCAGAAAAATTGAAAAAAAAATACGTCATTTTTAGTCTAATAAACTCATTAAACAATTATAATCTAAATATATATTCTTAAATTTTAGACTAAATTTATTGTTTTCTAATTATTAATTAATAACAATTTTTTTTATATTAACGATAATTTTTAAATTTAGATGTGGATATTTTTTTTTTCATTTTTAGTCTAAAATTTAAGAATATATATTTAGATTATAAGTACTTTTCTTATGTTTTCGAGATAGATGATCATTAGTTAGATATTTTTTTTATTTTACTTTTGTTTAAAAAAGAAGAAGATTTTATTTAAAAAAAAATTAAAAAATTGAAGAATGTGAAGATAGTATAGGTGACTGTAGGGAGGGCCGAGGTGGGGGGGGGGTAAGGGAAGTTTTGGAGGCAAAAATTGGGTACTTTTTATTTAAAAAATAAATTTATTATGTTATATAGTAATTACTATTAATGCATGTTTGTAGGCTTATAGATCCGGATTATTAGGCTTAATAGTTGAAAATCTCATTTCGCTTTTAAAAAAAATACCGCTACTACTATAAATAATAATTCTTTCTTTTTTTTAAAAAAAATAGTATATACTCCCTCCATCCCATAAAACTTTCCCCATTTTGAATAGTGTCAAGTCAATCGAGTACAACTTTGACTAAACTTTAATATCAATCTATTCATTCTAATGAAATTTTAATAATTGCTATTGATAAATCATTTGGTTATTTTATGGATAACAATTTTTAGATTTTTATTATGATAAGTAAATTGATATTAAAGTTTGGTCAAAGTTGAACTTGGTTGAACTGAGTTCGTAGTAATCGGGTAAGGTTTTATGGGACGGAGGGAGTAGATTTTTACTTTCAAAAAATAAATATGAATGATTAAAAAAATAAAAGAAAAATGTTCATGATTTCAAATTTAAGCAAATAAGATGATTGAGATTTATTTATTTATTTATTTGTTTGAAGCAAGAAGATAATTTAATTGAGAAAAAAAGGTAAGGAGATAACTGTTCTTTTCAATAAAAGTCATACAACTAAAATGGTGATAAGTGTATGCCTTAACTATTTTCTAATATTATCTTTCAAGAAATAAAAAACTATTTTATAATATTATCAAAAGATTTTCCTTCACATTTTTTTAATCAAAATCTTCTTACTTTGAAAATTATAAATTTCATTAAACGAACTTATTTCTGAAAATTGGCGAATTTCTAGGCTTAAAATTGAAAGCTGCTTTTTTATTCTTTGAACTTAGCTACTTCGTTTCGTGTTTTTTTTTTAACGATTTTTAGCTACTTTGTTTAAAAAATAAAATTCTTTATTACTTGATCATTATTTTTTAAGTTATGATGACATTTTTTTTTAATAGAAATAGAGTATTTCGTTTTTTATTTTGTAACTTCATTCAATGTTTTGTTATCATAAAATTAAATAAAATTTAAATATAGAATAATAATTTTTAAAATGGTGCATTAATTTTTTTGAATGGTTACTAATATAAATAATATTTTAAAGTAAAAAATAATCTTTTTAATGTGAAAATCGATAAACCGAGAAAACTAAATGGGGGGATGTAGCCATGACTCTATTTTTTAGTTTATAGACATAATTTAGGGGTAATGGGCTGACTATGAGCAAGATGTTAAATTTCTCTTTGCGTTGAAAGTAAAAAGTATCATTAAATGTGAAGATAATTTATTTGAAGCTGATTTGGGATTTTTGGGTGGCGGATTGAAAGTTGTCCACAAAATTTTGCTAACGAAATTAATTGATAATATTTATGATAGCATCTGTAATGGACTCAATACACTCAAATTAAAAACAATAATAAAATTATTACATTTACGATATTGTAAGCAAATTTTTGTAATTATTTTGTGTCCTTACTATTACCCAATTAGTATAGGGAAGGGAGAAAAAGGTTGGTTAAAAAGAAAGTGAAAAAATATTTTAGAAAATTATAAAATGTGATATGTGATACTATTTTATAAGCTTCAATTTCTTCGAGCAAGTCTTTATTTTTACTCTCTCTATTTTAAAATAAATATAAAAAATAGATTTTCTCTTAATTAAATGGCAAATTTGAAAATTATTGAACATTCATTTTAGAGATTTAAAAAGGTTTTCATGCATACTTTCGGAGAGAATAGCCTACTATGTGGATTTTCTTTATTTTTTATTGAAAGATATCTTGAAAAATATTGATTCGAGTAGAAGTGAAACACTATTTGGTGGAAAAACTGTTGTCGGTGGAGATGATAGTTCTTCAAGTGCTAAATCTACTACGAATACTTTGTTTCAGGAAGTATTTCGAAATGTTTAAGTATTATTCACACTTTGGTCTTTCGATTTACTATTTGAGTACATGAATGGCTATATATAATCGCCGTGCATCGCACGGGTTTGCTGCTAGTTAGTTCTTAAACCGAGGAAGCTCATTCGGTCTAATCACTTGGATAAATAGTAAATTTATTCATTAAGGTCGTTCGACATTAGTCTTAGATAAATTATTGATGTTTTATCTCTCTATGTCGAGGAAGGTCATTCGACATAGGTATTAGATAAATTTTTTGGTACTTGTCTCTTCATGCCGAGGAGGGTCGTTCGGTCATTAGTATTAGACAGCTTTTAGGCATTTATCTCTTTATGCCGATAAAGGTCATTCGGTCTTAAGTCTTAGATAAATTTTTGAGGTTTTATCTCCCTATGTCGAGGAAGGTCATTCGACATAGAACTGAGATAAAGTGTGGGATTTTATCCCTTCAATGCCGAGGAAGGAGCCACTCGTCTTTTCAGAGTTGTTTTTTGCTAGTCAATTGCCTTGATAAAAACTGAATCTTCATTAACTGAAAATGATTACATCAAACTGCAATTCTATTTTACTTAAAAATAAAGGAAAAGACTACAAAGGACTAATATATTACATCAAAAACAGACTATAAACTAATGATAGTATTTTCGTAGATGATCAGAATGCCACGAATGTTTCAGCTCTTGCCCATCTGGAATCTTCATTCTGTAGGTCCTTTCTCTGATAACTTGAGTGATGATGTAGGGGCCTTCCCAATTTGGGGAGAGCTTGTTTTGTTCTGCCTTTCTACCAGTAGCTTCATTCTTCCTAAGTACCCAATCTCCGACTTGGAATACTCTCTTGTTGACCCATTTGTCATGGTAGGCTTTGGTCCTTTGTTTGTAGTTCACCATCCTCATCTGAGCTGCTAGTCTTTTCTCATCTACTAGGTCTAGGTCTAGCAACCTGTTGACCTTGTTGACTTGTTCATCGTAGTTTGAGTTTCTTATAGTAGGGATAGCCATCTCAGCTGGTGCCATAACCTCAAATCCAAAGGTTATTGCGAATGGGGTTTCCCCGGTTGGCTCTCGGGTGGTTGTGCGAACTGCCCACAACGCTAAGAGAAGTTCGTCCAACCATCTACCATCACTTCCTTCTAGGTTCTTGGTTAGGGCTGTCAGCACCAACTTGTTGGCTGCTTCCGCTTGTTCGTTGCATTGAGGTCTGCTTACGGATGACTTGATGTGTCTGACTCCTAGTCTGTTAAGTTCTGCTGTAAAATTCTTGGAAAACTAAAGACCGTGATCTGAGATGATAGTGTGTGGAACCCCGAAGCGACACCAGATGAAGTCGTGGACAAAGTTGATTGCATTCTCTTAGTTATTTTGGCTAAGGCTTTTGTTTCTATCCATTTGGAGAAGTAATCGATTGCCACGATCACGTACTTGCAATTGCCTCGGGCGGGAGGGAAAGGTACGATGATGTCGATTCCCCGCATGTCAAATGGCCAAGTAGGAATTATGAGTGTCTGTTCCACAGCTGGAAGTCTAGGAATATCAGCATATCTCTGGCACTTGTCACACTTTCTTACGTAGGCTTGCGCATCATCTCTCAGGTTTGGCCAGTAATAACCTAGCGTTATGATTTTGTCTGCTAAGGTTCTGGTCCCGGGTAACCGCCGCAGATGTCCTCGTGGACTTCTGCCAAGAGATTTTTTGTTTCTTTCGGGTAGACACATCTCAGCAGGGGCTTTGTGAATGATCTTTTGTATAGAACCCCGTTCAATCTGTGAATCTTGCTGACTACTTCTTGATAAGCCTAGCACGTGTCTTGTCCTCAGGTAGTTGGTCCTTTTCAATGAAGTCTATGTACTCATCTATCCATCATTTCTCCTTCCCGTCTAGGAGCATTACTCGTAATCTTTCGTAGGCAGGTTTTTCAACAAAGACTATGAGTGAGTTAGAATCGGGATCTGCCACGTCAATAGTTGCCATTTTAGATAGAACATCTTCCACTTGGTTGTCCTCCCTGCCTATTTGACTTATTTCAAAAAATTCTAACTTTCTTGTTATGTCTAGGACGAGGTCTTTATATTTTGTAAGTATGGGATGCTGAGTGTTGTACTCCCCCTTTATTTGCTTGAATACGAGTTGGGAGTCATAGAAGGCGGCAATTTTGGTTGCTCCATAGAAGGAAGTCAACTCTTTGCCAAATATCAGAGCCTCGTACTATGCTTGATTGTTGGAGGCGGGGAACTTGAATCTGATTATGTCCTGGATGGTATGCTCCCCATCGGAACTTGCTAGTACAACTCCAGCTCCGCTTCTTTCCTTAGTGGCTGACCCATCTGTGTATATGACCCAGCAGTTAGATGGAAGCTCGATGGTCGGTTCTTCCCCTGCAAGTTTCTTGCGCATACGGGAGGTGGGGTCGTGCTCACCTATGAAGGCGGTTTCAACCATAAAATTTACCAGAGACTGTCCTAGGAGTGTCTTCCTAGGTTGGTATCTAATATCAAACTCAGTGAGTTCAATAGAACAATTAAGGAGACGTCCTGAGGAGTTCAACTTATGTAAGATTTTCTTCAGGGGCACATTGGTATAAACAGTTATGGGATGTGCAGAAAAGTATGCTCGCAGCTTTCTTGCCGCAATGACTAGGGCGTAGACTATTTTTTCTGCGTTGAAGTATCTGCTTTCGACATTCGATAATGCCTTGGAGACATAATAGATAGGTTTCTGATTGGTTCCTTCATTCCGGACTAGTACCGCAGCTATGTCGTGGTCTCTGTCTGCTAGGAAGACGTATAGCATCTCTCCCGTAATAGGGCTGCTCAATAAAGGAGGGGATCCCAAGTACTCCTTCAACTACTCTGAGCATTCAGATGTCCAGGAGAAGCTTTTTGTCCCCTTCATGACTTTGAAAAAGGCAGCGATTTCTCCGCAGACTTTGCAATAAATCTCACAGGGCTGTTATTTTTCCATTTAGCCTTTTAACCTCCTTGATGTTGGTAGGTTCCTTCATGTCTATCAAGGCTTTGATTCTTTCCGAATTCGCCTCGTTCCCTCTTTGTGATACCATAAAGTCTAAGAACTTTTCGACTGTCACCCCAAACACACATTTATTTGGATTCAACTTCATGATGTTTGCTCGTAGGTTGTCGAAAGTTTCTTCCAAGTCTGGGGTGTGAATGCCATTCCTAGTTTTGATGACCATGTCATCGATGTAGGCCTCCATGTTACGGCCTATCTGCTCTCCCAAATACTTTGTTGACCATGCGTTGGTAGGTTGCGCCTGCATTTTTGAGCCCGAAGTGCATCATGGTGTAGCAATAAATACCTCTAGCTTCCTGGAAAGCTGTCTTCTCAATATCTTCCTCGGCCATTTTTATCTGGCGATAAACAGAGTAGGCATCTATAAAGCTGAGAGTTCAATGTCCAACAATAAAGTCTACCAGTTTGTCAATTCTGGGGAGAGAATAACTGTATTTTGGGCAGGCTTTGTTGAGATCTGTGAAGTCTACACACATTCATCACTTCCCATTCTATTTTTTGACCATCACAACATTGGCCAACCAAACAGGATAAGTTGCCTCTCTGATGATTCCCGCACTTAGCAGTTTCTGCACTTCCTCCTTGATTGCATCTTCCTTATCATTTGTAACAATTCTCCTTGTCTGCCTGATAGGTTTAGCAGACGGGTCGACTTCCAACTTGTCGACAGCCACCTCTTCCTTTATTCCTCTCATATCCTTGACCTTACAGGTAAAGACATCTAGATTTTTTTTCAAAATGGTGATGATTTACCCCCTTTCTTTCGGGAAAAGTTGTCCCCCGATTTTTATTTTTTGCTCCGGGTAGTCGGGATTGAGTATGATTTCTTCCAGTTCATCTACGGGCTCCATTTATGGACCGTCCCAAAACTTCAAATTTTCAATGATTATTTCTCTAAGCCTTCTACCTTCATCACCGTTTATGTCTAGGTTTTCCATCTCGACTAGGTCGTCTACGTCCGGCAGCTCTCCTTGTCTCAAGTCGAGAGTTCTGGCCGCTGACGAGATGAGGGGCTATATCCGGGACAGATAGAACTGTGTCATTACCTTCGTGGATATCTAGAATCAACTGCTCCTCATCATCTGCTTCAAAAATCAGATTTAGCCTAGAACTGGTGCTGGTAGTCTTTACAGACTTAGAGATTTTCAGATTTTCCTCTGGCGTGTCTACCTCCACCTTTCTGACAGTTTTTCTGCTTTTTATCACATGCTCCAAGAGGTCTTTAGGGGTCTCCCTCACGCATCCGATTCCAGCACGAGTGGGAAATTTAACTTAACAGTGAGGGAGGGAGGCGACCAACCCAAGTTTGCCTTGACTTGGATGCCTAGGATGGCATGGTAGTCACTTGACAGGTCCATGACCCTGAATGTTACTATGGCCTCTGCTCGGAAAGGATGCTCTCCAACTTCCAATAATAATTCAATTGTCCCCATAGCGCTGACTTTATGGTTGGTGAAGCCTTCTATTCTTCCAGATTATGGCTCCAGCATGCTATCTTTTAGGTTCATTTTCTGGAAAGTAGAATAGTACAGAATGTCCCTTGAGCCCCCTCCCCCCGAGTCTAGGAGGAGTCTCTCTGTTTCACAATTATCAATTCTTCCCTTGATCACCGAGGGTTGTTCGCGAGCCGCGCGACTTCCGACTAGCTTATTGGGGGATAAGCTGATGACTTACTCCTCCTTATGAATCCAGGCAGGGATGTGATAGACCTTACTTAGCTTGTGTATCTGGTTTTTCAGCTTTTTGTTGGAAATGGTCTCCTCCCTTATAACATTGAGTTTTGCTCTGGTTGGCCTGTTTTCCCTTTCATCCTCGTCATCGTCATCGTCATCTTTTCTTCTTCGCTTATTATCCTTTCTCATAACGTAGCGATCAAGTTTTCCCTCGTCTACCCATCTCTGGATCATTCTCTTAAGGGAGATGCAGTTCTTCGTGTCATGTCCGTGGTATTTGTGTAAGGCACAATACTTGGAGCTGTTATGGGTATACTTTGTTCTTTCATTGAGTGGTCGGGGAGTTGGATGGTTCACCAACTACATGATCTCTGTTATAGGCTTGATGAGGGGTGTGAAAAGCTCGGCTTTCTCAGTAGCCCGAGTCCTATTATTCCCCTTATAGTTACTCCCGTTCGAAGCCTGGTTGGTGCCAGCTGCGTCTGTTTCTGGTTTCTCAGACCTCTTCTTACTTTTCTCTTCTGTCATGACTATTGTCAGTGACATATTCCACATTATATAGATCAGAGTTGACTTAGGCTCCCTGGCAGAGAGTTCATAAATTAATTGTCTGAATCTCAGTCCGGAGTTGAAGCAAATGATCACCTCCTGGTCAGTTAGGATTTCCTTTACTTGGTCAGCCATAACTCTGAACCTATTGTAATAAATTAGAGTCGTTTCATTTTTCCCTTGCTCAATGTTTGCAAGGTCTGTCAGCCTTTTCTTTATCTTTCCCGCTGTTGCAAAGTGGTCCAGAACCTTCTCCTCATAATTTTCCAGTTATTGATGCTTTACTTCTTTTGCTTACGGAACCAGGACAAAGCTGTTCCGTAGAAGGTACTCACAAAATCCTTGCAGAGAATATCATCTGCCTTGGTGAGGAGGGCCATAGTGGATTCAAAACTTTGCACATGATCTCGTGCATCTATGGTTCCTGCATACTTTTCGAAACATGGGATTTTAAGAGCAGGTTTGGGAGGTAGATCACTGATTCGCTGGGAGAAAGGATGAGTTGCACTGGTATCATCATCATCCACTTCTTTCCTCCCCATTTCCATCTCATCAATCCTCTTTTTCAAGAGGAGGATATCCCTAGCATAGATTCGTGAGCTTAAGTGAGAACTACG
Source organism: Adenophora triphylla var. japonica (assembly GCA_022495995.1). NCBI lineage: Eukaryota > Viridiplantae > Streptophyta > Magnoliopsida > Asterales > Campanulaceae > Adenophora > Adenophora triphylla. Next base: position 495,212 of record JAFEMH010001047.1, read on the forward strand.
ATGAATTCTTTCTTTATCTCTGTACCCATTCACTCAACTTTGTTCCCCATGTTCCTGGTGATTGTCCCCGTGTCCAGATGGTGCTCTGCCATTCAATGGCCTGAAATGACGAGGAGGTGTTCTGTCCCTTCTAGGTGCCATTTCTGGACGGGGAGGAGTCATGTGACGAGGAGAGCACTTATGTCGAGGAGGGCTCCTAGGTCGAACAGGGCTCCTATGCCGAGGAGAGGGGTTTTGACGAGGAGGTTTTTTTTGCCTAGCATGAGTAAGCCTTCTCTCAAGTCAGCAGAATTAACCTCCTAGTCCCTCTGATTGTTAAGATGATTTCTCAAATCTTCATTATTTTGTGTATTCCCAGGTCTAGGAGCCTGAAGATGAGGAGGGACATCTTGGAGGGTTTTTTACTTGGGCCTACCAGCAATGTCGTGATGAGGGGGATTTTGGCCAGGAGGAAGATTTTCTCTACTCCTCCGACTACCATGCTTGTCAAGATGACTTTCCCCTCCAAGGGAATTTTCGATCCTCGTAGGTCTTATGAATTCATCCAGGGAGTGCTCAGGATCCAATTGCAGCAAGACATTTTGTGTTTCATAAATGCGTTGCAGAGTTTCCATCTGTTGATGCAAGAGAGTTCTTATCAATCTGCGGGGGGGAGGATCTAGTGCCCCCTGTGCGATATCCCTCCCCGCCTGACTAGCAGCAGGTCTTCCTCATCATCTACGACGAGGAAGGTTTGGTAGTATCACCTCGGTTATCGACTGTCCACTAGAACGCAGATTCATTTCTAATGGGGGCAGCCCATCAATCAATGGTGGGGGAGGTGGCAGTCTCCCATTGGCAAAAGTATTAGTAGTTCCAATGTTACCATGAGTCTCATCCAAAAGAGGCTTATCCTGATCAGGAGTGATACTAGAAGTGTTTCCTTCTTCCATCAGGATTAGGAGAACATATCAGATTGTTTTTCCGGTTATTCAAAGGCCAGAAATGATCGATTCCCGAAAATAGAACAAAACTGATGATGCCAAAAGCGTTCAGATCAGCCCAAATCAAGCAGCTTGAAAAAGATGAACAAACACGTAAACTAAACCGGCTTCACCGACGAAGGACCTCCGGTGTTAGAGTAAGTATTCGTGTGATATAGAGAGAAAATAAATTGAAAAGAGTTGAGAGTCAAAAAGGTGCATTACCAAAATTATGTGAATTATGGCTTGTATTTATAGGTATAGGATGTAGAGTCCATCTATGAATAGGAAATTGTGTGAGAGGAAGGTTATAATTCTAGTGGGATTATAACTCCCCACAATCCTTGTTTGAGTAGGACTGGATAAGTACCTTCTAAACGTATGCCTAGGAGGCTAGCTTCTCGACATATGATCTTGGTCAACATGTATGAATGCCGAGGAAGTAGAGTGAAAGGGTAGTGAGGCCCTTTCCCCTTGTCTTGATGTTGGCCGACGAGGCGTTGGTCGTCATTTGATGAGGCATAGGTCGACCTTTGTAGGTGCCTTGGTCGTCTTAGATGGATGCCTTGGTCGACATATATCAGTATTGTGGCCTTTGTCATATTATTCGCTCTGCTATGTCTAGGTCGACATAGTGGGGAATGACGAGAAGGCATGATGAGCATAGGTAGGGAAGCCCACTCCCTATGTTGTATTTAAGACTTGTATGGATTATATTTTGGGCCCAATCCATTGGGTCTTTCCCGGTTAAGACCCATGTGCGCACCTCAATTTATACCGTTCACCAAATAAATAAATGTTAGCAATTTTTGTTCCCGTCTATCCCATTTCAGTATAAATGTCACTTTTATAAATAAGAAAATAATTTTAGTGCAATTTTATTATGATACGGTCTCTCACAATACCCTTCTAATGGTCCGTCCCATGATTACTTGTATACCGACTCAAATTGCTCACAACATAAGCAATATCTTGCCTTGTACAACTCAATAAGTATATTAAACTTCCAATGATCCTTTCATACTCTAATTTAGACATAAGTTCGCCTCTATTCTTTGTTAAATGTAGGCTTGTGTCAATTGGAGTATTCACGGTTTTATTGTCATCCTTGTTAAATTTCTCTAGAATTTTATACACATAATGTGATTGACTCAGTACAAGGCCATCATATATTATAGAAATTTTCACTACAAGGATCACATCTGCTAAACGCATATCTTTCATGTCAAACATCGACTTCAACATATTCTTTGTGGATTTAATCATTTTATTACAGCTTAATATTATAAGCATGTCATCTACATAAAGACATAAAATGACATAGCCATTTTCCGTGTTTTTGATATAGACACATTTATCACATTCATTGATTTTAAATCCACTTTCAATCATGGCTTGATCAATTATTTTGATGCCAATGTTTTGGTGCTTGTTTGAGTCAATACAATGACTTCTATAACTTGCACACTTTGTTTTCTTGCCCTGGAGCAGAAAAGCCATCTGTTTGTTCCATGTAAATCTCCTATTCTAAATCTCTATTTATAAAGGCATAATTTACATGCATTTGATATACTTCAAGATTTCGCAATGCCGCAATTCCAAGTACAATCCTAATAGACGTTATTCTCGAAACAGGAGAATACATGTCAAATTAATCTAGGCCTTCCTTTTGTCTGTAACCTTTAATTACAAGCCTAGCCTTATACTTATCAATTGTTCCATCCTCTTTCCTTTACCTTTTGAAAATTCACTCCCATGCTATGTTGACCGAGGCTTCCTAGTCCGCGTTGACCGCGATCTCATACCAGACTTCCGATTAATATCAAGCTTTTAGGACACGATTCCGTACGAGCTATGACACCAGTTGTGAATGTGGGCCTTCAGGATCGAACCGTTTTATAGGGTCGCCGTTTCACCTCAGTTTGAAGACACCGGTTTTATTGAAAAATGGAGTCGCCACGCCATTTTGATTTCCTCAAAACTTTGAAAAAAAAGGATAAGGGTCCGGAGGTTAAGTTACTCTTTGGGAAGAACGGATCATGTTCACCCAAAGAGCCTTGCAAAAGCAAGTCTTCCTAGATCCGAAGTTTGTGCTTGTTTGTGCGCTCGTGTGTGTGTGTGTGTGTGATTTGAAAAAGGAGGGAATGTGCCAAGTTATCTACCAGACATATAAACCATATAAGAAGGTTATAGCTCAGGATTCCTTGGATTTGATGTGTTCAGGATTTTGATCCCGCTCTCATCTTGGACTTGTGATCATCATTAAGTGGCCTTTTTACCCTCCCGTTGGAATAATCAACCATAATAGGCGTAAAAGCCTTGGTGTATCTTAAACCAACGTTCTTTGGGGACTTGGTCATATGTGATCGAGAGAGGGACACCTTTTTATAGTCCAAGAATGAGACTCTTTAGAAAAGGAGGAGTCTTTGCCCATCAATCCTACATCTTGAGACGATTGAGCTTCGTAGGAACATTTATGCTCGTCTCAAGTGATGATCGGAGATGTCGGGACTAAGATTCATCCGCTTCTAAAGAGACTACGACTATGGCATTTTAGTGGCGGAAACGATGTAAAGATGAGGTCTTTACACTGATCCACACCACGGGATGCTCTAAGAACCAAAGGGACTAGGGGAGGGGGTATAAATATTGGATCTTTATACTCATCCTATGTCTTTCATGCCTTAAAAGGCTACTAGACGATCCTCGGAGAGTGATCCAACCAAAAGGGACATGGGGGAATGACTTTGAAGGTAAACATTTCATTTTTAAGGTAAATAACATAAGGAACATTATCTAAAGCTAAAGAAATAATGTAAAGGGATGACCTTTATGGCTTTCCTATGTCCTTTAAAACCTTATAAGGTGGACAATCCTTGGAAGCTAGGTCAAGGGAAGGGGTGACATAATGAGAGTAAAGATAGCATTTTTATGTAATATCATGAAGAGATTTCACATCATCATGTGATGAATCTTCCCTAGAACAAGCCACGTGTGGACTCTTGTTCATCCTTGGGAGAGGATTCCCCATGAATCACTTGTGTAAGGGAAAGGGGGAAATATGATGTTTACATGGTAAAGATAGGAACTTTATATCATATAATCAATATAGATGACAAACAAAGACAAGATAAATGACAAGTAATGAATAGAGCAATATAATAAGAGTATTTCAAGGGGAAAGGAAGGAGAGATTACCAATGGTGGTTCTCTCTATCTTCCTTGGGGCTTTTCCTATGTAGGAATGGTTTTGAAAGGATTTTATGGAGGAAGGAGGTGATTTTTGGGAGGTTTCAGCTTCTGGAAATTCGAGTTTTCAGTTTGGCAGAGTAACAATGCTTAAATGTTCTTGTTAAAATGGGTAGAGGAGGCCTCTATTTATAGGCTGCAGTGTGCTTCCTAAAGAAGCCGCCCGGCGTTAACCTCTTGCAAAAGAAGCCGTCCGGCGTTATCCACTGATGAGTCAGCTTGCTTCTAGATTCATGTAAGGTGGCAGCTGGAAGCTTCATTCCAGTGAGATCCTGCCTGGAATTTTAATTCCTAGCAGGTCCTTCCTCCCTTGGAAAGTTTGGAAAAGTTTTAGAATCGCCCCTGAACTTTATGAAAGTTCGGGGAATTGCCGGGAAACTTAACCGGAATGCATGAGCCAGATTTGGGTACTTACACCAGTTGACATGTTATTAAATGGTGGCTCATGCATCTATCACGCGCGTTAAGGCGCCACACCATCTGTTGCCTACCCCTCATATCCTCGTCCAATCATAGACATCCCTGTACAGTACTATGTGCTTTATTGTACGATCCAACTAGGCGCGTACATGTGTCCTAGGTCAAGACAAATATTTGCTAAGACTGAGATCCATCCAACTTGTCTCTCTCTCTCTACTATATTTACTCTCACTTGTTCTCTAGGACAAGGTAAGTCAAATTGTCTAAACCCTATCACACAAACACACCAAAACATTCCAAGTCTTATATCTTAGTTATCAAACCTCAAAGGTTTTATTCTCACACCCGAGGGAATGAGCCGAAATCAACCCCGACTTAATCTCTAACAATAATTATTCTTTGTGTTGTGATCTAGGTATATCAGTCAAATAAATTCGCTGTTTATCCTTGTGAGACCCCCAAACGTCGTGTCGTCATTACTTTTCTTTCAAACTTATAACAATACTTGATTAGTTTGGTTTCTATAGTTAAAATCTTGGCGCCTTTATTCTATTTTGGTCCGATTCATTATCTATAACTAAATAAAGGTTAAAGTGCAAAACACTTCACTACATCCACCTATTTCCCGCTCAAACAAGAACTTGGACCGAATAAAGACCAAGTACATTCCCCCTTTGGTGTCCTTTTCTGAATACACCTCTCTAATAAGATATTTTTAAAACCCAAAAATACCCTCAATAAATAAGCAAGTCCTTTAATATTCCATTTTAAATTAAAGCTTTCTTCCCTATCTCTCTTCCCCCCTCCGTCACTCACTCTTCAGTCTTCCCCCAAAACATCCATGCCTTCTGCTACAAACTCCACTGCCATCGTCGCCTCCACCTCTCTCTTCAGCCATGATTCCTGCCGCCCCCTTTTTCTTTATCCATGGTCGCCGCCGTTATCTCTCTCTCTTCTCTACATCGTTTCAACCATATCCAACCGATTCCCTCTCAAAATGCTCTATTCTTTCACCGATTACCACCATTAAAACTATCATTATCCGAAATCTTACTTCAAAATCACTAATTCAAACTCCATTTTTGTAAACCCTAATTTTGGTGAGCCAATTTTGGTGATTATGCTCTGTATGTTCTGAGCCAATTTTGGTGATTATGCTCTTCCCGTGTTTGTGTTGCAGACATACGGGATCATTAAGGCGGATGAAGTATGATTTGCTCGTAAATTCCATTCACAAGTTCACTACCGTGAAGCAATACTATGGTACGTTTTCCCTTTCTATTACCTCTGTTGTTGCATTGCAGCATTTTGTATCAGCATACGGAGATGATTTTCTTAGAGTTATTCAGTAGCAATCAGAAAATCTTAAACTTGCTTTGGATGGAAGTGCAGGTGTAGAACCAAATGCTAACCGCAAGATTTATACTGTACCAAAACAACATCAGAGTAATTTGACTGCTGCGAAATTTGAAGCGTGGAAAATGTGGCAAGAGAATTGTCTTTCTGCTGAGAAAATCGCTGTTAGTTCTAATTTCTTGGCTAAAATTGTCTCTTATATGCATAACTTCACCCTACCGTTTCTCATTTTCTTGAGTTTCTGTAGAATTTTCCTGGTAGATCAACTCCCATTAAAGAAACAACTGTCCTTTGATATCTCCTCGATGCTGCCCTCGTGGGATATGAACTCGACTGGCCTAGATTGTGCAAGGAACTTGGATTGACTCACGAGATATTTGCTAATATCGAGGCTGGTATCTTGAAAGTTGGCTCGAAAGAAAAGTTGAAGCCCATCAAAGATGAACTACCAAAAGAGGTGATTTTTTGAATCAAAATTGAACTTTATATGCTACTACCCCTACCCTTGTCCCAGAATGAATGACCAAATAAATTTCAAATTTGCTCTCAAGAGCAAATTTGTTTTTTTTTTGTTTTTGTTTTTGGCATTCATTTTGGGACAGAGTCACGGAGGGAGTATATACTTGCACCTCATTTGCAAACCACAATATCAATGCTTGACTTCTTTTTTTTGTTGGGATTGGAGCCAAAACCAATGAGAGGATCAAAATGATGGAGGAGCAGAAAATTCGGAGCAGGACTGACGAGGTGGGCGACCGCCCATAGGGGAGGTGGGCGACCGCCCAGTAGCACAGTTTGTTGGCGGACGATTTTCTGCAAAGTGGCGTGAAAGGAATCTTTGGAAAGAAGTTAATTTGGTAACAAATTAGTATTCCTATTTGTGTGATACTCCTTCCATGTCAAGGACTCCGGGTGAATCAGGTTTTGATTAGGAATAGGTTTTGTATCCCTATAAATATATTGTGACTACCACCATATTTTCTGTACCGTACCAAAAGAGGGGAAAAGTTAGGATATTAAGGAGAGCCACAAAATAGTATCTAGGAGGGGGCCGGGGGCCTAGGAGAGCCATGGGGGCGATCCTACAACCCGGCCATGACTGTGTTATTTTGTGTGTTCTTGGGAAGGTGAGATAATATATATGAGAGATTGCTCATGGAGAGTTACTATGCTAGATCTGTGTGAGTGCATATGTAAAGTTGTAATCCTTCATATATTATTATAGTGATGTCCTGGCTTGGTGCCTCCGGATGTAGCCACAGGTGGTGGTGAACCGGGTTAACAATTATTGTGTTATTGTGTGTGTGGTGTTCTTGTTCTTTCATATTATCATGTGTTGATTTATTTTCTCCATGTTGATGACTGCTAGTATGGGCTAGTGGATGTGGTGATCCCCCCAATTTCACAACAACTGGTATCAGAGCTCTTTGGTTCGAGATCTAGGAGAGATCCAAGGTGAAGAAAAGAGACAACAGATTTTTTCGTGCAGATTCTTCATGTGGAAGACGTGCAGGGATATGAGAGCTTCTAGGGTTTATGGTTGAAGCAAGACACGTGCCAAATAGGTATACGATCGTGCGGAAGATCAGCAAGTCTGAAGAGTTCGTTTGTTTCTTGTTGAGATCTGCAGAAATTCGAGGTGGAATTTTGGAGATGCAGAAATCAAGATGGATCTGGATATGTTCAAGTGTTTTTGGGGCAGTCAAGGTGGTTGGAGAAAAATATGAAAGAAAAGAAGTCTAAGTCGGAAGTGTTGGTGAGATCAAGTAGGAAAAATCGTCGGAACAGTTTCTGGGGTTGAGGGCGGCCGCGCAGGTGGTGGTGCGCGACCGCGCACTTGGACAGAACTTGAGGCTCGGAGGATTCCATTCGAGGGCGGCCGCGCTTGGGGGCTAGGGCGACCGCGCTAGCGACGGGGAAGGGATTTCTGCAGCTGATTTGCTTCCTATTTTGATACAATCTTTCGTGCAAAGGTGAGTGGTATAAGCCGGTTAGACCACGTGGGAAGAGGAGGACTTCTCGCAAACGACGGATAAGGGGTAAGGAGAATGTTGTACTCTACCGACAACATCAATTTCATTCCGGGTGGGAGCAAGAGGCTTGGAGACCGGCCTGTTGGTGTAAAAAGGAGAGACATCAATAAACGGTGTGTTAGGGTGGAGAGGTGACAATGTGTAGCTGGCCAGCAAGGAGACAGTCACAAGTACCTAACAGAGAGCGAGAAAAGGAACCACAAGAAGACAATGCAAGAAGCAAGGTGTGTCCGAGTTTCATGGGGAGCATTGCAAGGGGAGTGGATCTAGGAGGGAGAAGGTGAAGTTAGTCTTGCAAATAAATCAAGGTAGAAGATGATTTGGGGAGGCAAGAAGGATCTAACACGGAGAGGTTGAAGCGTCGCTTGGTTTCAACTTGCCTTATTACTTGGGCGTGGTGGCTCATGGTGGAGGAGCGTGGAGGCTCAACTTGGTGGTGTAAAATATTTGGTGGATCATTCTCAGGTGGGAGTATGATGGGAGCATGTCACAATGATGGTTTATGTCTCCAGGTGGGAGATTGTTGGGATTGGAGCCAAAACCAATGAGAGGATCAAAATGATGGAGGAGCAGAAAATTCGGAGCAGGACTGACGAGGTGGGCGACCGCCCATAGGGGAGGTGGGCGACCGCCCAGTAGCACAGTTTGTTGGCGGACGATTTTCTGCAAAGTGGCGTGAAAGGAATCTTTGGAAAGAAGTTAATTTGGTAACAAATTAGTATTCCTATTTGTGTGATACTCCTTCCATGTCAAGGACTCCGGGTGAATCAGGTTTTGATTAGGAATAGGTTTTGTATCCCTATAAATATATTGTGACTACCACCATATTTTCTGTACCGTACCAAAAGAGGGGAAAAGTTAGGATATTAAGGAGAGCCACAAAATAGTATCTAGGAGGGGACCGGGGGCCTAGGAGAGCCATGGGGGCGATCCTACAACCCGGCCATGACTGTGTTATTTTGTGTGTTCTTGGGGAGGTGAGATAATATATATGAGAGATTGCTCATGGAGAGTTACTATGCTAGATCTGTGTGAGTGCATATTGTGATGAATGTGTGTGATGTATCGAAAATTTTCCCATTTTTGTTTGAAAAAATCAACGAAACGGAGTCGCCACGCCATTTTAATTTTGAGGGCCAAAACTTTGAAAAAAGCCCGAGATCAGTGATTTAGGTTCGGAGGTCATGTTACACGCCGGGAAGGACGTTAGTGTGCACCCGGAATGCCTCGTAAAACGAGTCTTCCAAGCTGAAAATCATTTGTGTGTGTGTGTGTGTGTGTGTGTTTTGGCCAAAATACTTTGAAACTCAGAAAAGTAAAAATAGAGATATCTTTTCAAGACTTTAAACTGATTCCATGATTTTTTGGAAGATTTTTGGATTGAGATTTGGTACTCAAAAAACCTTTTGAAGTTGAGAGCCACTTCTGCCAGAATGAAAAAGGCAGTGGACCTTTGATTTTGAAAGGGATTCAAGGGTCTTAAAACTTCATAATCTGGATAAACTCATAGAATGAAAGTTGTTCTAGACACCTTAAATAAGACTTGTGCGAAGGAATTTTTCATTTTGGAGAAGATTTGAGGGGTCAAAATCTTCTGGAAACCTCAGATATGAGATCTGGATTCCCAGAAGCTGATGAACTAGCCTCTGAAATAAAATTTTAAAAGAGGAGTTTTACTCACCCAAAAAATAAAGTAAAAATATGTCTGGAAAGCTCTGGATGTTGTCTACAAAAAGTGTTTTGTAGTCAGCACCAAATTCCAAGTTCATCTGTGTCCAAAAATTAAGATAATGGACTGAGGTCTGGGAAAATTGCTACTGGACAGCAACTTCCCAAGAAGGAGAATATGATTTTAAAGGGGGTTTTGCATCCATGCTTGTCCCCATTTCCCTAGGTTTTGGTTAGTGATCACTAGACATTTTAGTGGTGAATCAACTATACCAAACCATCCTTGGGGTACATTAGGACTAAGCATTTCATTTGCTTGGGAAGGGGATTTTTATCCTTTGAAAATGAGATTTTATGCTTGAAAATGGTTTTTAGGGTTTTGAAAATGAGTTTTCTTTGCAAGAAAGTAAGAGAACTTGAAAATAATTTTGATCTTTGTAGAAGATCATCCATGGAGATGGTCTTCCATGGTGATCTTCTTAGATCTAGAGCAAGAAGATGAAAGAACTACATTTTGTAGTTTGCAAATGCATGCATGGTTGAGATTTAGGGTTAGGAGAAGGAGGGTTTACCAATCTTCCTTGTGTTCTTGAGTGTTTGGCTTGAGTGTATGAGTGTTTAGGGCTTTAATATGAGAGTGAGTGGATGAGTATGAATTGGGAAAGATTGGAGAGAAAATGGTGACAATTCAAGTGAATTCTCACTGTTTTCTCTCTATATTTCGCCAGAGGTTCGGTGCAAAATGTGTTGTGGCTCCTTATTTTTGTGATTTGGAGGGCTCAATTTATAGCCCTCCTGAGATGACAAACTCATCCGCGCGGATGGGAACCCTCGGCGTGCCTTTGTTCATTAAATGCGGCTCCGGCTTTGGAAAAGAGGAATATTTCTTTTTGAAATTCAAATTAAGCGGCCGAGTTTATGTTTCCGGCATTTCTATTTATGGTTTTCTTCTTTTGTTTTTCTTTTTGAGATTCTTTTTAAGGTTTAACCTTAAATAACAATGCCCATTTTACCCTCACTTTGTTAGAAAGGTTAGGATTGTTAGGAATTGTTAGAAATGTTATAACTTTCGTTAATTTTCTAACGAAAATTCTAACAAGCTCAAATTGGAGCACTTACAGTAGCCCCTCGGCGACGGCGCTTCGAAGGAAGCGGGGTCGTCGATAAAGTATAGGCTCCATATTTGGCGGGATGATCGAGTGATCGGGTGGGTGAACCTAGCGATAGGCTACCTACGTATCTCGAATGGGAATCAAGCCGATCGTAGTTCGGGTCTTTGACCACAGAGATGATGGCGTTTTAGGTGCCTCAAACGATGAGCGAGTTCTGCGATCGGTTCTTTGGAAAGAAACTTCTGCTGGGGATAAGAGATGACCATTTTCGGTCGATGGTTATCCGCTCTCATTTGGGGATGATTGCGATTTATCGCTTTCTAGTGATAGCGTCTTAGGTGCCTCAAACCTTGGAGATGGCGTTTTAGGTGCCTCGAACCTTGAAGATGGCGTTTTAGGTGCCTCGAACCTTGAAGATGGCGTTTTAGGTGCCTCGAACCTTGAAGATGGCGTTTTAGGTGCCTCGAACCTTAATTTGAAATGGCCTTTCGGTGGACTTCGTCTGCTGCTTAGAAGGAGAGGGTGACCGTTTTGGTCGGAAATTTGGACCTAATGATAGGCTACCTACGTATCCCTAGTGGGAATCGAAGCCCTTTCGTAGTTCGAGTCTTACTCGAGATTTATTGGCTTTTGGGATTCCGTTAACTTTCTTTGGGGATTTTGTTAGCTTCTTTGGGAAAATCGGACGTATTCGTCGGGAAATCGGTCTTACGTTTGGCTAGGGAAGATTTTGATGAAAGATACGGGATCTCGTTATCTTTCTCGAGGAAATCGGTCTTACGTTTGGCTCAGGGAAGATTTTGATGAAAGATACGGGATCTCGTTATCTTTCTCGAGGAAATCGGTCTTACGTTTGGCTAGCAGGGAAGATTTTGATGAAAGATACGGGATTCCGTTATCTTTCTCGGGGAAATCGGTTTTACGTTTGACGGCAAGGGAATGATTTTGATGAAAGATACGGGATCTCGTTATCTTTCTCGGGGAGATCGGTCTTACGTTTGACTGCCGGGGAAGATTTTGATGAAAGATACGGGATCTCGTTATCTTTCTCGGGGAGATCGGACTTACGTTTGACTGCCGTTTGATTTTGATGAAAGATACGGGATCCGTTATCTTTCTCGGGGCACTCGGTCTTACGTTTTACTGCCGGGGAAGATTTTGATGAAAGATACGAGATCTCGTTATCTTTCTCGGGAGATCGGACTTACGTTTGGCCGTTTGATTTTGATGAAAGATACGGGATCCGTTATCTTTCTCGGGGCACTCGGTCTTACGTTTGGCTACCGGGGTAATTTTGATGAAAGATACGGGATTTCGTTATCTTTCTCGGGGAGATCGGTCTTACGTTTGGCTAGGGGTAATTTTGATGAAAGATACGGGATTCCGTTATCTTTCTCGGGAGATCGGTCTTACGTTTGGCTAGGGGATGATTTTCTTGAGGGCTGACTTTGGTTAACTTTGTTAACTCTGTCAAGTTAAGTTGGGAATTGCGAGAGTCACGAAATTTTAAGGGGCAAAAGGGTCATTTTGACCCTTGCAATCCTATCCGCGCGGATAGGAGCTGAAAGTCGTGGGTATTAATTAGGGCCAACGCCCTTTTCTTCTTCCCCATTCGGTTTTGAAATTGTGCAATTACGAGAGAGAAAGAGAGAACCGAGGAAGGAAGCCATTTTTGGCCAAAAATCTTCAAAAATCCTCCGTTTTCTTCGATTTTGAGCAATGGAACACGGGAAGGCGCTTTTCAAGGCCAAGGACGTGGCCGGTGGCGGAGAGACGATTGGAGCTCGTCCGGATGAGGAGGCATTACAATCTTTCGCAATCGATTGCGGAGGAGCCCTACCCGATGCTTGGCAACATTGGGCTTCGGATTCGAATCTCCGAACGGTATACTTTGAAACCCTTTGATCCCTTTGTTGATTTCTTGTTTGAAATTTGAATTTTAGGTGATTTTTGAAATTTTTTTTTTTGAAATTGAATATTGATGTTCATTGTCTTTGAATCTTGATGATTATGTGAGTAACCCAAAATGTGCATTTTGCTTGAAAAAAAGAATTGGCATTTTCGCCATTTTTTTTTTAAATTCGAAAATTGCATGTGAAAATTCGAAAATCGTGATTTTTTTTTTGAAATTGAATATTGCATGTTGATGATGATGATTTTTTTTTTTTTTTGAAATTGAATATTGATATTGATGAATGATGCAATGCATGCATTTTGTTTGGAAAGAATGGGCATTTTGCCAATATGGGATGTATGTATGTTTAGGATATATTTTTTTTGAAAAGTGGGACGGATTTTTCCTCCCGTTGCATGTAAGATGGATGATATGCATGTATGCATTTTTTTTTTCTTTGAGATGATGGATGGTATGCATGTTATTTTATGAAAATGGGACGGAGTTTTTACTTCCGTAGGAATGCATCTTTTTTTTTTTTTGATGAATGCATTGGGATTTCTTTGCTTGTTTTCTTTTATGCGAGAAAAATGGGGCTATGCTCATTGTATCTTTGTTATCTTTGTCGAAATTTTTTTTTTTTTAATGCATGTGTATGCTTTCTTTTTTTTTTGTAAATGCAAATGCAAATTTTTTTTTTGACATTTTCTCGCTCTTTTTTTTCTTTTACAGGGCGGACACCGTTTTGTGACGGAGCAGCTGAACAAAATGAAGACTCGAGGATCGGTGGAGTCCGTGGTTGACTTGTTGTATCTGCTTCCGGATGCGGGCCGAGGAGCTTTGCGAGTCAGAGACGGATTGTTGTTGAGACGGGGCTCACGGGAGTTCGTTGAGTGCTTGAGGGGCTGGTCAAGTTCCCTAAGAGCAAGGGTTTGATGTTTGCTCTGGCGCGGCACTTGGTGGGGCGCGACCCACACCTTTCACTTCTTACGGGGCGAGGCTACGGTTACGCCCTCCGATTACACTGCGATTACGGGCTGTCCTTTAATGGACGCGGCATTGAGTGGCGGGACGGCTATAGCGATGCGATCTACGAGCTCTTACGGGATTTTCCCTATTCCCAAAAAGGGATGGGGATGGAGTATGCCGTGGTCTACGGTAAGATTGTGGAGACCATAGCGAGCTACGAGGCTGGGGAGGAGAGGATAGGCGCCGATCAGTTGCCGGGGCCTTCTTGTGGTTTGCCTTTTCGAGCACCCTCTTTGGGCATCTTTGAGGGACGGCGGTCTTTGCCTTGTTGAGGTCCTTGGAGGACATGGAGACGGCGGAGATGTCTCGTGGGGAGAGGCGGGCGCGAGCTTTACTTTGCTCTCGATAGGTACGGCGGAAGAGGCTGTGAGCTCTTTATCTTGCTTTGAGTTTGCCACTGGAGGTATAAGCTCTCTTTTTGCTTTCCCTCTTTTTTTTTTTGAGCACGCACTTTTCTTTTGCCTTTGGATTGATTGGATTTTTACCTTTCGCGGTATGGGCGTTGGAGTTTTTCCATGTCACGATGTGGCGGCGGCGGCGGAGTACGTCGGGCGTATCCGGCCATGCGGTCTTGGTCCAAGCATGCCGGGAGAAGATAAGCTCCGGGGCGTACGACTCTCGAGTACGCGGATTGCCTTCCTTTGACGGAGGCCGAGACGGATGAGGGGATGATATTCTTCCCACAGTGATCGCTTTGAGGTGGCGCGGTGAAGGCGGCGAGATACGGGTGTGCGGCGGAGGATTTTGAGAGGTCGACTGCGATGCATATTATACGGGAGAGAGGGTGACGCGCCGGCATGGCGTGAATTCGCCTTTGAGGACACCGGTGGAGCCTCCTGCCGATATGATGCACCCGGCGATCGGTCCGTGACACTGGGATGATTAAGAGCCGGCCGGCACTTCTCGGATTTCGTGGCGATTGAGCCATATGCGACATTCGTCTTGAGGAGGCGAGGATGCCTCGGGTCCTGGATAGGGAGGGGCTTGGGATCCGCGGTACCCTCGGACGGATTTTCCTATATCGAGGATGGGGTCCGATTGAGGGTGCGAGATCCCTCGGCCGAGCGACTTCCACGAGCTTTCCGGCCTCGTCAGGGTATGAAGGTATGGCTTTTACGCTTCTTTCTTTTGTTTCATCATCTTTAGCATCACTTCCTTTTTTTGACGCTTTTGCTTTTGTGCGGTTTTCGGAGGTGGTCGTCGAGAAAGGCGACGAAGCAAGTGATCGAGGCAAGAGATTCATCGGGAGGATGGTCGCTTGCGGGGCTCCTCGAGCTAGAGCGAGCGACCACGGCGGCGCACTGTCGGGCGGGAGGCTTCCCCTATTCGCTCGAGACTTCTTCGAGACTCCTTTGTCTCCTCTCCTTGATCCCAGCGCGGTGTTGCCTTCGGATCACGTCATTCTCGGGGATCCACACGGGCGGGGACACGTATGGCGGCATGGCGGGTCGTCTTCGTACGTCCGGGAGTCCGACGCCTTCACCTTCGGATACGATTTTTCGCGGATCTCGGCTTGCCCTATCGGACGTGCCGGTTGGTCTGATGAGCCTCTTTACGGAGACGAGGACGATTACGAGCCCGAGATTTTCGGGGCTCCGAGGAGGCGGGCCCGAGTCGCAAGAGGGGCCGAGGGCGGGACATCGGGCGTGGAGACTCCGATTGATTTTTTTTTTTTTTGAGATTTGAGATTGAGATTTAGATTTGTACGGCTTATGCACATTTTTTTTTCTTTTTTTTTTTTTTTTGGGATGTAATAATTTAGGGTTTTATTTATGTTTTTTTGTGTTTTTTTTTTTTTATGCACACTCTTTTTTTTTTGGAATGTAATAATTTAGGATTTTATTTTATGAATGCAATGCGGTATGAATGCGGTGTTGCATGAGCCTTGTTTTTTTTTTTGCAAGGGTGTTTGGTATATGGGCTGGATTTGGGGAGGTTTTTTTTTTGCACGGGTTTCGAGCAACGGGACGGAATATTCCTCTTTTGATGTAGCGGCTTGGAATTGCGAAATTTTTACATTTGTGACAATCATGTCCGCGCGGATAGGGGCGGCTTCGACATTGTCCTTTAATTTTGGTTCGGACCTGGTCTTGCTTTATTTCAAATTCAAATATCCTCTTCAACCTCCGGTCAAACGACCATTTTCGGGAGAAAGAGAGAAAAACCATGGAAAACTTTAGAAAAGCTCCATCAAAATTGTCCCAAGAATCCCAAATGTCATTCTTCAACAAGTTCAAGGATTGGTCTAGGAGATTATGCATGAGAGGAGGTCCTGCTTTGAGGAACGGTACAAGGTGAAGTGCTTATGGTCTCTCAAGGAATTGATTCCGGATTATGAGCTTTTGAGGGCTTCTTCTTCATTTTGGGACACTAGAAGGCATGTCTTTTGCCTTTCCTTCAACGAGATTGTTCCGGCGTCGAAGAATTTCGGGCCTTGCTTGGAGGTCGGAGGTGGAAGAGATAGCGGTTCCCTTGCCGGAGGGGCTTCTTTTGTTGACGGATTGTGCGTCCTCCTTCATCTTTCCCGGAGGAAGCGCAAGGTATGATCCGTGGTCCCGATCATTTCGATATTTCCGGTCTTCCCGATAGATTTAGGGGCCTAGGCTTGGTGGATGATGCCTATTGGGATGCCTTTGCACTTTGTATGTTTGGCACCTGTTCATGGTCTATTCCTTTGGGATTTGCCATCGGTCTTTCTTTGGATGTTGTCGTTCCATGTCGCACAGGCGAGAGATGTCGTTCCTTTGATTTTGGGGAGACTTTTCATGCTCTTGATAGGCGGCTACCGGAAGACGGTATATGCGCGGGGGCGGCCCGTTTCTCTTGACCACTGTGGGCGATGGAGCGCTTGGGGATTCTTCGGGAAACTCCGACATGATCAAGCCTTGGACATTTGCCGGGAGGGGGTTGCGGTGGATTTTGATGATCGGGGCTCGTGGGAGCGTTGGATGGCTGGTCTCCCGGACGAGAGGATATCGAGATGGTCGGTGCCTTGTTGGCGGGTGGAGACTCGCGAGTGCTTCGAGGATGGGTCTCCCGTGGTCATGCTTAGGGGCTTTCTCGGTCCGGCTTCTATATTCGGCTTTAGTTACGAGACAGTTTGGCTTGGAGCGAGGTTCCTTTGGAGGGCTTTGATGATATAGCCACCGAGTGGTGGCTCCTGTTTCTATGGATGATCCCTCGGTGTTTCCATTTCTTTCCCGAGCATGGAGGTATGATGCCTTTCCTCCTCGGGTCATTCTCGAGCGTCAGAGACCGGTGTTCACGACCACTTGGTACCTGGATTGGTATGAGAGGCATGCAGGAGAGACTCGAGGTGGCTATTTTGAGACGGCGTGAGGCCATTGTGGGTGCGGAGGACTGGCTGTTTGAGAGGAGGAGGGCCGAGGCGAGGGCCAACCCTCGTGACGGGAGCGGAGACGGCGCGACCGATTATGAGGCTTACGTCGAGACGGGAGAGGAGGGCTCCTATGCTACCGGCTAGGTTACGGGAGATGAGGGATGACGCTAGGGCTACTAAGGCCACGACGAGAGGCTGGTTTGATAGATCCTGTTCCTATACGAGCTTGGTAGGAGGAAAGGACATTTTTTCCGGTTCGAAGAAAAAGACACGAAGGGGTAAGAAGAGGGGAGAGGCCGGTACGAGTGGCTTGGAGTGACTACGAGTTTTCCGAGTATCCCTTTCTTGTCATAGCGAGACACATTAATTTGATTATGTATCTTAGTTTTCTTTTAGCGAGGTTGCCGGTTGTAGGAATGAATCGGGCTTAGACTCATCAAAGAGCTTTTAACTTGTAATGAATATTTGAATTGCTTTAGAGTTTTTCGAGACGCTTTCATGGTCTAATTGTATTGATGTCAAAGTATGACTTTTATTTGTGTTTTAGACCGAACCGTTTCCGGTGCCTACGTTCCCCTCATTTTGAGGAGCTCGGGTCTTCGTAGTTCAACTTTGATTTTTTTTGTTGTTTTTTTTTTTTGTTTTTTTTTTTTTTTTTTGTTTTTTTTTTTTTTTGTTGTTTTTTTTGTTGTTTTTTTTTTTCTTTTTTGTTGTTTTTTTTGTTGTTTTTTTTTTTTTTGTTGTTTTTTTTTTTTTTGTTTTTTTTGTTTTTTTTTGGTGCAACCTGTTTTTTACCTAGGCGCCCTTCTCGGGTTTTCAACCTAGTTGGGTATTACTCTTTTAGCACTCTTTTTTTGTTTTTTTTACGCGTAGTATCTGCGCGGCTTGTCACCATTCAATGGGTGTACAAAGGGATTCCCGTCGAGTGCACGCAAGTTGCATGGCTCCTCGGAGAAGATCTTACGGACGACATATGGCCCGACCCATACGAGGCTCCCATTTGCCGAGGGGTTGATACGGATGGGGGCTTTTCTTTCAAAGCGAGATCACCTTCTCGGATCTCCCGATGCTTTACTTTCTTGTCGAAGGCTCTGGCCATTCTTCCTTGGTAGGCTCGGATGTGTTCCATTGCCTTCAGTCGGCGTTCATCTAGCATGGCCAATTCATCATGGCGACTCCGGAGCCATTCGACCTCGTTGATCTGGCTTTCCAACAGTATACGGAGCGAGGGTATTTCCAGCTCGATTGGGAGTACGGCTTCCATTCCGTATGTGAGGGCAAACGGTGTTTCCCCGGTTGCCGTTCGGCGATGTTACGTAGCCCCGAGTGCAGTGTAACTTCTCGGGCCAATCTCTGCCTTGGACTGGCCATTTTCCGGATGATATTTTCCGAGTCTTGTTTCTTTGCCTCGACGGCTCCGTTGGTTTGGGGCTGTAAGGAGATGACTTGTGACGGGTTATTCGGAATTACGCCGGCGGTTTTCACATTCCCCTTCGAAGTGGGATCCATTATCTGAGATGATTTCGGCTGGCAACCCGTATCTGCATATGATGTTCTCTTTGATGAAAAGGGCTACTTTCCTTGAGTTGAGGATTTTGTAGGACTTGGCTTCGACCCACTTGGTGAAATAATCCACAGCTACCGGGGACAAATTCGTGGCCGTTCTTTGCACGATGGCGTGATTTTGCCTATGACATCAATTCCCCAAGTGACGAAAGGCCAAGGGGTTGTCATGCGGTATAACTCGTGAGGAGGCAAGTGATTAAGATTTGAGTATCGGCTGGACATTTGTCGCGGCTTTTGACAAAGCTTGGATGCGGTCGGTTTCCATGGAGATCCAAAAGTACCCCATTCTCGGTATGATTTGCATCGAGCTCGAGCATTCATGTGAGGGCCGCGAGTACCACCATGTATTTCTTTCATGAGTTCGGTAGCCTCTTGTTTGCCGATACATCGCGGGGAGGGGCCTTGATAACGCTTCTTGTATAGCATATTTCCCAAAAGAACATAATGGGAGGCGAGCCGCTTCGGGGCGAGAGACTTTTCGCTTTGATTCCTTCTTTATATTCCCCATCTTCATTTTTGAAAGGGGCCTCGCCATCCTTCGAGTCTTGGTAAATACGAGTGTACCGGGGATCATTGATCGGTTCGGCTTCCGCTTCGATTTCAAAGCAATAAGCGGGATTTTCTCTTCTCCCAGGCTACGAATGGTTTGACGGACTTTCCTTCGGGTATTTCAACGAGGGAGGCTAGTGTTGCCGAGCATCTGCGAACTGTTGCGATCTCTTGGCAAGTAATGAAAGGCGATCTCTTTGAATTGAGTTACTAACTCTTCCATGTAAGTGTGATATTTCTGTAGACCCGGGTCCACGGTCTTCCATTTGTTAGAGACCTGATTGACGATGAGGGCAGAGTCACCATACACCTCCAATTCCTTGATTTTTCTTTCAAGGGCGGCTTCCAACCCGGCTATGCAAGCTTCATATTCGGCGGCGTTGTTGGTGACTTCGAATTTCGGCCTTGCTGCTATGGGGTGTGTTCGTCGGTAGGATCGACCAGAAGCATTCCTATCCCATTCCCCCTTTTGTTTGACGCCCCGTCGAAGAAGAGCTGCCAGCGATTTTCTCCTTCTAGAGCGAAGATTCCTTCATCGGGAAATTGAGGTTTAGGTCCTCGGGACTCATCACTTGGGAAATCGGCCAAATGTTACGCCATTATGCGTCCTTTTACAGATTTCCTTGAAACATAAGTGATGTCGTATTCGGCCAAAAAGAACGACCATTTTGACAACCTCATGGAGATGGAAGGCTTGTCGAACAGATATTTGATGGGGTCTATCCTTGAGACAAGATGTATCGGGTGAGACTGCATGTAGTGTTTCAACTTTCCCACTACCCGGACCAAACTGCGCAAGTCTTCTCGCAAGCGAGTAATTGAGTTCGCTTCCTTGGAGCTTTACGCTTACGAAATAGATGGCGTTTTCGACTTTGGAATCTTTCTTCTCTTGAGCTAGCATAGCCCCAATTCTTTGTATCCGTGACAGTTAGATATAGCAAGAGTGGCTTTTGCCGATGTGGTGGGCGAGAGAATCGGGGATTCACAAGGTATGCCTTAATCTGTTCAAAGGCAAGGCGACATTCTGGAGTCCATTACGTGTAGGCATTTTCTTCATCAACTTGAAGATCGGCTCGCGGATCGAGGTCGGTGATTCACAAAGCGGCTTATGTATTGCGATCTTCCCATAAAGGATTTCACTTACGTCGGTGTCGGGCGGCTTCATTTCAACTATCGCCTTGATTTTACGGGGATCTACTTCGATTCCCCGTTACGTAACCATATATCCTAGCACCTTACCTCGTCTTACACCGAAAGTGCACTTGGCTGGATTCGGTCTCATCTTTGTGGTCTCGGAGGCGGCCGAAGAATTTTCTCAAATCAACAAAGTGCGGCCATCGATCCTCTGGAATGTATTATCATGTCGTCCACGTAGACCTCAATTTCTTTGTGGATCATGTCATGGAACAAAGTGTAGGCTGCCCTGCGGTACGTAGCCCCGGCATTCTTTAGTCCGAATGGCATGACCGTGTAGCATTATGTGCCCCGAGGGGTTGTGAAAGGCTGTTTTGGGTTGATCTTCTTACGCCATTTTGATTTGGTTGTAGCCGGCAAAACCGTCGACGAAGGATTTGACTTCATGGTTGGCCGTGGAATCTACCAAAATGTCGATGTTTGGCGAGGAAATCGTCTTTTGGGCTGGCTTTGTTCAAGTCTCTGAAGTCTACGCGGCATCGGATCTTTCCGTTGGCCTTGGTCACTGTTACTATGTTAGAAAGCCATGTAGGGTATTCAATGACCACGATGAATCCTGCCACTGAGCATCTTTTCTATCTCCTCTTTCACTTGTAGGGACCATTCGGGCTTAATTCTTCTTAGCTTACGTTTTCTTGGCTTGACTTAAGGTCGAGCGGTATTCGGTGCTCAACTATGGAAGGATCGAGGCCTGGCATATCTTTATAGGACCATGCAAACACATCCACAAATTCTTTTAGCAGCTCAATTAGGGCATCCCTTTCAGTCCCTTTGAAGAAACTACCAATCTGCGTCTCTTTAGGCTCTTCCGCAGTTCCCAAATTCACACTCGTCAAAATCTCTTCGGCAGCTTGGGCTCGATTTTCCTTTTTCCGGACAACCTGCTTAAAGATTTCTTTGATATATTGTTCATTTAATGTGTACGCTTCTTCATCTAGTGAATCGTTATTAACTGTTTTTAGATTATTAGTTAATTCATCATTAGTTAAAGTGGCAATTAAGGGATACTCAGAAAGGTTCGTCATTTCATTGAGAATAAAAGGGAATACAGTATTGGCTACAATTTCGTGGTCTTCAGGCGTGAGGCCATCGGACGACTCGGAAGACTCAAACTCAACGACGAGAGACTCAGAGGACTTTACAAAGGTTGACACGAAAGGACGGGGGACCAATCCAAGCTTGGTGATCATTTCCTCTTTGGTCGCGGACGGGCCTGAGAGAGTTTCCCAATTCTTTAGCGGCATTGATGTCGGTGGCTTCACGACTCGGGAAAGGCATGGTCTCTGTGCTCCCTCCTCAGTCGTTGCTATCATCTCTTTGTATGAACCAGAATCAATTGTGTTTGGCGCCTGAAAGCTGAGCATGTGGATGTAGGGATCTTCCTCAATCCTGGGGATTTCCATTTCGTCACAATCTGACCGCTCAATCCCGGATGTAAGGGCGTATTGCGTCTCGGTGTCTTGCTAGAAAAATCTCATGTCCCATACTCGAGCGGAAAGGCTTGGCGGGTAGTTCGGCAAGGAGGACGTCCCACACGACGTTCATAGATTCGAGCCGAGTGCATCGGTGTTTGTCGACTTTTATCATGAAAATCTCCTCGCACAGCGAGGCGAAAGAATAGGTTTGCGAGAATGCGACAAATCTGTGATTGAGGACCGGGGACTTGTGTGCACTGTATCATGGCGGTGTTCGGCGTTTCCTTCGAGTGTGCCTCCAAGTGTTGGAAATAGCAATTAAATTTGATGAATCGAACTTCTTCGGAGTACGCTCGCTTGAGTGTGTTGACATAGTTGGCATCGCTGGATTCCGAAGGATCTTTGGCGAGACTTGCCTCTTGAAGGATGTAGCCCGGTGTTTGGCTTGTGGGCATTCTTGGCTATTGTTTCGGCTTCGTTCCCTATGAGGAAGCTGTCACCCCTTATGACTTCAAGGTCTCCCTGCCGGTTGATGAATTTGACGCATTGGTGGAGAGTGGAGGCTATGGCTTTCATGTGATGTAACCAAGGCGCCCTAGTAGAGTTTGTGAACTCGGAGGATATCCATTACATGGAACTTTGCGGGCACCATTTGGGTTTCGTACCGAGTTCCGAGTCATGTCCCAGAATGGGGCCGAGACGAACCGTCGTAGGCCTTGACGGTCCGGGTAGATGGGATCACGCGCCTTTCATTTATGCGGAGGGCCCTCATCATGTTGAGGAAGGGCGTTTACCGATGATCCATTGTCCACTAATACCCCGGGGAGTGACATGGTGTTGAGCCGAATAGTGATGTACAAAGCTTCATTGTGTTGGGAGACATCTCTTGGCAAATCTTCGTCGCGAAGGTGATCATACTCCCATATAGGTGAGGATCATAGATTTGGTCCTTGTCTCGGGATAGAGAGTCATCAAGCCGGTCACTTCGTGCCTTTTTCTTGCGAGGTAGAGCCTTTGCCGAAGCCCACAGGTTATGCGATGCCTTTTGTGGCGGTTACCATCTCCGATCAACATGTTGATTGAGTGGGAGCGCCCGGCTGGCGTCGGTTTTTCTTCATCGGTGTATACTTGGGAGGCTGGACAAAGGCGGGAACCTTGGGCTGACCCGAGAGGTTGGACTTTCCCATTCTGCGGTACTACGAGTATCCGAAGGTCTCAATTAGTCGTTGGCAAGGCTTTTGCTCTTTTACCCCTTTTTGCTTTGGGGAAGACGGCGGAGTAGAGTACATAATAATCAAATCCCCAGATGGCTCCCAGAGCGTTCCCAGCTTGTTATCACCGGCCTCGAATCTCTCCTTCAATTTTCTTTGGGAGGAAATTTTCTTTTTCTTAGGAGGGACGGTCCTCGTGTATCCGAGTCTGATAATCCCTTTCAAGGCAATCGGGACAGTCACAAATATCCCACCAAATGTGTTCTACGGTGGTGGCGGATTTGGGAGCCTCGGGTTGGCGGTCTTTGGAATGACTTTGGGTGGGCTGGTCAGGGGATCTGCTGCTGGGCTCATACAGTAGCGAGTGATTGGACTCCGCCGGATAATGAGAGATATTGAGGTCGGGAACGGGCATATGTTTGTCCTTCAAGGTAGCCCCGGTCGGTTGGGATATTGTTAAGGTCCCGAAGTGGCGTGTGGCCTCTTGATCCGGGCTGTGTACGTGCAGCGTTCTTCCGGGGCTTTGATGGCTGACCATATTTCTTCAAGCTTGTTCCCCTGATTTTCATCACTCGGGCGATATTTGTGGGATCATCACTTTGAGAGGGGACAGCGACGGTATATCGAACTCTTTCGTCCACACTGTTTGGGGGCCGGTTGCCACTGTAAGTCGGCGGGCGGGAGTCCGGCGGTGGAAACATAGGAATCTTGGGGTAGCATCTTGATGTATCAGGGACGATTAAGAAGAGGAGGAGAACCCTCTTCCTTCTTTGCGTAAAAGTGCCATCGGAATTGAGGCTGATAGTCAAACCATGACTTGCGACAACCCCCGAGAAGGTCATCAATTTGAGCCTCATGTCGAAGTCTCATCTGTTCTACCAACTGGATCCAATGCGAGTGCATGCGAGGGATTTTGGAGGACGGAGTAACGTTATCCCCATCATTACCGGGCGATGCGGACATTACGAAACCCGGAGTTGGAAGAAACGGTGAAGGCGACGATGCGCTTGACTCTTCCCAGTGATCAAACGGTGACCGGTGCAGAAACCAAGCTTTGTGCGGAGGCTGCGGGGAAAGGACACGAAGGTTCGAGATGTGCAGGAATGGAAGGAGGGTAGGTGTTTGGGCTTTTGGCTCATGCAACATGCGATTATTTGTTCACGTTTACTTAAAACATGCTTTATTAACCTAATCGGTTGGAAAAGATTGCTCTTCTTTTCGCAAACTACTGCGGATCTGGATCGGTGGGCCCCGTCACTACGTCTATAAGCCCCTCGTATTCCACACTGTATTTCGACCTCCCGGGGTGGGACGGCCCGGGCGAGGGTCCTATAGAGGTAAGCGGGTCCCACCGACCGAAAGAAAAACGATCCTAAAAGTCGGCGGGTAATCGAGTCTTAACGAGCATTCGATGTAAATTACGGACAAAGGCGACGTCAAAAGTCAAGATCATGTCAGAGAGCTCGACGAAAAGTTGGCATGATTTGGAGCGATAAGCGTCCACAATTGATCTTGACTTGTCGTCGGTTAAGCCGTAATTAGGCATGGAACATTCATTAATCCTTGATGACTCGAGTGTCAATCTTTGGGAGTCGGTGTATAATTTGTGCCGGTCGAGCCGAAGTCAAGGCGCCGGTCAATATCTTGGTCAAAGTCTGCGGCGGAAAACCGGCGAACTTCGGCGATTAGGGTCCCGAAAGATATTGAGTCGGTATGCCGACAAAGGCTTGAAAGGAAAGGTCAATACACGGAAAGGGCATGACACGAGACCGGACTAAAAACCAACCGGGTCTCGGACAAAGTGTGTCACGGACAAGTGCATGGTCGACACGAGGCTCCATGGGATGTTTGGGTAGTCTGTGCTCATCCGAGAGGCGTAATAAGACCAAACGGACCGCGACAAGGATTTCCCGGGTTAAGGGCGTAGTGTGCGGTGTACGGTCACGTGCGCGTAGTGTGCAAAGCGATCTATATTCCTTTTACGAGTAAAATAGAGATTTTTTTTTATGTGTCTTAAAAATATGATGCATGATTTTTTTGAAAATTTTCCTTTTTTGAAAATTTTTTTTTGAAATTTAATGAGCACATAAGCACGTAAGCACGAAAATTTCCGACGAGTTAGGGACATTATTCCGACGGTCAAAATTTTGACTTTCTCCGAGGCGGCCAAAACAACACGAAAACCGTGCAAAAATCAACACACACACAAAAATGATTTTCAAAGCGGGACGGAAGCTTGACCCTCAAAAGCTTTTTTTTGAAAACGGTGATACCGGTACGTGGGATTGTTAGACCACAATTTATCCCCGACTCGTGTTAGGAGGCGATAACGGGAAATTTAGTGGTTTCCACCAATATACCAAATACCATTTTTTTTAAAAAAAAAAGCTTAGTCCCAGTAGTCGCCCTTTGTGATGAATGTGTGTGATGTATCGAAAATTTTCCCATTTTTGTTTGAAAAAATCAACGAAACGGAGTCGCCACGCCATTTTAATTTTGAGGGCCAAAACTTTGAAAAAATCCCGAGATCAGTGATTTAGGTTCGGAGGTCATGTTACACGCCGGGAAGGACGTTAGTGTGCACCCGGAATGCCTCGTAAAACGAGTCTTCCAAGCTGAAAATCATTTGTGTGTGTGTGTGTGTGTGTGTGTGTGTTTTGGCCATAATACTTTGAAACTCAGAAAAGTAAAAATAGGGATATCTTTTCAAGACTTTAAACTGATTCCATGATTTTTTGGAAGATTTTTGGATTGAGATTTGGTACTCAAAAAACCTTTTGAAGTTGAGAGCCACTTCTGCCAGAATGAAAAAGGCAGTGGACCTTTGATTTTGAAAGGGATTCAAGGGTCTTAAAACTTCATAATCTGGATAAACTCAGAGAATGAAAGTTGTTCTAGACACCTTAAATAAGACTTTTGCGAAGGAATTTTCCATTTTGGAGAAGATTTGAGGGGTCAAAATCTTCTGGAAACCTCAGATATGAGATCTGGATTCCCAGAAGCTGATGAACTAGCCTCTGAAATAAAATTTGAAAAGAGGAGTTTTACTCACCCAAAAAATAAAGTAAAAATATGTCTGGAAAGCTCTGGATGTTGTCTACAAAAAGTGTTTTGTAGTCAGCACCAAATTCCAAGTTCATCTGTGTCCAAAAATTAAGATAATGGACTGAGGTCTGGGAAAATTGCTACTGGACAGCAACTTCCCAAGAAGGAGAATATGATTTTAAAGGGGGTTTTGCATCCATGCTTGTCCCCATTTCCCTAGGTTTTGGTTAGTGATCACTAGACATTTTAGTGGTGAATAATCAACTATACCAAACCATCCTTGGGGTACATTAGGACTAAGCATTTCATTTGCTTGGGAAGGGGATTTTTATCCTTTGAAAATGAGATTTTATGCTTGAAAATGGTTTTTAGGGTTTTGAAAATGAGTTTTCTTTGCAAGAAAGTAAGAGAACTTGAAAATAATTTTGATCTTTGTAGAAGATCATCCATGGAGATGGTCTTCCATGGTGATCTTCTTAGATCTAGAGCAAGAAGATGAAAGAACTACATTTTGTAGTTTGCAAATGCATGCATGGTTGAGATTTAGGGTTAGGAGAAGGAGGGTTTACCAATCTTCCTTGTGTTCTTGAGTGTTTGGCTTGAGTGTATGAGTGTTTAGGGCTTTAATATGAGAGTGAGTGGATGAGTATGAATTGGGAAAGATTGGAGAGAAAATGGTGACAATTCAAGTGAATTCTCACTGTTTTCTCTCTATATTTCGCCAGAGGTTCGGTGCAAAATGTGTTGTGGCTCCTTATTTTTGTGACTGGAGGGCTCAATTTATAGCCCTCCTGAGATGACAAACTCATCCGCGCGGATGGGAACCCTCAGCGTGCACTGTTCATTAAATGCAGCTCCAGCTTTGGAAAAGAGGAATATTTCTTTTTGAAATTCAAATTAAGCAGCCAGTTTATGTTTCCAGCATTTCTATTTATGGTTTTCTTCTTTTGTTTTTCTTTTTTGAGATTCTTTTTAAGGTTTAACCTTAAATAACAATGCCCATTTTACCCTCACTTTGTTAGAAAGGTTAGGATTGTTAGGAATTGTTAGAAATGTTATAACTTTCGTTAATTTTCTAACGAAAATTCTAACAAGCTCAAATTGGAGCACTTACACATATGTAAAGTTGTAATCCTTCATATATTATTATAGTGATGTCCTGGCTTGGTGCCTCCGGATGTAGCCACAGGTGGTGGTGAACCGGGTTAACAATTATTGTGTTATTGTGTGTGTGGTGTTCTTGTTCTTTCATATTATCATGTGTTGATTTATTTTATCCATGTTGATGACTGCTAGTATGGGCTAGTGGATGTGGTGATCCCCCCAATTTCACAACATTTTTATATATATTTTTTTTAAAAGATGATCAATAGTGGGGTTCCCCTTACCCCCAGGCCCCCAATGCTTGTCTTCATTAACTGATTGATATTGGGTTAATTATTACAGGTAAATTATGCCCATATCAAAGCATGCTTAACAATGCAAGGTCTTGGGATGTCAGCTGAAGAACTTTTGTCAAATCAGTAGCGTAACTACAATACCGATGAAAATCCTAATGGAACAGAGGGATTATAATTGATTAGTTTTTTATTTTACTTTTACTGCATTTGAAAGTATTCATCCTTGGTCAAATTTCTACCCAAATGACACTAAAGAAATTTTATGTACCAAAATAACCATTTCCTTTGAATTCGGCATTGGCAATGCCGTTTTTGGCTTGAAGTTGACATTACCAATGCCGACTTTAGTCATCCGAAAGTCAGTCAAATGGATGGTCAAATGGAGGGTTAATTGAGTCAAATGAAGGGTTAATTGATTAGTGTGTTTAAGTGAAGTCGGCATTGGCATTACCGACATCAACTAGGGTTTAAGTGAAGTCGACATTACCAATGCCGTTTTCTGGCAAAGACGACATTACCAATGCCGTTTTCTCCTTTACTGATTTCCACGCGTGAAGGCCCCCTCCCCCTTCCCCCTTCCCTTCAGCCCCTTCAGCCCCTTCCCTCCTTTCTTGTCATCTTCCTATAAACTTGGATGTTAGAATACGGAGCAAACTTTTTGATGTTGGATTCTACAGTGTTTATAAACTAGGTCATTTCAAATATGACTGGCATTTGTTAGAGGCTTTGGTTGAGAGATGGCGTCCAGAGACGCACACATTTCATTTTCCAGTTGGGGAGATGACCATCACCCTTCAGGATGTTGGCATATTATGTGGCCTTCCTATAGACGGGGATCCTGTGATTAGTTCCTGAACCAATATGCATAAGCTGGAATGGTGTCAATTATGCCACGAGTTACTAGGGATTCAACCACTTGAATCAGACTTGAAGGGTGGTAGATTGTCTATTAAGTGGATTATAGACCAACTGACTCAGTGGGAGGAGCTTCCTGCAAATGCCCCGGCCGAATTGGTTAATCAGTATAATCGGGCTTATATTTTGATATGCTTAGGGTCATATTTGATGCCGGACACGAGTAATATCTTAGTGAAACTGATGTACCTCCCACTGCTTAGGAACGTTGCACACGATTGGGAACTACAGTTGGGGTAGTTCAGCGTTAGCCTTTTTATATCGGGACTTGTGTGTAGCGACAAAGCCCGATGCGAAATGTTGTGCTGGATTCTTAACAATTGTATAGGTATGTCAATTATATTTGCTTCTATTATTCTATTGAAGAAAATATGTTTTGTACGTGACACTAAATATTTTTTATTTATGTTTTTTTTTAGCTTTGGGCTTGGGAACGGTTGTTGTGTGTACGACCCGCAAGGACACGTGGAGATGTCATTCTTCAGGATGCATTATTGCCATATGGTTGCAGGTATTTTAAAATAAATTCATTTTAAATTCACATAATATTTTATGTACTTGATTTTGATTATTACACACTAATTTGTATGTTAAATTGCTCCATATGTAGGTGGCAAAGTCCCTTATCATATACGCATCTTACCGTCCACAACTTGCGTGGATACCGAGATCAGCTGGCGTATTTGACTGATGATCAGGTTGAGTGGCAGCCGTACTTAAGTGTCCAGGGTCCAGCATATTGCTTCCAGGGACAGGCTATATGGAGAGCGAAGGTGCCCCTCATTTGCTTTGATAGGGTTGAGTGGCACCTTCCTGATCGAGTAATGAGGCAGTTCGGGATGTTACAGGGTATCCCTGACCTACATGACACGAGTGAGTACCTGCATGGACTTTACCGATGAGGTCGATCAGAAGTTAATTGGCTTGATTTCCACATATCTTACATAGGAATGTGGAATCAACGGGCTAATTTGGTGGTGGATGGGCAATATGGTATCGAGGATGTAGATTATACACATCCCTATATGTTATGGTACTCTAGAATTACACGGTTATTGATCCAGAATCCCAATGCTGTAGAGGATGAGGGGTATAGGGCGCATGCTAGTCGTTATGAGAGTTTGTTAAGCTAAATAGTACATATTTACTTTAGTTCATTTTTATTTTTTTTTTACCATTTTATCTTATCGTTATAATTTATGTTGGTGTTATGCCCTAGGCCTATGATTCATAGACTTATGTGTTGACATTATTTATTATTATATGAGATGTTTATCATTTGATTATTATATGTTTTGTATATTTGTTTATAATAATCTGAGTCCCTAATTATTGAAAGAATGATTAGTATAATTGTCAATGGATAATCATGTGATGATTATATGAACATTGAAATTATGAGTACTTGTTAGAGAACAAGTGACTGGACATGACCCGCATGAGATTTATGACATGGTCAAGTGTCATAAGTAAATCTCATAAGGTTACTTCATTTAGTCCCTAGACCTGAGATTATCATGACCTTACATATGATGAAAAATCATGTTTGATTTTAGTCAAACGATATCTTAACACGATATCTATAAAGGCTAACTTTGGCATGATCGGATTCATGATGGAAGGATGATAAGTCAAGATGGAATTTGTCCCTCGAAAGAGAGATGTTTTGCTTGGGCCCCTCGATGAGTGATAATGATGAAAGTGTATGGCCGTACCCCAATATGATTGGAATTATCATTATACTCAAAGAATCGAGAAAGCATTGAACAAAGACAAGTTGACAAGGACCATGACTTGTGTTCAATATAACATCGTGAGACAAAGGGAGAAATGGAAGTACACCATTGGAAACGTAAACTCTTACGTTACATTATTTGGGTAGACATAATGGCTTGCTAGAGTCCGCTTATGTCTTATGAGGTTCGATATGATCAAACTCATTGCCAACATAATGTAATCCTATTGGGTCACACACAACTAGAATGAATTGGTTAAACCGGAGGAAGAATGATTGAGAGTCTCATGAATCGGCTACATATGTCACGCGACATACTAAGCCATTGGCTTAATATACCGCGCGACATATCAAGCCCATACGCGGTTTGATGACTGTTCTCCTAATACAATTAGGAGACGTATTCATACTATTGTAGTATAAATATGGGAGGTCTGTCAGACCTAATTCTCTAGCCGAAATTTTCAAGCAAAATTCACAATCAAATACTCTCAATATTCTTCAAGGTTTAGATCTAGCAATCATCAAGAAGTTGTTCTTGAATTCATTCAAAGGTGTGGATACCGAAAGAGGGTCTTCGCTCGTTCATCGATCAAGGCCTAGAGTTCAAACAAGTTGAAGAACGAAGTTTGTGATTCGATATCACACAATCAAATCGTTCGATAGCTCAAGAACGGAAAGCGTTCAAGGTTGGTATAATTCTATCTCATAGGAATTTAAATTAATTGTATAGAACGGATCCTAGGGCTTCTTGGGTTTTATGTTTTAATGCTTAATTCCGCTGCGCATGGACCCGTAAAACCCAACAGTGGTATCAGAGCCCCGTTCGTATGATTAAGTTTGAATTAACATGCTAGGTTTAAGATATAAATTATTTATATGCTTATTGCATGTTTTGTATGCGATAGAATTTTTAATTGTTCACTACAAGAAAACTGACAGATACCGACGGAAATTAGTGACGGAAATAAATCCGTCACTAATACCGACGGATTAGTGACGAAATAGCAACGACCTGGGGTGAAAAACAAAAAACAAAATTAGGACGAGATTACCGACGAATTTAGTGACGGATATGCCGACGGATTCCATTTCGTCTCTAATCCGTCACCATTTTGGCGCCAAAAATTTGCGCACTTTTTTACCGACGAATTTGTGACGGAATGGCGACGGATATTTTTACTGACGGATTTGAGTCGTTGCTAAATTATTTAAAACAAATATTAAATTTATATTTTAGGTTAGCGACGGATTAGTGACGGATTTAATTACCGACGGATTAAAATCCGTCGGTAAATTAATTACATATTATTACCGACGGATTTGAGTCGTTGCTAAATTATTTAAAATAATTGTTAAATTTATATTCTAGATTAGTGACGGATTTAATTACCAACGGATTATAATCCGTCGGTAAATTAATTACATATTATTACCGACGGATTTGAGTCGTTGCTAAATTATTTAAAATAATTATTAAATTTATATTTAGGTTAGCGACGGATTAGTGACGGATTTAATTACCGACGGATTATAATTCGTCGGTAAATTAATTACATATTATTACCGACGGATTAGAGTCGTTGCTAAATTATTTAAAATAATTATTAAATTTATATTTTAGGTTAGCGACGGATTAGTGACGGATTTAATTACGGACGGATTATAATAGAAGAGGGACGGACAATAGCATATATACTTTTTTAATTTTTTATATTTTTTTTTTTGGATAAATAAAACTATTTGAGATGTTGGTTAGTAGTGATTTTTTTTTATAAAAAGTTGAATTTTTAAAGAAATGAAAGTATATAATAGAAAAAAGAGAGACGGACAATATCATTTACTTTTTTAATTTTTTTTTAATTTTTTGTTTGGATAAATAAAACTATTTGAGATGTTAGTTAGTAGTGAAAATTTTTAAAAAAAATATATATAAAAAAGGTTAAGAATTTTAATGAAATGAAAGTATATAATAGAAAAAAGAGGCACGGACAATAGCATTTACTTTTTTAATTATTTTTAATTTTTTTTTTTGGAAAAATAAAACTATTTGAGATGTTGGTTAGTAGTGATTTTTTTTTTACAAAAATTTATATAAAAAAAGTTAAGAATTTTTAAAGAAATAAAAGTATATAATAGAAGAGGGACGGACAATAACATATATACATTTTATATTTTTTATATTTTTTTGGGATAAATAAAATTATTTGAGATGTTGGTTAGTAGTGGATTTTTTTAAAAATAAAAAAATTATTCATTTATAAATAAAAAATTAAAGAATTTTACCCGTCCCTGATTTCTTTATTATACTTTCATTTGTTTATTTTTTTCTAACTTTTTTTATATAAATTTTTGAAAAAAACTTCAATACTAAAAAATGTCCAAAATATTTATTTATATTCACAAAAAATAAAAAAAAACTATACATTTATAAATAAAAATTAAAGAATTTTACCCGTCCCTGATTTCTTTATTATACTTTCATTTGTTTATTTTTTTGCAAAATTTTTTATATAACTTTTTGAAAAAAACTTCAATGCTAAAAAATGTCCAAAATATTTATTTATATTCATAAAAAATAAAAAAAACTATACATTTAGGGTATAGGGTATAGTGTATAGGGTATAGGGTAAAGGGTATATGGTATAGGGTATAGGGTATAGGATATAGGGTATAGTGTATAATATATAGGGTATATGATATAAAGTATAGGGTATAGGGTATAGTATATAGGGCATAGAGTATAGGGTATAGGGTATAGGGTATAAGGTATAGTATATAGGGTATAGGGTATAGCGTATAGTATATAGGGTATAGGGTATAGGACATAGTATATAGGGTATAGGGTATAGTATATAGGGTATAGGGTATAGATTATAGGGTATAGGGTATAGGGTATAGTATATAGGGTATAGGGTATAGGGTATAGTATATAGGGTATAGGGGGTATAGGGTATAGTATATAGGGTATAGGGTATAGGGCATAGGGTATAGTATATAGGGTATAGGGTATAGTATATAGGGCATAGAGTATAGGGTATAGGGTATATGGTATATGGTATAGGGTATAGTATATAGGGTATAGGGTACAGGGTATAGGATATAGAGTATAGGGTATAGGGTATAGGGTATAGTATATAGGGTATAGGGTATAGGGTATAGTATATAGGGTATAGGGTATAGGGCATAGAGTATAGAGTATAGGGTATAGGGTATAGTATATAGGGTATAGGGTATAGTATATAGGGTATAGGGTATAGCGTATAGTATATAGGGTATAGGGTATAGGGTATAGTATATAGGGCATAGGGTATAGGGTATAGTATATAGGGTATAGAGTATAGTATATAGAGTATAGGGTATAGGGTATAGTATATAGGGTATAGGATATATGGTATAGTATATAGGGTATAGGGTATATAGGGTATAGTATATAGGGTATAGGGTATAGGGTATAGGATATAAGATATAGTATATAGGGTATAAGGTATAGGATATAGAGTATATGGTATAAGGTATATGATATAGGGTATAGGGTATAGGGTATATGGTATATGGTATATGGTATAGGGTATAGGGTATAATATATAGGGTATAAGGTATAGGGTATAATATATAGGGTATAGGGTATAGGGTATAGGGTATAAGGTGTTAAGGCATATGATTTAGGGTATGTCTTAGAAGTTTAATTTATTTTGTTGTTTTAAGTATTTTTTCTATATTATTATCATAATATTTATTTATTATATATTATTCAATTATTTTTTATTATCTCTCAATAATATTAGTAAATATTCTTCTTCTTGATATCTGCTTGTTTTATTAATAATGATTTTTACTATTATTATTATTTATTTAATTATTATTATGATAAAATATTATTTTATATTTATAATTTTTTTGAAAGACAAATTATTATTATTGATTTTTATTATTTTAAATAATTATTATAATCATCAAGAAAATATGTATATTATTATTATGATATATTGTTATTTATTATTTAATTATTATTATTAGATACTATTATTTTATATTTTAAATCATTTTTTATATTAATAATTATTTTTATTAATTATTATGGTCATTAAGGTATTTTTGTGATAAACAAATAAATATAAGAGGTGGCAATAAATCATTGGAACATATATATACACATGGATCACTACCCCAAACAACATCTTCACCATTAAATACATCAAATATAAATGAATCCAATGGTTCAAATTCATCCAACAAAAAACACAAATACACTTCCTTTGATTGGCTCCCCTAATTTCATATGGATTGATTTTAAATCAATCTGAACCATTAATCACACACATCCAATGGTCCAAATTCAATTTTAACAAAACTTTACCACATTATT
This sequence comes from Adenophora triphylla var. japonica, assembly GCA_022495995.1. Lineage (NCBI taxonomy): Eukaryota > Viridiplantae > Streptophyta > Magnoliopsida > Asterales > Campanulaceae > Adenophora > Adenophora triphylla. The sequence continues at coordinate 529,674 of JAFEMH010001047.1, forward strand.
TTCTCTCTCTATTCTTTTCTCTCTCTATTATTTTCTCTCTTTCTCCCTTCATTTCTATCTAGATCTATTTGCCTACGCCGACCCAATCGCCTCCCTCATTCTCTCCCCCTTCACTGCAACACCGGCGCCCCCTCTCCCCTTCACTGCCATCACCAACGGTTACCCTACCTCCATTCCAGCCGCCTCCCTCAATTTCTCTCAATCACCGATCGCCTCCCTCATTCTCTCCCCTTCACTGCATCACCGGCGGCCCCTCTCCCCTTCACTGCCATCACCGGCGGTTACCCTACCTCCATTCCAGCAGCCTCCCTCAATTTCTCTCAATCACCGATCGCCTCCCTCATTCTCTCCCCTTCACTGCATCACCGGCGGCCCCTCTCCCCTTAACTGCTATCACCGGCGCCCCCTCTTCCCTTCACTACCATCACCTTTGCCTCCCTCATTCTCTCTCAATCACCCCCTCATTCCCTCAAATCTGAGCCATATCAGCAGAAGGACCAACATCTTGCGTGACTACTTCGATGATATTTCCTACCTCAGTCCCAACAGCAAGACTCCCTACAAACTTCATCTTCGTAAATTCATTTGAGAGTTTGCAGATATCTTTGCTTTGCCTCCAATTTGTTTTCTGATGGAGACAAATTCTCTCCAAGATTAATCAAGCAGGTCTTCCTTGGATACCCTACCGGTAAAAAAAGCTTTTAGACTGTGTGGTCTACAATTTGAAAAGATAATTCAAAGTAGAGAAGTCAACTCTTTCCACATCATCCTCTACTCCATTGTATAAAGTCTATCATCTACATACAAGTCATTTCCATTGATTCTTTGTCTCCTACTTTCCCTTCAATTGAATCAAGGTCTGCAAGAAACATTATACAGGCCTACCCTCCATGTTTACTTCACCAAATCCAATGCCCTAAGTACAAATATCAATTCATTCATTTCATATTCTCATATAACTCCTTATCACTTTTATGCTTGCAAAATATTTTGAATTCCTGAATGTAACAATATAATTCATTAAGGCTGTAAAGGATCCAAATTTGGGGCATTGCTACTTCAACATCTTACGGACAACTTAATTATACATTTATATATGTATGTATTCCTACTCTCACTATCAACTCTGTTATTCTGAGCAATGAAAGATTGTTGTTGGCTGTCCACTTGAACCATCTCAGGTGTAACAGGCTTGGAAAGTTCACTCAGAGAAACTCTCCCTCTTCCTCGGCCGCTTGATATGCTTTTTGTAAACATATATTAATACTTATGTAATTGTTGCTTGAGATTTGGAAAGCTTTACCAAATTTTCTCAAATTTTTTAGTTTGATTTTGTTCAAATTTGAAAATATTGTATATATTTTTGAATTTGTATAGATTATGTGTTAATTTTCTTAATGGAATTTGGTTTAATATTTCTCAGTTGAATTTTGATTTAATTTTCTTGGTTGGAATTTGTTTCATTGGACTTTGTTCATTATATTGGTGTGATAGTGATCAAAGTTGAAATGAAAGGATATGTAACGACTAATTTTAGTATAAAAGAAGTTTAGGGGTCCAAAGTGTAACTGTGAAATTTCAAGGACTGATTTAAAATTAATAAAAGTTAAGAGACTGATTTGAGAATAAGAAAAGTTAAAGGGACTGATTTAAATTGATTGACATTATAATTTGTTTTTGATAAAAATATTTTTGATATATATATATATATATATATATATATATATATATATATATATATATATATATATATATATATATATATATATATATATATATATATATATATATATATATATATATATATATAATTTTTAATACAAAATGCAAATTTAGCGACGGAAATATTCGTCAGGAAACCCCTCAATAATTTGGCATATAAAAAACGAATAAATATTGAAATTTTTTGATAAATTTAGTGACGGAATAATTTGTCTGTAATATTAAATAATAAAATTTACTATTACAGCATAAAAAATAGCGACGGAATATTCCGTCAGTAATATTATTAATAAAAATAATAATTACAGCATCATAAATAATAGCAACGGAATGATCCGTCGATAATCCGTCACTAAAATGGTCCAAAAAATAAAACGATCATTTAAATAGTGACGAAAAATCCGTCGCTAATTCGTCACTAAATTGGTCCAAAAAATAAAACGTCCATTTAAATAGCGACGGAAAATCCGTCACTAATCCGTCGACATAATGCTTTAAATTGGTCGTTTATTTTACCAAATTACCAACGGATTTTAAAACGTTAGCGACGAAAATTTCCGTCACTAAATCTGATTGAGAACCGTCAGTAATCCGTCGAAAAATTTAGTGACGCACGTTTTAACATCGGATTTTTTACGTCTAAAATCCATCACTAAATTGATTTAGTGACGGATTTTTGGCATTTAGTGACGGATTTTTCCGTCGGTAACTGTCGTTTTTCTTGTAGTGGTTTATGTGAAACAATGTGAAAATCGTTTTCGAATTATGCTGAATTAAATCTGTAAAAGGTTGTTTTATGTGATTTAATTGGTTGCGATCTGAATTGGTTCGAATCTGGAAATCCTGTAATCTGGCTGCTTAGGTCGCGCGACATGATGAGCCATATGGAATTCTGTTATCTGGCTGTTAGGTCGCGCGACATATCAAGCCTCCGCCGATGTTGTCACGCGACATAATAAGCCAAAACCAGGCGTAATCAGCTTTGTTCAAATTTTTCTGCTATTTTGTGATTGTGTTTACAATCTGATATGTTCATATGAAAATCTGGATGTTATAAAATTGAGTTTATAAGACCATGCTAGATTGATTCATTGATATGCATGATTAATTGATTAAAATGTGATTTTAATAATTATTGCGTTGCATGTTTTATTTGTTCTTACATGCTAAGAATTTTTAATTAGATGTTTAGTTGAAACATGATATTTAGTTTCCTAATATGTTTAGATTTAGACATTGTAAATTTTGGATCTTATGATTGTTTATGAAAACAAGTCATAAATACGCGAAATTTAAAAGGAAACTGATTGTTTAGAAAAAGGTGGGGATTATGTTGCCTAATCAGAGTTGATTTCTAATTATGCATGTCTAGGAGAGTTCTGTCTAAGGAAGAGTTGGTACTTAAGAAGTCCTTGTGGCTCACCTATCTTCCTGGGAACTTACCTGGTGCATGATTTTGACTATCTTTCTGATATGCTTATAATCTACCTTTAAAGAACCTTCATTTAACTTTTAAGTTCTTTATGCCAATTCATGATTAAACACTTGAGACCATTCGGATAGTTTTGGGTAGGCTTGCCATAGCAAGGTGCTTTGATTCTATTCGAATGCGAGCAAGATGAGGAAATAGTGGTTCCTATAAGTTTAAAATGAATGAACTTAATTGGGTTATCAAAATGGTTTTGGACCCAAGGCATAAGATGAGATTAAAATATGCCTAGACATATGATGTCTTGAATAAATCTCATAAAAGATCTAAGAGTCATATATGTGATATGATTGATGTTTTATACCTAATTAATTTAATTTTGAGCGGTTTGCCATAGCAAACTTGAAATTATATTAAAGTTGGATCTTAGCCCATTAAATGTATATTATGCTTACTTGCATTTGAAGGTGTATAATTTAGTGGGAGCATTTATTTAAATGCATTATACTTCTCGTATAATATGTTTACTTATATGTGTTCATATTTTATGTATATCTTTTTGTAGAATAAATGTCATCAAACAATAATCACTTTTCACTGCGATCTGTCCTTGAGAAGGAAAAGTTGGAAGAGAATGGTACAAACTATATGGATTGGATCCGTAGTTTGAGAATTGTTCTCAAACAAGAGGAAAAACTGTACGTTCTCGATGAACCTATTCCACCTGAACCTGCTGCCAATGCTGCTAGGGCTATAAGGGAACAATATCTCAAGCACAAGCGTGACTCTACAGATGTTGGTTGCCTTATGCTCTCCCGCCTTAAATGTGCAAGAACCTTCGAGAAGGATCTTGAGCACTTGGGGACGATCGAGGATTAAACAATCGGGCGATGGAAATGTTCCAAGTTCAAGCTAGGCAAGAAAGGTACAACACGGTTGCGGCCTTGACCTCATGCAAGATGAGTGAAGGACAAGGCTGTTGGTCCCCATGCTCTCAAGTTGAAGGGCCACATTGAGCATCTTGAAGGCTCGGTTTTCCAATTAGCCAAGAGTTGGCTACCGACATAATATTGAATTCATTACCTAAAAGTTTTAGTCATTTCATAATGCACTATAACATGGGTGGAATGAATAGAAACCTTTCGAGTTAGTTCAAATGTTGAACACTTTGCGGAAACCAATATTGTCGAGAAGAAAACCGACCAAGTGCTAATGGTTAACAAGGGGAAGGGTTTCAAGGGTAAAGGAAAGGCAAAGGTTGCTAATCCTAAGGCAAAAGTTGCCAAGCCCAAAGAGGCTTCCAAGCCTAAAGAGGCTAAGCCTAAGTCCCGAAGGGACGATGCACTTCCATTGCAATGAGATTGGACATTGGAGGAGAAAGCTGCGCAAAATACAAGGAAGCTTGAAGAAGAGCAAAGGAGTTGCTTCAACTTCGGGTATATTTGTTATAGATATATTCCTATCTACTTCTAGTTCTTGGGTATTGGATACCGGATGTGGAACTCACATTTGTCTAAATGTGCGGGGTCTAAGAACGAAGGATGCTTAAGGAAGGCAAAGTGGACCTACGTGTGGGGAATGGAGCAAGAGTTCTTTGCATTAGCCGTAGGAACTTATGAAGTTACTTTACCTAGTGGACTAATACTTGTTTTGAACAATTGTTATTACGTTCCGGCTTTAAGTAGGAATATTATTTCGATTTCACTTTGGATGATGAAGGTTTTAATTTTCTTATACGTGATAAGAAATTTTCTATTTACAAGAGTGATATGCATTATTGTCTTCTTTGTTTCATTCAATGACCTTTATATTCTTGATGTTGAAAATCAAGATAATGATATCTATAACATTAACAAGAAATCTAAACCCAATGATGTAAACCACACTTACTTATGGCATTGTCGTCTTGGCCATATAAACGAGAAACGCATTTCTAAACTCCACAAAGATGGATTTTGGACTCACATGATTATGAATCATATGAGACATGCGAGTCTTGTTTACTTGGCAAGATGACCAAGGACCCATTTACCAAAACCGGTGAAAGGGCGGGCGACTTACTAGGACTCATACATACCGATGTATGTGGGCCTATGAGTAGCGATGCTAGGGGAGGATTTCGGTACTTCATAACATTCACTAATGATTATAGTAGATTTGGATATGTTTATCTAATGAAACATAAAAGTGAATCGTTTGAGATATTTCGAATATTTCAAAATGAGGTGCAAAATCAACTTGGCAAAACTATTAAGGTACTTCGATCCGATCGAGGTGGTGAATATTTGAGCCAAGAATTTGACAATCATCTTAAGAGTTGTGGAATCGTTTGAACTCTCTCCACCGGAACACCACAATGGAATGGTGTGTACGAAAGGAGGAATAGAACTTTTTTGGACATGGTTCGTTCTATGATGAGTCAAGTTGAGCTTCCTTTATCCTTTTGGGGACATGCACTAGAAAGTGCTGCTTTCACTATAAACAGAGTTCCTACCAAATCGGTTCAAAAGACCCCATATGAGATGTGGCATGGAAGAAAAACTAGTTTATCTTTCATGAAGATTTGGGGTTGCGATGCATATGTCAAGAAGTTAACCGACAAGCTAGCACCTAAATCTGATAAATGTGTTTTCGTGGGATATCCTAAGGAAACCAAAGGATACTATTTCTACAACCGAAACGAGAACAAAGTGTTTGTTGCTCGAAATGGTACTTTCTTAGAAAAGGAGTTTCTTCGCAAAGGAACCAGTGGGAGTAAAATAGATCTCGAAGAAATTCGAGAACCCGAAAACAACATTGAACCAATGGTAGAAACTGAACCAAGTTCACAAACCGTTGTGGAACCGGTTCAAGGTGCACAAGTTCTTCGCCGAAGTGGTAGGTCACGATCCGAACCCGAGAGATATGGATTTCTCGTTACGGAAAGTGACGAAGTGGAGTTAATCGAAAACAATGAACCCACTTGCTATCAAGAAGCGATATCCGCTCCTGATTCGGAAAAATGGCAAGAGGCCATGAAATCCGAATTACAATCCATGGCTGATAATCAAGTTTGGAACTTGATTGATCCACCCGAAGGTGTAAAAACCATAGGGTGCAAATGGGTCTTCAAGAAGAAGACCGACATGGATGGGAAGGTGCACACCTATAAGGCTAGGCTAGTAGCTAAGGGATATGCGGGCAGATTAAGCATGGCATAGACTATGATGAAACCTTCTCGCACGTAGCTATGCTTAAGTCTATTAGAATTTTACTTTGCCATAAATTTGTGAGGACCCACCCGGAACCTACACGTGTCCGATTTGGAGCGTCCTCAAACTAACCCAAATTGCCTAAACTTTTTAAAAACTTTTATTTAACTTCCAAACATAAACATAACCATTTTAAAGTAACTCTACTCCTTTCCACATTGGAGGAAGAGTTGACCAACCTTGAAAGTAATAAACGATTTTAGTTACAAAAAGATGTCGGATATAAAATAGAATTAGAGTTTATGATTACAACCCTTTAAAAGAATTATACCAACATACACTTTCTACACTAACCTATACATAACCCGAAAATTCCCAAAATACCACTTCTAAACTCCTTTCCGCCCTTACTTGGTGGTCCACTGTCTCGGGATCTAAAACATTAAAGGGAGAGGGGTGAGAATAAATCTCAGCAAGCTATTATGAATGCAGCAATATGCCAAATAAAATGCAACACATAACAAGTTGCACATAACATGTTGGAAAAGCTGTAAACACATTCCATTACCTTGGTTTACCTTTTCCCGTCTGAACAATAGTCGTACAACATTGGGTATAATAATACTCCAATCTTACAGTGAGCTGCTTAAGCAATACTCACATCTTATAAGACCCGTTTTTCAGGGAACCAAATAAGATAGTAGCAACTTTGTAAGGCTTTTGGCTCAATACAGATGCTATAACCCCAACCTGTGGCCACAGGAGGGGACGGTCACAGGTATAACATAATCCGATCACATTAGGTCACACTTCCATAATTGATCGTATTATGTTATACCCCCAATATCAGCTGATTAACACATTATCAAGCACATAATAGTTACTTGAAATATAATCCACAAAGGGGATAAGCAACATAGCAACATGGTAAAATATACTCATGTTCAACCAATAATCATAGTGCAACATTTATGTAATACACTAAGCATAATACAATCCATGAATATATACATCAAGTAAGATAATGCGAGATCATCAACCCATCTTACTTAGTCATTAGACAACAATATATGATCTCTATAAGGATCCAAGTGAACTCTACCAAGTTGGGGTCACATTTAGTAAAGCTAGCCAAATGATTTCTAAGTCGGAGATAGAGTGCTTCCGCATTTCCATTTAACCCAATTAAGGTGCCAATTAAGTGTTCTAATTATAACTTAAGTTAAAAGGACTAATTCAAATCCGGTTGGGATTAGCTTCTACTACCTTATCATGGTTAGGGATCATTCCAAGTGCTTCCTAGTAAAATCAGCAAGAAAGAAGATTGGGGAGATTCTAGTACTATGGGTGACCGCCCATGCCACTTGGGCGACCGCCCAAGTGGTTCTTCAAAAGGAATCCAAGTTCTGCCCTCTTGGGCGACCGCACAAAGCCTCTTGGGCGAGCGCCCAAGAGGATTTCAAGCGCCCGGTTACGCCTAGATGGGCGGCCGCTCATCACCACTTGGGCGACCGCCCAAGGCCCTGTCCAGCAATAATCAATTTCCAAACCCTTGTTTATCTAGGCTCTTTTCCTTTTTAAATCTTCCTTATATTCATGAATACCAAAGGGATTTTCTAGCTTCACAAGGTTCATTACAAATCATATAACCCAAAATAGTGTAAACCTAATTTATTTATCACTAAATCTTCCACCCATTTCATATCCTCTAAATCATCTTTCATGAACATTAACCTCATCCTATTTCATTTACCCAATTCAAGTTTAACCCTTTTAATCCCCATCAACCCATGTTCTTACACTCTTGATTTCATTAACACCCTTCTATAATACAATTTAATTCCTCAACTTCCAAGAAGATTTCCAAACATTGAACAAACATTTCACTAACAAGAACAACATTAAATAGTTTATGAACATCACATAGAAGGGGAAATCATAATAACTCACCTTAAGGTTTTAGAATGGAAAGTTGAATCTTCTTAACTTGATTTGTTCCTCTAGATGATCCAACCTCAAAGATGCTCTTGAACTTGAAAATGGTGGAGAAATGGGCTAGCTTCAAGACTTGGAGTTGGGAGCTTCAATGGAGTTTCTTTGCTAGGGGAAGTATGAGAGAATGAAGGAGTAAGGAGGAAGGAGGGGAAGTGTAAGGAGGGTAAGGGGAGGGACACTTGGCAAGCTTAGGGAGAATAAGAGTTATTGGCCCCTCGTGGGAAAATATCTAAGGCTTTCCACTTAATAAAAATCTTTCCCCCTAATTATTTATCCTACCCATTTTATCCTCCTCTTACTATTTATCTATATCTATTTTTATTATTCCCCATGTCTCTTTATTTAAGATCCAATAATTTCTTAAAGATTCTAAATTTACTTCTCACCCAATTTATCTTAAATTAGGAATTTAAAGACATAATTGAACACATAAAGTTAACATAAATATTTAAAGCATATAATATAATATTTAAAATTAGAGCCTAGGGTTGGGGTCGTTACACTCACTCCCCCTTAAAGAAAATTCGTCCCGAATTTGACCGTTAACTTTATGGGGGAGTGAGTGTAACGACCCCAACCCTAGGCTCTAATTTTAAATATTATATTATATGCTTTAAATATTTATGTTATGATTCTTTTCCAATATTTCTAATTTCATTAATAATACGATATTACAACTTAATGTTCCAAGAATACCATACAAATATCACTTAACCGAATTTTCACGACCTCAATAAAACATAATAAATGAAGGTATACCACCTATGTCACCAATTACATTACAATATTGCATTTAAAACTTTAAATAATCTATAAATTTGCTCCAAGCCAGTCTATGAGTCAATTCACCAACCTTTTCTAAAACTTCAAATGGATTAACAAATTTTGGCGCCAATTTACCTTAGGCCTTGCTTCTCCAACCTCACCCCAACAAATTAGAGATCGATATTTTCTTCCCGGACAACGCCTCATACGGTCTTATCTCAATGCTAGAATTATAACTGCTATTATACGCACCACTACCAGAAAAAGGTCGTTTAGCGACGGAAATTTCCGTCGCTAAAATTAAAATTCCGTCGCTAAAAATAATCAGCGACGGAAAAATTCCGTCGGTGGTCCGCCGCTACCAGCCCGTCGCGGTGCTCGGCGGTCAATTTCCGCCGCTATTTTTTTCTTTTACCGACGGAATTTAATTCCGCCGGTGAATTAATGGTTACAGCGACGGAAATATCCGCCGCTATATTAATTTAATTTAATTAAATATTCATTTCAGCGGCGGAAATTTCCGTCGCTGTAATAAAAATTAATTTAATTAAATTAATTTCAGCGGCGGAAAATTCCGTCGCTGTAATAAAATTTAAATTAAAATTAAATTATTTCAGCGGAAAATACCGTCATTTGAAATTATTTAATTTTAATTTAAATTTTATTACGAATGATTTAATTTTCCGCCGCTGAAATCAAAAATTAAATAAAAATTAAATGATTATAGCGTCGGAAATTCCGTCGCTGAAATTAATTTAATTAAATTAATTTTTATTACAGCGACGGAAATTTCCGCCGCTGAAATTAATTTATTTAATTAATTTTTCTTTCAGCATTAATTTCAGCGACGGAAAATTCCGTCGCTGATTCTGAAATAAATTAAAAAAAAATATTTTAAAATATCAAAAAACCAAAATTTTTTGTACCTGATATAACATTTCAATTTCTAAAACTAAAACTATAAAAACTAAAATTCAAATACCAGCGTACCAAATAAAAAAACTAAATACCACCGTACTCAATTCGGGAGGGGAGAGGGGGAGGGGGATAGGGGGATAGGGAGAGGGGGAAGGGGGAAGGGGGGAGAGGGGGGGGGAGAGGGGTGGAGCGGGGGAGGGGGGAGAGGGGTGGAGCGGGGGAGGGGGGGGAGGGGCTCCCGCGGGTACCAAATGTCTCAAATGTTTACAAACAAGTATAAATTAATACAACAATGTCTAAAAAAGTCCGCAATCAACACGGGGACGCCGGGAATTATCCAGGAGTCCGGCCGAGACGAGCCATCAACGGCGCCAATTGTCTCCGAGTCTACGCATGGCGTCGATCGTTCTCCTCCTGCATCTAGCGTCAAGCTGCAAAGCATCCGCAAGCTTTGCCCGCTCGCGTCTCTCCTCCTCCAACGCACTCCAGAGTGTCGACCCTCGGATCATGAAACATGGGCCGGTCAACATTTCTCCCGACGGCCGGTCGACGTCGACGGGCATTGCCGCCCAGTAATCCCCCATCCCTAACACTCGGGCTCCTCTCCTTGGATGTCCACGAGAGGTGACCTCCCTGCCAAACATCGAGTACGAAGGGGACGGGCTCGCCGAGGAGGCGTTCCATCGGGAACAACGGCGGCTTGATATGCGGCTGAAAAATAAAACAAACAATTATAATCATATACACAATGTAAGGTACATAAATAAATTTACATATTCAAAATCAAGTCATTTAATGGTAGTTTTACTTACAAAGGCGTGCAGATCGATCGTCAACCCATTGCGGAGGTTGATCGGGCGGTAGAATTCCGAATATGGGTGCTAGCGTAAACATCCACAAAAGTGATATTCGGACCATACTCCCTTTCCTATAAATAAAATAAGCGAGATTATTACTTTGAAATTGTATATATAAATGCAACATTTAAGCTGATTTAAAAGCATGCATACACTACATTTACACTAAAACTATGGATTTCATAAAGCATCAACATTGGCTCCCGGCTAACATACGTACATAAACCTATTTAAAAGCATCCATACACTACTACATTTAAATTAACATACATACCATGCGGTCGTGATGCTCGGCTGACCGTGAGCGTCCCTGTATGCAACGCCGCCAGGACCCCGAGGAGCTCGGCTTCATACATTCGGGCCTTGGCTCTGTTCGGATACGCTTCGCCGCAGCGACCCCCAATATTCGCAAAATTGAGCAAACACCTCAACGGTCATAAAAAGTAGGACACAAGAGGGCCGTCCCGCCGCAGAAACGAGCAAGATAATAATTTCTCTTCGTGGTACCTATAAAAAATATGAATATCTTGTAAACATATAATGATGACATTATAAAATTAAAAGAGTATAATCATTGTTAATTAAACTAATTAAGGATAGATAAAAGTATTTACAAATAAAATCCTTAAACGACTTGTGAGCTTTGCTCAAAGAAAACATATCTAGCCGTCGCCTCGCCGATGTACGGATCCCAATAATATTTAGCCTTACAACATATAATGATAACATTACAAAACTAAAAGAGTATAATCATTATTAATTATAACATTTTAATAACAAACTAACATTTAAGTTTTAAATAAAAACCATTAACACATTACCCTAAACTCATCCCACGCATCCTCCTTACGCCTCTGTGGCAATTTTTTTCCAGTTGGGCCAAAAATCGGTCATTTTCCGAGACCGCCGGTATTGCCCGATCTTAGTGCCGATGGTGGGGTATCCACCTACCCACACCTTAAGTATATTTATACAATAACATTTTAACTTAAATAATGAATTATATATAAAGCAAAAAGGAACCAACTTATATCAAATTAATGAAGAGTTACTTACTTGGTCATAAAGTGCTTTGAGATCCAGGACATATATCCTCCCCTCGGAATCTACGGTGAGTCGAGTACCGGCCCCGGAGGTGGAGCTAGTACTGCGAGTGAGGGGTCAACACCATCGCTACCGGATCGGGACGGTTGCGTCCCGATAATCAAAGTGTAAAATGGGCTTGGTCCTCTTACCCTTGCCCTTTCTACTAGAACTCATACGTATTACGGTAAAAATATTAAAATATACAACTTTAACAATAGGAAACAATATATTCACAATACATCTAAAACTTTAAAGTTCTAATAATCTAAAGCATTCACAATACATATAAAACTTTAAACTATTAATAATATAAAGCATTCACAATACATATAAAACTTTAAAGTTCTAATAATCTAAAGCATTCACAATATATATAAAACGACGGATATTAAAAATAATCTAAAGCATTCACAATACATATGAAACTTTAAAGTTCTAATAATCTAAAGCATTCACAATACATATAAAACTTTAAAGTTCTAATAATCTAAAGCATTCACAATACAATTTTAAACTTTAAACTATTATTAATCTTCGTCCCCATCATCATCCTTGGACTACGAATTACTACAAAACTCGAGTTCTTCATCTTCGTCTTCGGACTACGATGAATCAAACTCTGGTTCCCTCTTCCTCTTCCTCTTCCTCTTCCTCTTCCTCTTCCTCTTCCTCTTCCTCGATTCATCAATATCAATGTGCGCGAGATGACTGAGCGAGGCGGGGAGTTGGCAAATTCACTTTGGTAAGATATCCTCCTCGGGTTCATCAACATTTTGAGGAATATGAGTGACATCATCTAATGGATGATTAGGCGATGAAACGTTAGGTGGCATGGCATTTCATCCTCTTGATAGGGTGCTTCTAATGACGACTACGTAGTTGTCGACGAGGGTAGGTTGTCAATCATGCTCCTAGCCTTGGTCATCAGCTTGACCCCACAATCCGTCGGGTCGCGGACGAGGGTAGGGAGTCATGTATACATTGTGCTTGAGATGCTAAGATGAAGACGTCGTCGCCATTATGTGCGGACGAGTCCTTTACATCGACGAGGTCAAATATGGCGTGCTTCTTAACACCTCGCACGGCATCCCGCCAATCACAATTGAACAAGACAACCTTGTTTCTACCCCAAATACTCCACCTCGACTACTTCTTTCGGGACGCCATAATAATCATTCCCTATAAGCTTCACACCGCTATTCCACGTCAATTTAGAGCCCCGTAAGCTTTGGTATGAAACACATAGCCATTCACGAAATAACCGTTGTATAAATGAACGTTCGAAGTACGGAGATGATGCTAAATGTCTTAACCTCGCGGCTTTGGCATCACCGGATGTTCGGCTATCTATAAGACAATATTGTAACCAATTTAATACAATTTTAAGATTGAATGTTTAAAGAAGTGTATAGAATAAATTTGAATGAAACGAAATATTTACATATTTCCTTAGCCGGTTGGAAATTCTCTTTACTGTCCTAGTTGCGATGAGTTACGGAGATAAATCCTGAGCTAAATCTTCAAACGATTCTCAATATAGGGTTAAACAAGGCATTTCATATGCGAGTAATTAAACATGCATAATTTAATCGACGAGGCGTAAACATAACATCAATGACTTACTTGATATATTCCCCAACCTCGTCGCAGTTAAGAAGAACATACGTTTCGACCGCGGCAAACTCTTTAGCGGTTAACGTACGCGTACCAACCCGTTTGCCGAGGAACCGACCCGGGGATGAAAATACGGAGATGTTTCCCTTAGACGGAAAACCACCATCGTAATTGCGGCCAACCCTAGTCAATCTCGTATCAACATCGGGAGGAAAATATGTTCCGACAAAGGCAACAATCTCATCTATGATAACGGCCTACGAAATTGAGGCCTCGACCATGGCCCTATTGCTCATCTTCCTTTTCAATTGGCCTAGATACCTAAAAGTCATTCGTAGATTAAAACATAAATAATGTTAAAGAAGGTATATTGTTAACGCTCAAATTATTTAGAAATAGAATAAATTCAATTACCTCTCGAATGGATACATCCATACGTATTGAAGCTGGACCACCGACTCTAGCTTCGTATGCCAAGTGGACCGGTAAATGCTCCATAGAATCAAAGAATGAAGGAGGAAATATCTTCTCAAGTTTGCACAAAGTCACTCACTGATGCTCTCCTCAAGCTTTTCATGTGATCAACACGCTTGGTGTGGTCGATGTTAGCAGCTCGGAAAAACTCGCCCAACTCTGTTAACGCCACCCGAGATATTGTCGGGCGAGACCCACGAGAGCAATCGGAAGTAGCCTATCCGGCCAAAACGTGGCAATCGTGACTCTTCAAACCCTGCACTTTCCCCTCCTCTACATTGACACAGTTACCAATGTTAGACGCGTAACCATCTGGAAGCCTTAACTCCTTGAGCCATTTCGGGAGGAGGAGCCTCTTTTCCTTTGTAAGCACGTATTGAGCCATCGGTCTAAGCTGGTTTACCATTGACGTCGTATACCAAGTCTAAGGCCGGCCGCCTACATATTTCCTTAAGGTCCTTTCGAGCTTTTTCGTTGTCTTTAGTTGTTCTCTTGAAATCCATCAACGTGTTAAAAACATTATCGAATACATTCTTCTCAATGTGCATCACGTCAAGGTTATGTCGAATGAGATTTGTTTTCCGGTATGGCGGCTCCCAAAATATACTCCTCTTGATCCGAGTTATGGGTAGTCCCAAACCCTTGTATTTTGGTCTTCGAAAACTTTTTCCCCCAGAGGATCGGGCAATCTAGATACCTCCTCATAGGCCAGTGTCACCACTTAAACGAATCGGGGCCTCATCATGGTCAATCTTGTTCTTTTTAAACGCATTCTTGGGTCCTGAATGGGTGGTCCTCCGGAAGAAATTGTCTATGGCAATCGAACCAACATGGTTTTCCGAGTGCGTGAGCGTGAAAGACTTTGTGTCACTCATACAATACGGACGAGGCCAACTTCCGTGGGTGCTCCCGGCCGATAACATCCCATATGCGGGGAAGTCATTAAGCTTGTCCACATCAACGCGACCTTCATCTTTGAAATTCTCTCGCTTGAAAGCATCCCACGTTTCGACCCCATCCTCCCAAAGCTGCTTCCAATTCGTCCATCAAAGGTCGGAGATGAGGCGTCAATGTTCCTCCCGGGGCTGTTTGGGCCGGGGATGAATAACGACAAGAACATGTAGGGATCACTCATACACAACCGGGCGGAAGATTGTAGGCGGTGGCTATAACTTAGGCCAACAAGAGTAAGATTTTGCCCCAGGACCAAACGGATTGAAACCATCGGAAGCGGATGCATAACAGTATATTTCTTGCTTGAGCCGCAAAGTCGGGATAAGTCTCATCAAAGTGTTTCCCATGCCTCCCCATCACTTGGGATGAATCAACACACCATCTTCACGCAAACTTTCCTTATGCCAACGCATTGCCTCTGCAGTAGATTTAGACGCGTAGAGGCGTTGCGGTCTTGGAATCAACGGCATGTAACGCATGGCTGCTTATGTGGTATGTTTTTCTTGTGTTTTGAACTCCCCCTCCGACTTGGCTTATATCTACTTTGTCCGCAAATTGAACACTCGTCTTACATGAATCTTCCTTGTAGAATAGCATGCGATCATTCTTACACGCATCAATCTTTTCATAACATAGCCCAATCGCCCAACCAACTTCTTTGTCTCATAAAAGTTTGTAACCATCTTATTCTCTTTCGGCAACATCCGGCTTAATTGCTTTCATGATACGATTATAAGCGGGCGGCTAATATTGCAATCGGCCTTTATGTTAAGGAGCTCGGCCCACGGCCTCCAACACACCGATCTACGCAACCTGGATAGACCTTCTCTTTTGCGAGTCCATAGCATCAATAAATTTCTTGGGCTGCGGGGTTGGTTCTTCTTTGTTGGTTCTCACGACCAATCGAAGGAAGGACCGTGCATCCCTAACCATATCTTCCATATTCAAAGGTGGTTCTTCATTGTCTGAATAATAGGTTCGGGTTCGGGAGGTACATGAATATTCTCGGGGGATTATTCGCAACATTTGTGCGCAATCTCGGCTCACCATGACGGGTCCACCGTTTGTACCCAACTTCAAACCCGTTACGCAAAAGATGTTTCGAGTCTCGATCAAGCTTAGATACTTGACATTCTGACACTTGTCGCATGGACACCTAATCTTACCATCCTTATCCATGTGACCGGTTTTATTTAATTGAGCAAATTCAACAAACCCCTTGACCCTCTATAAAACTCGGGATTGATACCGCGTTGATTCGGCAACTTCCGCTTATACATCCAACTACGATCATCGTTAACGAGACATCACTCCTGCATTGCAATCCATATATTATACGTACACTCAATTTAATCGACGGATGAAACAAAATCGGGATGTTAATAATTATTGGATTTCATAATATATTAACAGTTTAGAAGTAATTAACGTATTATCATTCCCTAAATTTGAATTACAAACTTAAAAGCAACAGATCTTCTTAAAATAAATATAAAGCTTCTAACTCATATTTAACAATATATTAACGGGTCTTCTTAAAGTGTCTAGGAACTCGTTCCCGCTCCAGAACTTCCGAATCTCTACTCTTCCTCCGCCTCGGTCCCAGGGAGGTCTTTGGTCCTAGAGTATGTTGAAAAGAGTCGGTCGAACCTCGTCTGGCTCCCGGGTATCGTGTGGTGGTGGATATATCGATCTGGTAGCTCTCGAGTCTTGCTCTTTCTGCCTCGAGGCCTCCTGCGAGCTATCACTTCGGGATCATTTCTCAAAGCGGCTCTCAGGAATCTCCCGTCTCTCATAATCTGCTTTGCAATGTCGCCGGTGATTTCTATCGGGGTTGCTCTTGGCCTCCATTGCCTCTTAATGTCCCATTTGGAAGAATAGTCGCCCCCAAAACACTCTCGGCGTCGAGCCTCTATCATCAGTTGTACGGGACCTTCTTTTGCTCCTCGTACCATGTCGGATACTCGGTGGTGGTCGAAATGTGCTACCTCTAGTATGACGGAGTAGTGGTCGTATCGGAAGAAAGCCCTCTAGAAATGCTCGCAAAGAAATGTGTAGTACGAGGCTCGGTCATAATCATCGGCATTGTATTAGTGGGTCAATTTGCTCTCTCAAAGTCCGAGAATGAAACCAACACTGCGGTGTATCACGTCTTGTCACGCTCACTAGAGATGGAATGCAAAGGATGATACAGTAGTCCGGAAGTCGGACAATAGCGGCCCGTCTGAATATCTCTCATGAGTCTGCAATCCCCGTGCCGGAATCCAATAGTTCGGGTTTGCGGTCTCATGTCGGGCCAAGGCCAACCTCCTATGCCAACTCTCGGTAGCGGCATCCCTCAATATCCTGCGCTGTCCGGTCACCCAAGGTAATGCCGTACGCCCCTCTGGCGATGGCGAGATCAAGCGAAATCTCTCATACGGCCACAATGATAGTAATGCAGGGGCTGAACCATGTACTCGGATCCTCAGGCTAATCTATCAATGCCGTGGTATGTCTCCGCTAGCAGCAGGTTGAATGATGTCCATCGCTCCACGACCGAGATTGAATATGCCGGATGTCAACTCTCGATCACCTCTCATTTGCTGATGATCTCTAACAGGCGTAGGCTGGACACAGCTCCGATGTAGCCGCGAGTAGTGCGCGAGACAGAATGAGCAACATGAATATATCTAAGGAAGTGGATAGATCAAACGAGTCAGGGGCTGCAGTCAGGCTCAATCTGGCTATACATATGAGTCAAGTCTATGAATCTATCGTCAACGACAATGCCCGATACCCGATCTGGCGATAATCCCAGAATTCGAGATAGTTGCTCAAAGTGGCGAGTCGTCTGTCTCGAGGAAATGCCACGGTCCTCGACTCGGCCACACCGATCGGTGCTCGAAAATCCTCCATCGTTGGCACCGGATCGTTGTACGATAGGGTGAACACATGTCGCTCCGAATCCCAAAAGCACGAAGCGGCTCGGAGCGGATCCCAATCAATCTTCCAATCTTTTAGAGACCGGATGCATGGCATGCTATACCTCCTGTCAATAAGTTTCGGTGTTGTTTTTGGTGAAAGCGCGTGAGTTCAAGAATGTCTTGTTGAAATTGAAACTCGCGGAAACAATTTCTCCATTGTAATGCTCCATCTTTGCCTTAAATTGGGGCTGCTGGGACTTTTACCTATTAATATTGTGAATAATTGTATCAACAAATCTTGAGCTCTAGTTCAAACTAAACTAAAGGATAATGGTGTCCCTACCTAACCACCTACTCTGTCCTTTAAGTGCATGTTTGATAAACCTATCCACATCCCGAAATGCGTGATTACTATTGTGAATAATTTTAAATATTAATATTTAATTCTTTGTTGTAAAATATATAATTTTACAACTGATGAATTAAATTAACATTTATAAACAAGATGAGAGTCGTTATCATCACAACTATCAAAACCCTATCTCGGCTTAGAACAAGAAAGATAGAGCAAATAAGTTCTTGTCGGTTTGAGCAAAGGATTTTACATTTAATATAGGTTTTTCCGGTTTCACTTTGTCCTCCTCTCTAAGAATCTCAAAGATCACGGCCATGTCTTGACGGATTGCCTGTTTTACTCTTCCTGGTGATATACGGTCACAAGTAAAAACAAGGTAACAGTATAACACCGGTGAAGAGAAAACAGAACTTTCCTCAATTTTTCAATCTCCACCTTCCATTTTACCCAAGATCTGATTGCGAGAATCTTTCTCATGAGCTGAAAGTGGCGGTGTTGCCCTCAATCTCACGGTTGCACATGCGAAGCAGCCGTGAGATTGAGGGCACACCGCCGACTCAAGCTCATGAGAGATGCAATCAGATCTCAGTAAATGGAAGGTGGAGATTAAAAAATTGGAGGAAAGATTTTGTTTTCTCTTCATTGGTGTTATCTTACCTTGTTTTACTGTGACCGTATACACCGATGAAGAGTAAAAGCAGTGACACTGACAAGAACATGGCTGTGATGTTTGAGATCCTTAGAGAGAAGAGGACAGTGAAGCTGAAAAACTCTTATTAAACGAGAGAATCCTTTGCTCAAGACAAACTTATTTGCTCTATATTTCTTGATCAAAGATGGACGGATTTTGATAGGCGTGGGTGAAGAAAGGCTCTCATCTTATTTATATTTTAAGATGTTAACCACCAACCACAATACCCTGGGTGCATCTAGGGTGCCGGGATTGATATCAGGCGCTCAAACGTAGGCGATATTACATCACCGTTCGCGATGCCGTCAATCGCCCCAAAATGGGATCTAGAACCATACTAAGGTAGTGTGCGGTTGAATATGTTACATTATTGATACATTCACCCCCTTCCTCCCCTTTGACTTTAAAAGACTTGAAAATTAGATATTTAGTAACTTATCTAATTGTTGCATATGTAACATGTTATGTTTACTAAATATGTAACATGTTATATTTACTAAATATAACATGTTACACCAGTGGAAAATATCAAGTCTATTGCACAAGCATTTGGCCCAAAGATTGAAACTTTAAAGTAGATTTACTATTATAATTAATCAAAAAACAAGAAAATCCCCAACTGCAGTTTTGTATCTTCTACAAGCGAAGTTGGGGATTTTCTTGTTTTTGATTAATTGCTAAATCTACTTTCAAAGTTTCAATCTTTGGACCTAATGCTTGTGCAAAAAACTTGAGATTTTCCACTCCAGCGTAACCCCATGGTAGTGGTTGTACGTGATAGTAGTGGGGTGGAAAATATCAAGTTTGCACAAGCATTTGGCCCAAAGATTGAAACTTTGAAAGTAGATTTATTATTATAATAATTAATCAAAGTTTCAATCTTTGGACCTAACGCCTTGTGCAAAAACTTGAGACATTTTCCACTTGGCTACTAACCCGTGGTAGTGGTTATACGTGATAGTAGTGGGGTGGAAAATATTCAAGATTTGCACTGCATTTGGCTCCGCAAAGATTGAAACTTTGAAAGTAGATTTATTATTATAATAATTAATCAAAGGATTTCAATCTTTGGACCCAACGCTGTGCAAAAATGATATTTATATATATACATATATGTATATTTTTTATTTTAATTTTTATTAAATATAACATGTTACATATTATTTGAAGTTATGAAGTACGGTTATTATATCGTTTTCTTATAGTAGTGGCATATGTTTTCTTCTATTCGTTAATATTACTAAATATGTAACAAAGCTAGGATCACATAAACTGTATCCTAATTTGAAATTTCATATAAGGTGCATCTAGGGTGCTGTGATTGATTTCAAGGTAGCTCTCAAACGTAGGCGACCCATCAATCGTCCTTACGATGCGTCAATCGCCCCCAAAATGAGATCTAGAACTAGATGTTCCTAAATTATTTCATCCACGAGTTTTCTAACTTATTTGTTTATGTAACTGAATATTGACGCTTTTAAATTAATTATTACACTTCACCATTTAGATTACGCATTATTCGTTTTTTTCTTTAGCTCTTTATCAATTATTTTGCTGTGATTTTCTTAGATA